>JAINUT010000765.1:0-267203 GCA_020205555.1 Panax stipuleanatus
TGCATGATAACCTCATTTTTAATAGTTACAAAAATATCAAACTCAATATATGTTATTAAATAGTCATTCATTCATTAATATCTCATTTGGTTACGGAGTTCATTCTTCAATCTTCACGATATTCATGGCTGAAAATATTCTTACACATTTGTAGTAGATTGACAAATCCCTTAACAACAAAAAATTATAATATATATATATATATATATATATATATATATATGTATGTATGTATGTATATTTGCCAAGTACATATATTAATAATAAATTATGGTCGAAGAAATTTATTTAAAAAATTATGTTAAGTCAAATTATTTATTAATAAAGAATCACAAAGTGGAATAAAACTCTCCTTATATATATATATATTGAGAGAGAGAGAGACCCCTTCTGCGAGATGGCAGTATGTAATTTATTGTTGAATTAAATGAGTTATATTAATAATAAATTACATACGGTCACATCAATAATATATAAAAATTATATAATTATTTTATGTGATAGTAGCATGACTCTGAATGAATTACATGTAAAAATGACCACATGCATGAATTACTTATAAAAATAACTCCTGCTTTTGAAAATCCAGTGGGGCCGTGTGCCTCCTGCACCTACACTGGATCCGCCCCTGCCTACGAGTGTGAAAAGCCCTAAACCTAAAAGATTAGAGAATTATTTTTTTTTCTTCTTCATGAATTCATAGTCTACACGTAATATATGCCATAAAAGCTGGTGTCAAGTGTATCTATATTTGAAACATATCATATCATACAAGTGTATTAAAAATAGCCACGTGGCATTTAATACCACCGGATGAGCTTACCTTAACTTGCCTTCTATATAAGTTACTCGCTCCACTAAAACTATGAAGTTACATTTTTAATTTTAACACTATCAATATATACCTGGTACTCCATTATTCAATAAGAATATTTATTTATTTTTAAAATAAAATTTATGTATATACACACACATAGTTGTACACTTAAACGTGACTAATTTATTTTTGATTATTTCAATAGTAAAAACTTTTCGTTTCGTGCATGGCCCATTTATTTTATAAATAAGATACATGCATACAGTCAAGGTCTACAAAATGAAAATTTACTATTATTATAATTACTTAGATTAATATGAAATTCTGAAAATTGGTATGCTTGAAATATTGCTATCTAGATTGTTATGATATGCAACAAATTGTTATGCTGTTATTTGTTACATATTTAATTACAAGATTTTAATAACTAACCATATATAAATATTATTAAATTATCATAATAATTTATTAGTAATATAGAGTTAATTAGTACTAGTATAGATTGGACGTCCATAATCATTTCAATGAATTTCACACACTTTGATCATGACCGTCGGTTTGATGGGATTGCTAGGTATGTGATGGCATTGGGGCCAGATGCTCATAATTTCATCTACCATGTTATGCTTTTTAGTGCTGAAAAGTTGTAGCTATTACCAACCAAACCCAACCAAACCAAACCAAACCAAACCTAGAGAGGAAACAAATAATTTGCCAGCAAAACGAATAATAGGAACCATTAGCTGCGTTATTGGTTTACACTTCAATAGGCTCCTTTTCTGACTTTCTTAATTATACTAAAAATGAAAAACGGAGTTAAGTTTTGTGTGTGTGTGTATATATATATATATATATATATATATGTTTGACTAAGACTTTTATTTATTTATATATGTTCAAATTTGTCATATATAAAAAGACATTTGAGATCAGAATGGTATAGCCAAATACTCTTTAAAACATTATTAAATATTATAGATTATTTCAATAGTAAAATATGACATTTTGTTAATATATATATATATATATATATAGACTATTACGTACCAAATAATCAAATATTGAAACTAGCTTTCAGTTAACATCTTGACTAATTTTTTTTCTTTTTAAATAAGTAGACTCTTAATTAAAACTGGAAGTCCAACTCTAAGACCGTGGGACTATAATTTTATAAAATTTAATCATGGTTGTACTGTTTGCGTTTCATAAAAAAATAAAAATAAAAATCTCATTTGCATTATTAGGTATAACTTAATTACAAACTTAAGGAATATATTATTGTTTCATATTTATTTCAAAGTTTGTTAAACATTTAGTCAAGTAATGTTGATATTATGTGTTAGATTTAAGATTTAGTCTAAGACACAATCACAAAAAAATTGTTTGAAACAAATAAAAGAAAGCTCACGATATAATACAACAGTTTATCAGATTGTGATTAGTTCTGCATGTCTGATATATTATTTAATACGTTTCTTAGACCGCAACACTTTACAATAATATCCACACATTAACATCGGTTTATATTACAACAAAAAGACAGAGATGTTATAATACAGACTCAAACACATGATGTCCAAAACATGAGCGAAACCTCCAATTATCCTGATGTAATTATTCAGACCTATTAAAATATAAACCAATCCCAATATTATAAAATGGTGATAACTTTGAAGATATCCTATAATTCTATAATATGATGAGACTCTTTTATAGCAAATTAATGTAATAGTAGTCACATTCTGGTCCAAAGTAACAACATGACAAACATAGTTGAAACAATCAACGTAATCCACGGGAGATGTCCAGCCACATCTTATATTCCTTATCAATAAATTTACACTTTCAATAAGTTTTCTTTTTATACAGAGGTTGATTAATTACATTTCCAGGGATCATTGAGAACGACATTAAATCGTACAACAACGACCCTTTCTAAAGAAAAATACTCCCTCTGTTACAAAATTTGATCTAGGTTCATTTTTTTTATGTACTTTAATTTGTGCGTCTTAAGAGTAGAAATATATTTATATTTATCAATTATAAAATGACCTAATAAAATTCTTAACATGTCACCATTACCATATTTTTTTCAAAAAATTATCATTTATAAATATATCCTCAATTTTAAAACGAAAGAACTATATACAGATCACGTGATTTCATGCAAAAGAACGTTACAAAACCAGGGGCGGATTTATTAGGGTCACCATAGGGAGCTGCTGCCTGGATTTTTTTTATAGGTATAGGAGTCGTGGCAAATATGTAAGTGACTAAATTTAAAATGACATATATTAATAGAAGATTTAAATTTGTAGGGGGCAAGAAATATATTCATTCATATTCTAAATACAAATACAGACAAACGTATATTCATTCTATTTTTATCTTCTAAATTGTATCTAAATATTTTTTTTTTAGTTTAAATTATGAATATTTATTTTAATTATAAATATTATTATGATTAGTTTAAATTTTTTTATATTTAATTTTAATAAAAAAATTAGTTAAAATCCGTCAGTGCTGAAAATTTTTCTTAGATCTGTACACAACAATGATTGATATGAATAATTTTTTGAAAAAATAATTTTGGGTTCAAAATAGGGTGATGATAACAAGAAAACTGATGATCGCTCTTGTAAATACTTGACTGACATGAAAAACACATGGGAACTTACTGAGTATATATATATCTTAATTCAGTAAACTGGATGTCACTATCTTAATTAGAATATATAGTTACAGAAAAATCAACAAATTCGGGCATTTTTCAATTTTATATTTATAAAGTTTTATTAAAAATAAATAAATTAGCGGGAGCATATATTCAGACAATATAATAATGTATGAAGGATGATTTGAATCCATTCCTAAGAGACGAGTCCCTAGCTAAGTCTATGAATCAAATATATATTTTTTTGAGATATCAAGTTCTGCACATGAAACACAATTTGTAATTTTTTAGTATTAGTAGTCACGGTAAAATGTACATGTGACTAAAGTCATGCTACAATTATATATGTGAATAATAGTCATACACAACTGTGTATATTTTATTTGTGTATAGTCTGTCAAAATTAAGTCGTTTTGGCAGATTTATTTTTGATTTCTGATTTGGAAAGAGAAAAACTATTTTTTAAAAAAAATATGCCAAAACGACATAATTTTATAACTGTGCACAAATAAAATATAGATAACTATGTATGACCATATTGCCAATTATATATATTTCTTAGATAATATTCCTGAAATCAGAATTTTTTTTATTTCAATTAAAAACCCACTAATGGGAATATTTTTTTTCCTTTTTCTGTTTTATCTCTACTCCCTTCCAGTGGTTTCTGTCTCATTTCCACCTAATAAGAATCCAAACAACTAGAAAGAAGGATATGTGATATTGGCTGTAGATTTGAACTTTTCCCGACACGAAAAAGAAAAAGAAAAAGAATAAGAAAATTGGGAATTGACAAGAAAATATACGCGTAGAAAGTTGGGGTTTGTGAGTAATTTTCAGAAGACCATTCCACGTGGCATGTCTCAAAATTCTACACGTGTCTAAAAAAATACCAACTTGGGTCCTCGACAAGTTGTTTTCCCAACCTGTTTTTAGGATAATATAGTTTGTAACTTGTCCAGTTTGAACTCAACAAAAAGTTAAATAAATTTGAGGTGAGTCAAGTTTTTTTTATCGAATATAAATATATTGTTTGAATGCGATTTATTTATAAACGAGTTAAATTTGAGTTTGAGTCGAGTTTAAATAAGCCTAATCGAACTCAAACTGAGTCAAATTCTTGTCAAGTTAAACTAAATTCAAATAAAATAATAATAATAATTTTATATATTTTATAATATGTAAAATTAATTATTTTAATTAATTAAATACTAAATGAACTTAGCTTAAGCAAGCTTGAATCGAGTTTAGACAAATCGAATTTAAATGATTCAAATTCAAGTCGAATACAGTATAATTCGAACTTGACTCATTTAAATAAATGATCACGATATCTTCATTTGAGTTTGACTCGATAAACGAACTTAAGTCGAATTTACACGAGCTGAGCATTCATTTACAACTCTATAGTCAGCACCGGCCCTGGGCTAAAGCCCAAGGTGCCGGGGCTTTAGGCCCACAAAAAAGTAAAATTTTTAGGGCCCCCACTAAAATTTGTGTTATGTATATATGTACCCTAACTTTATGAAAAAACTACGGATTTTTATTTCTGAAGTCTCGAAGTCTCGAACAGCACGAATGCTCAAATGGGTCTGCACAAATTATAAAGAGAAATGAAGAGGCAATTAATTTCTCGATCTTCATTCATTTTTCTAATTACTTTCTCACCCACTAGTGTCTTAACTAGTATATAAAGAGAGAGAGCAACTGAGCGAGAGAGATGAAACACTGAAAATTGGAATCACACATCAGTACAACAACACATGTTCCAAAACCCTTCTTTCTCCTCCTCTCTCCTCGAGTGGCATATTGAAGGCTCAAGTGTTAAATGTTATTCCTTCTTACAAATTTCAAGCTAATTTCAGGTATTAATTTTATGTTTTAGGGTTTTGAAATTAATTTTTTTGTTTATGAGATTTAGAAGCATTGTTTAATTTAATTGGGCTTGATAACTGATTGAGTAGATTTGTTTATGCTATTATGGATTTGTTTATGCTATTATTAATCAAGTGAAAAATTTAATCTCTTTTGGGTTTTTTTAATTGTTTGGGAGTAGTGTTAGACTATTAATAAAGGAGGCCCTATTTGATAATTAATTTATAGATAATCAAAGATTATGATGGAATTTTGCAGATTTTTAAATTTTTATTCACCATGGCTCTTAAAAAGTATATGTCTGAATTTGAAAAAAAAAAAAAAAAAGCCGATAAATTAATTCAATCTCAAGCAGGGCTGACCCTAAGTTTTTAAGGGCCTATTTTTTTGTTGCCGCTTTAGGCCCTTAAAAACTCAGGGCCGGCCCTGTCTATAGTGACACATTGTTGTTAACTTATTTTACTACCTATCATAACTTTTAATATTATGTCACTACTATTAAAATAACAGCTTAGTATTATTTGAAGAATAAAAATATATAAAATAACAAATTATGTAGAAGGATATGTTTGTGATGTATTTAGGACACAGCGAATATTAAACTATGTAGAAGGCTAGGTTTGTAATTGTCTGTCACAAATAAAGGGATGATTGGTGCCAGTACTGCCACATATTTTGCCCAAAATGTTAACTGTATTTTGGTTTGTCATGATGTGCTGATGAAAATATGATCAACACAAATTATTCCCTTTGTTCTAAATTAGTCATGTATTTTTTTCTTAGTTTATTTTAATATTAAAGATACATCTTAATTTTAAAATTTTAAAGTTATATAAATTTATCAATTTTTTTAAAAAATTTTCCAGTATCAAACCATAACTAGTGAGTTTTGAGTTAATATCGGTGGTTCGTTTGAAAAACATATATATATATATATATATATATATATATATATATATATACTTTTCAAAATCGAGAGAGATTTAATTACATGGATTGGTTCTTGAAGCATTGTATCTAATTATAGTTATATATATATATATATATATATATATATATATATATATATATATATATATATAATCTTTCCTTTTAATTTTTAATCAAAGCTTACCTAACTCCCTCCATTAAGATAACATTCGTCACGTTTACTATCTCTTGCATAAGCGATTAGACACCACTTAGCTAATTTGTATCTTATGATCTACTTTAATTAATATTTCTTCTCCTTGACTTTAACTTTGCAATTTAATTGCACCTAATGCTATAATTCCTTTTGGAAATATTTGATATTTTTACAAGTGAAAATATTATTTTTACGAGAACATCCATTATATAAGAGCGGACCCCACTTATTATTCATATAAAAAAAATCTTGTGGAATTGATATTTTTACTCGTATAAATATCAATTCCCCTTTCTTTTATATGTGTATATATGTATAATAAAAATCAATGTTTTAAAACCCGGTTCGGACCCGCAGTTGGTTCGGTAAAAATCAAAATCGATCCGCCTTTCGGTCAGGTTTGGCCCAATGACCCAATTTTGGTCAAAACTCGGGTTGGTTCGTTGACCACCGGTTCGACCGATGCTCCAACCGATAAACCCGGTTAAATGATTCAGTTGACCTGGTTTTTAAATTATTATTTTTTACCCCAAAAAATTTAATATTAAAATTAACTACTTTTATTAATATTGTAATTCTTTTTTATTATGTTTTAATTCATGAAAAATAAGATTTTTAAAATTTCTATTAATTACTAACAATATATATTTTTATATATTAATGACGTTACTGGGTCAATAACGGTTCGACCATTGATTGAACCAATAATTCATCCACCCGGTACCTTTTCCGGTTCGATGAACGGTCCGATTCTGAGAACTAGAGAAAAACCATAATTTGGTCCCATTCCCATCCGTATAAGCCTCTAATTTTGTTTCCATAAAACCAATCATGCATGCTGCTGCTCCTTTTTTTAAGTTTTTTACCTTCATAGAGGAAAATGTTGAGTCTTACTAGTCTTCCTTAGGGGTGAGCAATTCAGTTATAACCGAACCAAATAAGCTATTTGGTTATAATCGAAAACCGAAATATATACATTTGTGATATCCAAACAAATAACCGAATTTTGAGATAATCGAATTACCGAATAACCGAATAGTAAATTTGATTATTCGGTTAATGACCGAAATGAAGGCTAAAACAAGGAAAAGTTGGACTTTAAGCAGTTGGTTTCACAAGGAAAAGTCTATCTGGTGCATCTTTTGATGCCATGAGAGTAGCACAAGACATTGGCAAAATCTCGAAAGAAGAAACAAAGCATAAGAAGCATTCTGTAGCAGTTGCCGCTCAGGGAAGATGTAAATTACATTTCTGATATTATGGGGAGGACATACTAGTAAAAAGACTACTAGATTTCACTAGATTATTGGGGGTGAAAAAATCGAAATTCAAAATCGAGAAAGAATATATAAGGAAATAAGGAATCTTTTGTTTATATTTAATTTTGTTTTGTTTTGTTTGACTTTAAATCCTGATATTGGCAATTGATAGAACAATTAAGGATAGGTTTGTGTAGAAATGTAACAAGGAAAGAGACATAAACTAAGAGCAGCCCTCTTGATAAACCCAAGTCTTAGAATGATTTTGGAATTTCTGTATAAAGGAAGATCAGGCTTTCTATTTTTGTGCTTTATCTAATTCGGTTATTCGGTTAACTGAATAATCAAAAATTGAAAACCAAACCCGAACCCAAGAATCGAAAATAAAATCGGATATAATCGAGTTACAAAAAATACTCAAATAATCAAAAAAATCGGTTAAAATTTTTTGGTTCAAATCGGTAATTCGGTTTTATCCGTTTTTTTCTCACTCCTAGTCTTCCTTCCTCTTTCCACTAAAGACGGAATATGTTAAGTTCCTATCTATAATTAATATAAGAATAATGCTAGAGACACAACATATTCTACAACTATTTTATAATTTGCTGATGTATGCCACATCAGCAAATTATAAAATAGTTGCAGAATAAGTTGTGTCTCTAGCATTACTCTTAATATAACTAGAATAGTCTAAGAGCATCTCCAGCAAGGTGGACTATATCATAAACTATATTTAGTCCATATGACATCAATCTAGGGGACAGTCTTTTATTCCTTCCAGCAGATGGACTATCTCATGGACTATAATATTAAAAGATTATATTATATTTAATGAATTACAGTTCACCAATCATTCTTCCACACTTTCATTTAAATATTTTTAAAATTATAGTCCATCAAATCGTGTTCCTTGATATATCTCTTTGGCTCACTGAAAAATAACATAGGCAATATTTTGTCTTATTGTTGTAGTGAAAATTGAGTCCTAAACTATATTTATTCTAGAATTTATATTTCTCCGATCTTCAGTTGCTGAAGATGCTATAAAGTCCCGTTTCTTAATTCCACAAGTTCAAAGACCTTTAGTTTTTCCATTTTAAAGACATCCAACATGTCTGCCTGCCCAAGTGGCATTGAAAAGTATGTGTGTGCTAATCAAAGATAGTAGAAGCAAATGCTACTATTTTTGAAAATTATAATGTTTCATTATTTTACAACCCCCTCACATGCATGTGAGAATTAATAAAGTGAAGTTTAAATAATTTGGGTAGTTGGATCAAAGCATGCTATTATTTTCAAGAAGATTTAGACATTTTACCTTGTCCAAAAGGATAGATAGTTGTTCTTTTCTTTTTCTTTCTATAGCCTATTATGTTACAATTCTATTTTTGGGATATCTTTCATCTTTTAGTGGTGTAGGGGATCCTTATATAGAAAGGAGTTGGAGGGGAACGAAGGGATACCTTACAAAAACTTATCTTTTTTATGTAGCGCCTTGATTAATTTCGTCTTCTTATGGTACACTTGAAGTTGTGACCTTGCACAATAATGATTCCTTTTATAGACATCAATTTGATTTTTATTACATCTTGTCATTGCAAATAGTTAGAAAGTCTGAGCAATGGCAGGGTCAGTATTTTAGTAGTGTCTTGCTATATATGAAGTCCAACCATTTTAATTTCAACAACTCTATAGCGATCGGCTGGTTCCGACCGAGATGGCCACCGATTGGAATATTTTATTTTATTTTTATTTTTTTTTACTTTTGACTCCCAAATAATTAATGTGTTTTATTGGAATTGAAATTTTTACAAAATGCAGTGATTTATGTGTCATTTGGATACATGTAAAAAATAGGTTTGTACAATCTGTGCAACCCTGCTTTTTACATGTATCCAAATGATACCTAAATCACTATATTTCGTAAAAATTTCAATTCCAATATTTGGGAGTCAAAAGCAAAAAAAAAAAAAAAAAAATCCGATCGGTTGCCACCCCGGTCGGAATTCCCCGTTACCATAGAAGGATTCTTTTAATTTATTCTAACTTATAATTTTAATTTAATTACAATTCAATTTTGATAAAAATTACACATAAATCACTTTAAATTTTAGGTTATGTTTGTTTGTAAATATTATACTTGAGATATGACTATTCATTTCAAGTGTCATGTTTATTTTCAAATTTAGACTTGAGACTATTAATCTAGGGATTATAAAATGACTTATTAATTTTGAGATTATAATCCTGAAATTATAATTCTTGCAAACAAACATATTCTTAGTATTTGAAATTTTGTTATTGTATTTAGGAGATTAAGTGAGTAGTATTTTGCTTTGTTGGGAAAGCAACATACAGCAACAACTTCACACAAATAATTTGAACAAAACACAAATTAAAATAAAATATCTTTTGTGATTAATTATATCGTAAATATCTCATTGAATTTTTATTTTTATTTTTATCAATATAACGCCATTGGACAATAAAAAAAACATCTTTTGTGTCTTTTGTGATTGAGTGTCACAAAATATTTTTTATGTTATTCAATATTACGTCATTTAAGAAAAAAAATTAACATTCACAACATTATCCTAATAATTAAAATCACAGTACTTCTCACAAATGATTTAAATAAAAAATAATGTCAAGTGTCTTAAATTCTCAAAAATTGTATTCTTATTATAATTATAATTATAGTATCAATTAATTGCATTTTTGTAATTAACCATGCCCCATAAAACACCATCCGGTATGGATGGGAAATTAAAGGGCCACATAGAGTTTGTAATAAATAGAGAAAAATTCTATGCAGGCATGAAAATTGGATATCAGCTCTTTATAATTTCACATATTTGTATTTTTACTTCAGTAAAGAATAAAAATACAAATATATGAAATTGTAAAGCACTCATGTTTAATTTTCACGTCCCAATAAAAGAGCTCAAAAATAAAACAACAACAGCGTTGTAGTTGATCTTTGACTGAAAATACCAGGTAGATAGATCACTAATTTAACTAGTGGTCGAAACGTTATTGATCCAGTCACATTATTAATATGTAAAAATATATATTATTAGTAATTAATAAAATTTTAAAAAATCTCGTTTTTTATAGACTAAAACATAATAAAGTTTAGTTACAATATTACTAAAAGTGGTTAATTTTAATATTAAAATTTTTTGATACAAAAAAATATTAAAAAATAAATAAAATTCGGTTCACTAGGTTAACCGGTGTTCAACTGATTTTTGATCAAATCAAAAAAATCGAACAAAGTCGGACCGGAATGTCAATTTTTTAGGGATTGAACCGGTGATCCGGTCCGAATTTTATAACCATGCATTATATATCCCTAACCTTTGGATCCTAGCCCCCTCACAACTTCTGGTTGACTTTCTTTGTGAATGTGATTTCCATTGTCTACTGACCTGAAAAATGCCTGACAGGTACGACTGTAATTTTGAAGTAAATGCTGGGCACCTGGTTTAACCTGTCTGGACTCGTCACTCCTGAGGGCTGAGAGATGTGTGGTGAGGAAATTAAAACTACTAATCGAGTCCAGCCATGCTCTGGTTTTTATGTAAAATTTTATTAAGCTTGAGCTTCTTGATTAAAGAAGAGACACAACTCACATTCTATACAAATTTAAGGTTAATATCTATTTTTAAAAATTAAGTCCAAAATTTTTAAAATCATAAAATTTTAAAATCGGTATTATTCATTGAAGTTTTGAAATCAATTAACTTTATAGTTAGTAGTAAATTTAGGACAGCTTATAATTTTTTTGGCAAAAAATAAATAAAAATTCATACTAATTCTAAATTAAAAAATATATTAATTGAAGTTTAATTATTTTTTTTTATATATATTTTGAAGCAGAAGGAGTATAACCATTTTATTTTATGCATTGTAGATATCCATGAATGATAACTACACTAGTAAGTTTTGTAAGGTATTCAAATTTCTTAAATAAAAATAAATAAACTTATATTACTAGTGATGCTAAAATTAGTAAATTATTATGCAAAATTTTCATATATTAGTAAATCCTTAATAATTTATATATTTAATCCATCACTATATTGTACTAGAACTTATTATTCCCTCTTTTTCTTAAAAATAATCTTATTTATAAAATAAATACTCTGAAGTTGACTTTGGCCCAGTAGCCCAAAAAATATAATTGTTCAAACTAGAAAAGTTGAGATTTGGGTCGGAACACTATTCTAGAGACTGATTTCACAATTTAAAGCACAGGCAGGCCCAAGACATCTTGTTCAACTCTCCAATCTTATTTTATAGACTTATCCACTTATGGGCCCATGGCAAGCTATATATATACGGTTATACACCCACACCAAGAATTTATTATTACACTGTAATTTTTTTATTTATAAACTTAGGCTAGTGATAATGCCTGCTAGATCAATAATTATATAATTATTATGCTGCTGGAGTCTAAGTATCGTTGAAAATTTAAAAAATTGTTAAAATAAGTGTAAAAATATTATTAAATATATTTTTATTTATTCTAGCAATATAAATATTGCTTTGATCTTATCAATAACCTAAATTTGCCCTAAAAATATAAATATTTCGATAGTTTTTTTGGGACTCGGGATGTAAGGCCATAACAATTTTGTGGAGTGCGAGGGCACCACCATAGTACAATATTTATGGACCTTTTATAAAGTAAAAAGATCATAATATTTAATAATCGTATAATGATATAGAGAAAAGAGTACTACTCTTTTTTTTTTTTCTTTCCGAAAACCTAGATTTGGCAAAAACAGGCCCGGTCCGCCCGCAAAAACATGTTTCATGGGTTTTATTATTGCAGCCCACATAAATTTGGTCTATTTTGGCCCGGCCAGCCTATAAGTTATTTTTTTTCAAAAATAACAACAATGTTGTTTGTGAAGGTTGAACACTAGACCTTTAAATTATTAAATAAGATTTCAAACCAACTGAGCTGCAACAATTATTTGTTTCAAATGCAATTTACAAAATATTTTTTTTTCCTTTTCGAAAGGATATTTTCACAGATCAGAAATGTTGAGAATGATTAGTCAACAAAGACAAATCGTGGCATTGACAAAATAAAACTGATGAAGAATAACATGCAAAATGATCTTGCACATGACATGATTACAGCATGCAAAAAGAACTTTAATATGATTAAATTTCTAGTGAACTTAGCCAATAAAGAAATATTCTCCTTTGAGTAAAATAAATAAAGGAAATATTTCATGAAATATTTGTGCAACTTAGCATTATAGAATCAAGTCCACATCCAATTTTATCTTCAGAATGATGATGACATGCTAGAAGCTTCTCTACCACAATTTTCTCATCTTATGCTGTAAGAGTTTCTCCATCAAAATACCTAAGGGAAAGAATAGCATTCAATATATCGAAATCATTTGAAAAACCACTCACGAGAGAAGCATAATTTTCAAACATTGCAATATAGAGCAATCAGTATAGGCTAAATTGAGCATCTCTTATGAGATCACCAGAAAAATAACCTGTGTGCTCCAGTTTCAATTCTAAACGAGGGGGAGAGACCCTGCCAGCAAAGAACAACTGATGCTACAACACCACTAAAGTTTTGCTACATCAACTAACACGGCTTTTCCAACCTTGAGTAACCAAATTTTGCTAAAATGCCAGTGAATTGTTTTGTACCCACTACTTATCCCTCATCAAAACTACAATCAAGTTTTGAATTAAACTGTGTGTTACATGTGTACGTATTCCTTGAAATATTTTCAATCATGCACCTCTACAGACCAAAGAGAAAATAACACAATTTATTAAAGTTAAATGTTCATTTGTATTATTGAGATTGATTGTGCATTTATGCATTTGTATATGTATAAAAATATATATTCCTTTTGTTTTGAGTTAAATTGACAAATAATGTAAAAAAAAAAGGAACCCAAGAAAAATTGGACCATTTTGGCCCGGCCCGTTAGCCATGTCTACGAAAACCTATACACTTGCAATTCTAAGTTTAGGGATACATTTTGTCTTAAAACCTAGGGGGAGAGCATGGAGGATACAAAGCTTACCTCCTTTCAATCTTCTGACCTTTTTTTTTCTTTTTGCTGTCACCAATGATTGAACTCTCGACCTCATGTAGACTTGGCAAAATCGGTCCAAGCCCGCGGGCCTGGTCGGTCTGTCCGTCAAAAAGCGGGCTTTGGGCTTCACTTTTTCATGCCCATCAAAACCTAGGCCATTTGGCCCGTCATGCTAATGGCCCGGCCGGTTTGGACCAAGCCTAAAAATATGTCAAGATATAGGCATAAATCACTCTAGGCCCGCGGGCCGGGCTTGCTCGTCCGTCAAAAAGCGGACTTTGAGCTTTACTTTTTTATCCCATCAAAACTTGGGCCGTTTTGGCCAGGTCCGCCGATGGCCCGGCCCGACGAAGACCCGGACTGTTTGTACCAGTCCGACCCGTTTGCCAAGTTTAAGTCCTCATAGATGGCATGAGGTGAGTTATACCACTGGGCCAAATACCTTGCTGATCTTCTAATTTTTTTAAAAAAAGTAGACTTGAATTTATGATATTGAGACTAGGTCTTCTATGTGGGAACATGTTTCTCTTCGTTAACGCATAGCACAACAATGTTAGTGTTGTTGCAGAGGATGATTCAACTTTGACTTATAGAATTCTGGTCATGAACATAGATGGGACTAACACAGTGGCATGCCTCAGGCCCATTGATACGGACACCTCGGAGCCAACTTATATCACTACTCTCCCCCACATGTTTGTCATCAAAGATTTGGTCGAGGATGTCACCAATTTCTACCAACAATACAACAAGTAAGATGGCTATTACTAGTTTCTTTTTCCACTTGGTATTTAATTGCTAGACTTCCTGAAACAGTGGCCTACGGCCCAAACTCCCCAAAAGCCCAAATGTTTGATATATTGGATTTATCTTTTAGTTGCATTGATGGCAGGTATTTCTTATGCAAACACTGATATACTGATACTTCCTCTTTCTAGAAGTAAGAAAAGTACTCCATCCGCCCTTAAAAAGGAAAGAGAAAAACTCCCCGAGGATGGACACGAGAATACAGGCAAACACCAGTGGATAGGAAGAAACTAGATGGCTTATACGAGTGCATACTATTAGGGCATGATTAAATGGGTTCGGTTGAATTTGGTGAGCCATTGTTCACGTGAAGGAAGTGTCTCCATGTAGGAATCTATTATGAACAGTGAACAACTTTAAAAAATCTAAGATTTCTAATTGCGTTTAATTTCCAATTCCGAAGGAAAGATTCAGAATATTAGTGGCTCGTTTATAGGTACATAATACTACCTCCGTCCCATAATAAGTGTTTTTTTAGCTTAAATCACACATACCAATACACAAGCTAAAATGACAAAAATACCCTTAATATACTTTGTTTGTTTTGTTTGAAACTTTTTTTATTGCATTTTGGTCTCTCTTTCTCTTTCTTCAACCTTTCAACTTCCCAATAAATACGCAATAAATACCATTGGTTGCATAAGGGCACATATGGAAAAATATTGTAAAAATTGTATTGAAATTCTAACACATCACTTATTTTGGAAAAAAATGTTAAGCCTAAAAAAACACTTATTGTGGGACGGAGATAGTATTACTTTTACGCTATTGATAATTGGGCGCGTGAACGTGAACGAATTTTGACGCTAACACATACTATCATGTGGTTGTTTGCAACTCTTCAATTCATGCCCATCCTATTGGTAGAACCCCAAAGAATTAATTCCTTGGTCCAGCAGCCTATCGTTGGGTATGTGATAGCTGGTATATCTGAAAATTAACTCAAGCAATTAATGTTCAAACCATTGTTTCATACGCCCATATATATATATATATATATATATATATATATATATGTGTGTGTGTGTGTGTGTGTGTGTGTGTGTGCCATGTTTGGTGTTCCTTCAATTCTGAATTTACATTTCGTTAAGCTTCTTCTGAATGAATTTTTTGATAATATATATAGCCGAGATGAGTTTGTAGATGCAAGAGTGCAGGCGTGCCCAAAAGCCTAAACCCAACAAGAGCTATCAACATGATGAAGACTGACCAGGTGATCATATACACATATTAATTGTATATTTTAATATTTATTATTTTATATGTTTATTTTATTTAACTAATATATTTTATTTGATTTTTTAAGATTTATCTTATTTATCTTGGGGAGCAAATAAAAGATTATTATCTAGTTTTAAAGATAACAAAGGACAAAAGAAATTGATGTCAAGTTAGATATAAAGAAATAAAGAAAAAAGGAAGATCAAGTTTAATGTATTAGTAGTATTAGGTTACAATTCATTTGTTCTCATTTGTTGTTTTAGAGAGAAGTGGGGGATGAATTAGAGTTTTTTTTTTTCTTTTTATCTTCTTCTCTTCTTTATTTTAGTTAGTTTATTTATTTTCACGTCTAGTTAATTTTTATATATAGGATGAAGATTAAATTAAATAATTATTCAAGATAATATTTTTCATCTCTTCTATTATTTATATTTTAATTAATTTCTCATTCATATTTTGATATTGAAATATTTTCGTTTTATAGTTCTTATGTAATTTTAAATTAATTAAGAGGTTTTCATAGATTATTGTTAAGATATATGAGTTTTTCATAATTCATGTTTGCTCAAGGAAGTTTTGATGGGTTATAATTAATAGTTAATTTTTATAATCTATACTTGTACACGTTAATTATAAAATTATTAAATTAAAGAGAAGAGAGATCAACATCATAATTAAGTTATAAAAATATACTCCCTCCGTCCCATAATAATTGTCGTTTTAGAAGAAATTTTTTTTTCCAATTTATTTGTCGTTTATAACTTTCTATGAGAATAAATTATTTACTTTTCTATATCACCCTTACCTTCTCTATTGTCCTAAGAAATTCTCTCTTTTGTATTAATAATTTTTAACTTCCCATAAAGGGATAGTGATGAAATTTTACACAAATTTTAATTAATAAATGATAGCATTTAATGACTTTTTTAATCCATGTGCATGAAGCTAAAACGACAGTTATTATGAGATGGAGAGAGTAATAGATTGAATTATTTATTATGTTTATTGTTTAATGGACTCGGATTACTAGATAGTTTTTCCCATTACTACTCCCTCTGTTTTTAAAAGATTGTCATTTAAGGTTAATGTACACAGATTAAGGAATGTAATTAATACCTAGCGAAAATACTATACTACTCTTATTAATTGTCTCAACCAATTATTCTATTCCCAATGTTTCTTATGCAATTCAACCAATTACTACTTGGATTATAGCATTGAATTGAATAAGAATCATTGGGAAGTGATGAAAGTTTTAAATAGAAGAAAGCTTTAAATAATGGTAAAGTGGGAAAAATAGCTAATGTGTATTGATAAACTCAAAATGACAATCTTTTTGGAACAAAAATTACTATCTAAAACGACAATCTTTTAGGAACAGAGGGAGTAGTTTTTATTATTAAAAAATGGGTACTCTTAACATGTGCCCTAAGGACACATGCTAAGCACATAGTTCAAGAGAATATTCTCTTGAATTGTGTGGATATTCTCTTGATTTTTGCAATTGCATCAAGTTCAAGGGAATAAGCACACAATTCAAGGAAATATTTCCTTGAACTGTGTATTTAGCATGTGCCCTTAGAGCACATGTTAAGAAATTCTTAAAAAATCTACAATAGACGATGTGCATTTACAGTACATAATGTTATCACATCACTTGCTAGGCATCTGTTTTTTTTTTTTTTTTTTCTGTATTCGATTGAAATTTAAATTTTTTATCTTTGACAAGAATAGATTCCAAAATCTCATACACCTAAAGCATAATGAGTAATTTGTTTACAATTGAATCATGAGGGTTTGATGGTCATCTGTTTTCTCTTCCAGTTCAGTAGAGATGGTTCAAAGCCAACAAGGACTCATCTGCTTCTTTTGCTAGATCTTGATCTGCTTTTGCTTTCTTAAAGATGTGTAACATTTTCATTTTTACTTAAAGAGTGTATATTATTTACTTCCAACACTAAATGGAAAAGTTATTTGGCTGAAATAAACTCCTTTCACCCTCTCCCATTTTTAATTAGCTAGTGATAAGTGTTTTAAATTTTGTGTGTCAAAAAGTATGTTAAATGATGTGACATTATCATTTTTAATTCCTATTTTTTGGGGTTTAAATATAAATTATTATTTCAAACTAATGACATTTTTTCACTTCGGTGATTGACTTTTTAATTTTTTCAATCAGGTCATGAAACTATTACTTTGGTTCAATTGAACTCGCCACATCATAAATTGATGACGTGACTTGTACATGTGGCACGTAAAAATTGATGTGTACTTAAATTGTAATTAATTTAAGACTTAAATATAAATTACTACCTCAAATTATTGATCTTTTTCACTTCGGTGATTGACCTTTTAATTTTTTTTCATTTAAGTGATTAAATTGTTAATTTTTTCCGCTTTAGTTCAATTGAAGTTGTCATGTTGTAAATTGATAACTTGACTTTAACACATAAGATGTGACTGATAATATGTTAAGTGAAGACTCATTTTATTATAAATTTAAATTATTTTATAAAAATTAAGAGGGCATAAATGTTATATAACATTATAATTTAACAATACAAGCTTAACATATTTTTAAAATGAAAACATCTAATTTAAGAGGTAATTTTTTTAAAAGATAAAAACGAAGAAGTAATAAAAATATTATTAGCATTATCATTAATATCTAAATTTGAAAACCTAATAGGAAAACAAATAATTATCATTAACAAATTAAAAAAAAAATATAGATATCACAACAGTTTAATCACCGAAGTGGAAACAAATCAATAGTTTGATGTAGTAATTTATATTTAAATATTAAATTAATTACAATTTGAGTACACATAACTTTTATATGTTACGTGTTCAGGCCACAAGTTCAATTGAACAAAAGTGAAAAAAATTTGATTGTTTAATGATTTTTTTGAAAAATTTGAAAGGTTAATTATCGAAGTAGGAAAAGGTCAATAGTTAAGAATAGTAATTTATATTTAAGCTATTTTTCTAATATATATTTTCATCAAAACTTTTATACTTATTCAAATATTGGATTTTTTCCCCCTAGATTAAACACGATATAATATACTAGTACTCCATCCGTCCCTTAATATAAGTCGTTTTAGACGAGTGTTTTTGTCCCTTAATATAATTGGTTTTGAATTTTTAAGTAAGCAATAATTGCTTAATTTTCAATATTTCCCCAATGTTACATTTAGATTGAAGGAATGGAATGGAGAGCGGAATGATTCATTATATTGTAGTTAGAATGATGTATTCCATATTCTTCCTCCCTAAGGAATAAAATTCATAAATTTGAGAGGAATAAGAACCATTCCAACCACAACCAAACACAATTTTTTTCATTTCATATGAATGAGTCATTCCATTTCCATCTTCATTATCCCAATCCAAACGTAGCACAAGTATTAAATATAACTTCAATAAATAAGACTCTTTTTCTAATACAAGGACAATATATAAAATTAATATTATATTTAATATTTTATAATTATTTCTTTAATATTTGTATACAACTCTAAAACGATTTATATTAAAGGACGGATGGGGTATTAATTATGGGTTTGACTACAAAAGCAAAATTATAACACCAAAGGTCAGTACAGGATTTATTACATGAGTTATATAAAATATTGTATCGATAAGTTCTATAGTTTTTTTATGGAACTGATATTTTTGTATGTATTTTTTGATATTTTTATATGGTTCTTTTTCATATGAGAATACAGTGAATCTCACTTCATATGAGAAAGAGTCATGTTAAAATATCAAAAATATATATGAAAATAATATTTCTCATTTTTTTATTACATTCGTTAATATAACATTTTCTATAACTACGAAGTTAGTATCAATTTCATTATAACCTGAGACAAAGTAAAATTATGAGACCAAAGGACACAGTACATAGCTGTTGGGTGCCTCTTGTGGCCTTTTAACAAACCATATTCTACGTAATCCCTCCGCTGTACAACGGGGCACTTTTGTTGATTGTTTTTTTAATATTAAAATTTGTATATAATATGTTTAAATATAATTTAATTATTCATGTCCATATAGAAAATTCACTAGCAACTACTCCTGTTTAAAGTAATGTTTTTATTATTATGTTAAAAAAAATCACATTCTCCCTATTTTGAAAAAAATGATAACTAACCGAATTTATTTATATTTTTGAAATTTCAGAAATTGGACGTCGTTGGGGCTTTGTTTAAAAATGTGATTATTAATTTTGGTTATAATCACTTTACATATATTTTAATAAACAATCCTTCTAGGGGACCAGAAACTTCCAACCGGTCTAGCGATCGGTATAAAAAATATATATATAATTTTTTTCTTTGACGCCCAAAAAATGTATAGTATTTGTTTCAATTAATTTTTTTTACAGAATTCAGTGATTTAAGTATAATTTTGATACATATAAAAAATAGTATTGCACAGACTGTACAATACTATTTTTTATATGTATTCAAATTACACCTAAATCACTGAATTCTGTAAAAATTTCAGTTTAAATAAATACTATACATTTTTTGGGAGTTGAAACAAAAAAAAATAAAAATAAATTTGGACCGGTCACTAGACCTGTCGAAAGTTCCAGGTCCCCCTAGGATTATTGTTTAATAAAACATAAATAAATTTTTATTTTAAAATTAATCAATTTGAGTTCAAAATTCAAACCAAGTCCGGAACAGATGGAATATACTACCATTTTGTGAAATTAGAATGGCCATGACAAGAAAACAAGTCTTCAATCTCTATCATCGACCAATTTGAACATATTAAATTTATTTGGGCACGTCCCCTGTTAGCATTAAATGTGTCCATTCAAGATCAACCTAACCAACTGACGTATCCGGTTAGCATGAAGTTATTTTTTTGATAAATTGGTCAATTAACCAATAGAATGCTGACACATAAAACCTCGCCTACATGTCAGTATTTTATTGATCAATTAACTTACGTGCCCCAAAATAAACTTCATGCTACCTAATTTCCCAACCGGCATAACTCAGCTCCCAGTCTCCGACCTTGCCTTAAAAATGAGTCCCCTCTTAGCATTAAATGAGTCTTTCCTTTTATTTTTTCTAAATTATTTATTATTTTACATAATTTATGAGAATTAATTATAATCTTTTCAAAATAATCGTTCATGGGTTAATATTACAGACGAGGGTGAATATGAGATAAGTAAGATAATTATGAGAATTTAAAGGTATTATAGATAATTAATATTATATTTAATGTTATACAATCATTTCTTTAATTCTTATCCACAACTCTTAAGCGTCATATATTATGAGACGGAGAAAGTAAATTTAAAAAAAAAAAACAGGCCTAATTTTATAATAGAGGGAGTAAACTGTAAACATGTACTTGGGGTTTTATTAATATGAACCAAGGGTTTTGTGATAAAGATTATCACACTGAACAAACTTATTGGACAAAGACAAACAAAGGATTACAATATCACATAATTAGGCTCCTTCTCCCTCCCCAATCCCCATTATTATTAATTAATACTACAACCAAACATAACAGTGAAAAATATCCTTACACATCAGCCATTATACATACAAAAATATCCTTACACGTACATAGAAATTAACTCCCCATTGCAAAATAAATAAATAAACAAGACCAAATTATACCACAACCAAACATATCCTTACACATCAGCAAGACCATAAGCCCCAGAACCCTTCAACATTTTCCGCCCACCATTCCCCGCCGTACAATAGTCTCTGATAACAGTGAGCTCGTACGGCGATCTGTCGGTGGCCAGCCACTCCTCCACCGTGAATGTCTTCTGGGCACAAGGTATATGGGCTCCGGTGGCGGTCACCTCCACATAGTTGCAGTACCACCCGTGACCGGACCCGGTTCCGTCGGAGGTCAAATTCATTTTGCAGACCGGCCCATCAAGGCACGGACCCTTTCCGCTGAAGATATCCAGGTTTCCTCTCTCGAAGTAGTCGTAGCCCTCGCCCATTAACCCGCCCCAGGTCTCCAGATTGTTGATCCGAATTCCCCACCCATCGGAATCATAGAGGGTCAAGCTTATGATCGAGTCCGTTCCTCCTTTTATGATCGACCCGGTCCTAACGTAGACCGTGTACACACAATCTGGATCATCCTGCAATTCATCCAAATAAAATTAAAATAAATATATACTATCGCTACAATTTATAATCGTAACGAATTAAAAAATTAATAAAATTAGGTAAACAGACCAAGGCTGTTAAACCTTACTGATCGAACAATTGTGGAAGTCGAAAGGGTGAAGACGATGAAGAGATGGAAGAAGAAACTTTTGACTCCTACAGCCATGGCTTCTGATTTTTTTTTTTTTTTTTATCTCTTCCCTTTAGTTTTGCTTAGTTTCTCTCTCTATAAATGGAATGGTGGTGACTGACGAGTGACGAGTGCCTTGGACTGGATAGTAGGACCATATATTAAAAAATAATACTACTATCACATAAATTTTATTATATAATTCTCCCGTATATCAGGCAGGGCCTCGCAGTATATATGCGTGTATGTAAAAATTATGTAAAAAAAATTATGTGATAGTAGTATTGTTGTATATTAAAGAGTTGTAAATAATACTTATTTCTTTTCATAATAATAGTCATTTTAATTTCATGCAGATAAATTTAAAAAATTATTTAATAATTAAAATATGTCTGAAATTTCATCATTAACCCTTTATATGAAGTTGAAGACTAATAATATAAAGGAGAAATTTTTTGGTACAATGAAAGAAGTTATGAGTGATATAGAAGAATAAATAATTTATTTTCTTAAAAAACTGTATACAACAAATAAATTAAAATAAATATTTTTTCGTCTAAAAATTCTATTATTATGGAATGTAGAAAGTAATTAATGTGAAGAAGCTTCAAGAGCCGGATTTATTTAATTAATTATTACTTTCAAACTTTGTACAATTTTTTAGTATGTAGTACTCCCTCTGTTCCTAAATAAGTGACGTTTTAGAAGAAAAAATTTGTTTTAATTTATTTGTCGTTTATAATTTTTTAGGAGAATAAATTATTTACTTTTTTATATCACCCCTACCTTCTTCTATTATCCCAAGAAATTTTCTCCTTTGTATTAATAGTTTTTAACTTCCCATAAAAAAATAATGATAAAATTTTACGTAAATTTTAATTATTAAATAATAATATTAAATAACTTTCTTAATTTATGTATAAAAATTTTAAACGGTATTTATTTAAGAACAGAGTGAGTAGTTAACATGAGAATCACATGTTTATTTTATTGAGGTGCAGATATCATATGCAAAAAAGTAGTATTTTGATTTGAATACGCCTGCCTCGGATGTTTAGTATATGTGCAATGCTAATATCACATAATTTAGGTAGCATAAAGCATATATACATATATATTTACGGATTTTGTATATCATGTCGAATTCATAATATATATATATATATATATATATATATATATATATATATATATATATATATACAAAATTGATCAGGTCCGGACTCCCGGACCTGATCAAATCCGGACCTTTTTTTTTTTTTTTTTTTTTTACTTTTTTTTTTTTAAATAACTAATAAAAAATGTATAATATTTTATGGAACTGGAATTTTTTCATAATACAGTGTTTTAGGTGTGATTTGGATACTTATAACAAAATAAGTCTGTACAGTCTGTATAACCTGTGTTGTTATATGTATCCAAATCACACCTAAAACACTGTATTATGAAAAAATTCCAGTTCCATAAAATATTATACATTTTTTATTAGTTATTTTTAAAAAAAAAAGCAAAAAAAAAAAAAAAAAAAAAATTGGTCCGGATTTGATCAGGTCCGGGAGTCCGGACCTGATCCGGCCTGTATATATATATATATATATATGTATGTGAGTATTATGTGACTCAAAATTATGTGATAGTACCATTATTTTTAGCATATACTAATATAATCAGGTTTCCAAAATTTCATTGATGACGGGACATCTTCTAATTGGCTCTTAGGGGAAGTGCATGGTGTACGGCATACAGGTGATCATGTGACTAGCTGACCCTAACGTTGACCAAAAGGCAAAGAATATTCATCATTTTTTTGGGAATATTACATCAGAAAATCTCCAATCCAGAAAAAAGTAAAAAGTTTGCTTTGTTAAAAAACCAAAATATTCCAACTTTTCAATACCAAAACTTCCGGATAATTTTTGTTTATTATTATCAGCCAACACCGTTAGAAAAAGTGATTATTTCCATAGACAAAGAAAACTTTTAATACTCCTTTTGTTGCATAAAAAAGAGTCTCGTTTAAAAATTTGTAAGTATTAAAAAAAATTATTTGTTACATATTTATTGCTAAAAATAATAAATTGTTAGTTCCAACAACTCTATTAGAATAAAAAAAAAATGTGATTTTTGTGTGTTACCGTAAGAGTAATATTTGTCATCTTAAAAGTTAAAAATCAAAATTTACAAAACTCAATAACTGTTTTTGATTGTTGATATTGTTAGAGTGAAAATAATATTTATTACTCTAACAGTATAACTTTTACTTTAACAATATTAGCCGCCTTTGTTTTTAAGGATAAAAACACTGACTTTGAATATCGTCGGTCTTTTTTTTTCAGAAATATATGCCCTATTTGTCTTTATAAATGACAAATTAATATTAACGAATTAGTGATTTTAAGTAATAGTCATTTGAAAAAAAAATGGTAAACAAGAGTGTTAACTAGTTCACTAATTATTATTCACTTTTTTTTTATTTTTTCTGATACATATCATTTATTTATACAGAATTCAAACACTATTTATAGTTTTTTTTTATTGACAAAATAATATGAAAGGACCCGACACATCATTGAAGAATAATTCAATTATAAAGGTTAAAATACTAGAAATTAATGATAAAATATAATAATTTTTTTTATTCAAATATCACAAGTGATATATAATTAAGGCAGATGTACCACAAAATTTTCAATTTGATCATATAGATAAATAGAAGCGGTATTAAGATAATTGATTTGAGCAAGACCTGTGGAAGATGGAGGGAGTGAGATCGGAAGTCTGAATGAACAAAACTAAAAGTGATATTTTGTTTTTTTACCTTGTTTACTATTAAATTCATAAAAAAATAGATTTGACACTTAATTTTTGAGTAATGTTACAGTGAAATGAATAAGTCGACTAATTTACTTTTAGATGTTGGTTTGTTGGTCCAAAGAGGCCCAAATTTTTTTGGCCTTAAAAATATAAACCCATAGCCTACTTTTTTGTAAGTAGGATGGGCTGACTCGTGCGCTTGAACAACTTTTATTAGTTCTACACTTTTTATGGGTCAACTAAAAAATCAAAAATGACAATGGAAATTTCTTAAATTTTGTGCAAAAAGATATATATGTTACTCCCTAGCTCTGTCCCATAATATATGATGTTCAGGGGCGGACGTACATTAGGGGCAGAGGGCACCTGTGACACCCCCAGAATAAGTTCAGTCAACCCAACCCATTCTGAGTCGTCAAATACATGGTACAGAATTCAAATACAAACTTTATATCATACGGTTGTGCAAAATACGACTACACAACTGTGAGTGTCAATACAAACATGTAGAAAATATTAATATTCAAACTAAGTCCTCATTACAATTATTATCACACTATTTATCAGAAATAGTGAGGACTACTACTGCTCTAACTCGGACCATCACTCTGTCCCCCGACTAGTCCCTGCGACATTCTCATTTCTTGAAGAGGACAACAGATGAAAAGGGTGAGCTCAACTAGCTCAGTAAAGAATATTATGACTAAGATAATGGAAAACAAATTATCGTTAGTCTTCAACAAATCAGATAAAATATAATAGACAACCAACTTTAGATCAATATTCGCAGCGGAAATAACAATTCATTAGAAGAGTTAAGCTGGGAATGAAGTCTACTATCTTCTATGATTTAAAAGTCCATCATCAATATTTTATCCCTGTAACATCAATCAATATGCATCTCGAATCAAATATTCATCTTTGCACTACAGGCCAAAGATATTCATTTGTATCATCGGTAGTCATGTTCATCTCAACACCTGTCATCTTTGCACTACAGGCCAAAGATATTCATCTGGTAATCATTCATCTTTGCTCTACAGGCCAAAGATATTCAGTTACGTCACCTTTTATGACTGAGGATGATGAAAAATATTTTAAAGAACGAATCCAATGAGATAAAAGACAAAGATTAAGGATTCACATTTTAGTTTATCCAAATTTAAAAATACTTCATAATAATAATTTGTGGAGCAAAATTCAAGAATAGAGCTCAAAACTTGGATACAATCAAAGATAGTAACTATAATATATAATTTGGACAAACAAAAGAAATTTTAATTTTTCCGTGAATAGTGCCGTATACGTGAATAGTAACCCCGACGAAAAAAGTAAGAATTTTATAATAAAATTCATGCCAATATTTTGGTATAATGATATTGAAAAGAATAATATCATTTATGAAAGAAAATAACATCCCTTACCTCAAAAGAATAACACTTCTGACTGGAATATCGGATATAATATCGAAGAAAACTTTCACTGAATAGCAACACTCAAGGTATTGAAATACTCACAAAAATACGCTCGATATTATAGAGAGAGAAAACTTCTGATTCTGGTGTGATTTTCAATTCTAACCTAAGTACTCTATTTATAGGAAAAACTTAGGATGCCAAAGGAGACTAAATTAATAAAATAATATTACTTTTTAAAAAAAATCTCCGGCCGTCGGCTGCTCCCAAAAATCAGATTTTCAACAAAAGTGGGGCCCACTCATTAAAAAAAAAATTATTTTCCGAAACTTCAATAATTCATAATAAATAGCCCATTTGTCAGAAAAATACAAATTCTATGTCCTTCTATAGAAAATTTAATTCTCTACAACTTTGTAGCAGGAAGTTTTTCCAAATTCCAAACATAAATTATCCAAAATTCACAAACGAATGATTTTCCACAACAAAATACTGATAAAAACACATCAGCGCTAATTCTTTCTTTTATATCCACAAAATAAATATTTTCTTATCATATAAATCAATAATTAATTATTCACAAATAATATTACAGAACTATAATATTGACAACCAGGTCGTTCCCAGGAAAGAGGGGGCCTTCCGATAAGGACTTCTCCTTACTGGCGCGCAATTAAATAACCCCTTCTAGACAGAACTTTCTTAGACATTGTCAATAATGCTATCTAATAATATTATTCAAATAATATGAATTATTGAGTTGATAATGTGAAATACTGTGCAATGACAATTATTGAATCAATAATACAAAATATCAACTGTAGCCATTATTGAATCAATCATATAAAATAGCAACGTAGCAATTATTGAGTCAATAAAATATCAATGTAACAATTATTGAGTCAATAATATAAAATATCAACGTAGCAATTATTGAGTCAATAATATAAACTATTGAACAGTAATTACTGTAACAATTATTGAGTAAGTGCCTTCTCACGTAAGACTCAATAATTCAAAATACTGTGCAATACCGTATGCTACTGTGTAACACCGCGTATCATTGTATTTTAACCACCGGGTATTTCAACAGTACTAACGGTAACAACTACGCCGTTATTTTATAAAAAGGTTATTTTTTTCGCTTTCTATATCCGACAGTTATTCCGTTGTGGGGCCCACAAATAGCTGCGCCGTCGTACGAATATTCCCCGACAACAAGAATATTCCACGACCAAACGAATATTTTCCGACAACCAGAATATTTTATAACCATTTGCTCATTTTAAAATATTTGCACATTTCACCCATAACTTTCACATTTATCAATCAACACCTTACTATTTCGAAATAATAAATTAAATCTTTATTCATAAAAATTGGGGTCTTACAACCTCCCCTCCTTATGAAATTTCGTCCTCGAAATTGACGTACGTACCTGGTATGTCGAAAAGGTGAGGATACCTCGCTTTCATTTCCGATTCTAACTCCCACGTCATTTCTTCAATTGCATGGTTTCTCCACAAAACTTTAACTTGAGGTATAATTTTCGAGCGTAGGACATGCTCCTTCCTAGCCAAGATCTTGACAGGTACCTCCTCGTACGTTAAATCTTCGGCTATCTCGTCTGGTTCTAACTCAATAATGCGGTTTGGATCCTTCATATATTTACGTAACACAGATATGTGAAACACGTTATGAACACGAGACATGCTTGGAGGTAAAGCGAGTCTATAGGCCACATTTCCTATTCGGTCAAGAATCTCAAATGGACCAATGAATCGTGGGTTGAGCTTTCTTCTCTTCCTAAACCTTGTAACTCCTTTACATGGAGCAATACGTAATAACACATGGTCCCCAACATTAAATTTCACGTCCTTTCGATGAAGATCCGCATAACTCTTTTGTCGATCTTGTGCGTCGGATCATTTGGATATTTTCTGTAGTCATACGTACCAACTCCGGTCCCAATAATGTTGCTTCACCTACCTCATTCCAGCATACTGGAGAGCGACACTTTCTCCCATACAACACTTCGAATGGAGCTACGCCTATACTTGCTTGATAACTGTTGTTGTAGGAGAATTCCACCAATGGTAAATCCTTATCCCAACTCCCTTTGAAGTCTAGAACACAGAGTCTCAATAGATCTTCAAGAGTTTGGATAGTCCTTTCCGATTGTCCGTCTGTTTGAGGATGATAAGCCGAACTGAATCGTAAATTCGTGCCCATAGCTTTCTGCAAACTGATCCAAAATCGTGAAGTAAATCTGGGGTCACGATCCGAAACTATGGATACTGGCATGCCATGCAATCTCACAATCTCATTCACGTACATATGAGCAAGACGTTCAAGGGAATAAGTCTCTCGTATCGGCAAGAAATGAGCAGACTTGGTTAATCTATCAACAATAACCCAAATCGCATCTATGTCTTGAGAAATCTTGGGAAGACCCGTAACGAAATCCATCGTAATGTGTTCCCACTTCCATTTTGAAATCTCCAGTGGTTGCAATGGACCCTTCGATACTTGATGCTCTGCCTTTACACGTTGACAAGTCAAACATCTCGAAATAAACTTCGCGATCTCTCTATTCATATTGCTCCTCCAAAATGTATGTCGGATATCACGATACATTTTGGTACTCCCAGGATGGATTGCAAACGGTGTGTTGTGTGCTTCCATCATGATTCTATATTTTAATTCAGAATCGTTAGGAACACAAAGTCTGGAGTTGACTCGAAGTATTCCCTCTTCATCGATTCTTGCTTCTGGAATGGCACCTTCTTGCACCTTCTTCTTCATCTTCATCAGCTCCGCATCCGTAGCTTGAGCAGCTTTAACTTCATCAATCAAAGCTGGTTCTACGCGTATACTTGACATCATCGCACTCGTTCCCACATATGATTTTCTACTCAACGCGTCAGCTACCACGTTCGCTTTTCCAAGATGGTATTGGATGGTATGATCGTAATCTTTCAACAGCTCAAGCCAACGTCGTTGCCGCATGTTGAGTTCCTTCTGAGTGAAGAAATATTTTAGGCTCTTATGATCCGTATAAATCTCCACTTTCTCTCCGTACAAGTAATGTCTCCAGATCTTCAACGCGAAAACGACAGCTGCCAACTCTAGATCATGAGTAGGATAATTCCTCTCATATTCTTTGAGTTGTCGCGAGGCATAGGCTATGACTTTTCCATGTTGCATGAGAACACATCCTAACCCTTTGCCCGAAGCATCGCTGTAAATAACAAATCCATCTGAACCAGATGGTATTGTCAGAACAGGTGCCGAGATAAGTCTTCTCTTGAGCTCTTGGAAGCTCTTCTCGCATTCCTCGCTCCAAACGAATTTTGTATCTTTCCGAGTTAACTGAGTTAATGGAGTAGCGATTCAAGAAAATCCCTCTACGAACCTTCGATAATAACCAGCTAAGCCCAGAAAGCTTCGTACTTCAGTCACCGACTTAGGTTGCTCCCAGCTTTGTATTGCTTCAATCTTCGCCGGGTCAACAGATACTCCACGTTTCGATACCACGTGCCCAAAGAATGCTACTTCTTCAATCCAGAACTCGCATTTCTTCAGCTTGGCATATAGCATGTTCTCACGAAGCTTTTGAAGTACTAGCTTCAAATGGTGCTCATGATCTTCACGACTTTTAGAATAGATGAGGATGTCATCAATAAAGACAACAACGAACTGATCCAAATATTCCTTAAATACACGGTTCATCATATCCATGAAAGCAGCAAGAGCATAAGTCAATCCAAAAGACATGACTAAGAACTCATAATGCCCGTACCGTGTTCTGAAAGCAGTCTTTGGAATATCCTCAGTTTTTATCTTCAACTGATGATATCCAGAACGAAGATCGATCTTTGAAAAGAATTGCGCTCCTTGCAACTGGTCGAACAGGTCATCAATACGAGATAACGGATACCTATTCTTGATGGTGACATGGTTCAACTCCCGATAGTCAATACAAAGTCGCATACTCCCGTCTTTCTTCTTTACGAATAAAACAGGAGCACCCCAAGGAGACGTACTAGGACGAATAAAACCGATGTCTAACAATTCTTGTAATTGGATCTTTAACTCCTGAAGTTCAATAGGATCCATTCGATATGGGATTTTAGAAATGGGCTTTGTACCGGGCTCAAGGTCAATAAAGAATTCAACTCCACGTTCTAGTGGTAGACCGGGAAGTTCTTTGGGAAATACATCAGGAAATTCATTTACAACGAAAATATTATTCAAATCTGACATATTCTGGTTTAGATCAGTGACATGAGCTAAGAAATCTTGACATCCGTTTTTCAATAAACGAATAGCTTTATGATTTGAAATGATATTGACTGATTTTAGTGGTTTGGTGATTTGGATTCGCACAACAGGTTGATTAGGAATATGAAAACTAACAACCTTACGAAAACAATCAATTTTGGCATGGTAAGTGGTTAACCAGTCAATTCCTAAAATCACGTCAAATGCAAGTATTTTCAAAGATATAAGATCAACAGGTAAGGTAAGGGTACCAATCTTAATCAAGCAAGATTTGTAAACTGTGGATGTAACAAAAGTTTCTCCTAACAGAGTTTCAACAGATAAATCAAAGTATAATTTATCAGAAGTCAAGTTCAAACGTTGAGCACAAGCAGGTGAAATAAAAGAATGGGTAGCACCGGTATCTAACAAGGTGTAAACTTCGTAAGAGTTTATGATGAGCTTACCCGTAATCATCTCGTGCGGATTTCTCGCGTTTTGGGTTGTCACGATAAACGCTCTTCCAGGAATCATCGATTTTGACTTGTCTGAAACCGCCTTTGGAATCACCACTCCTGCTGGGCTTGGTTTCGCAATAGGACAATCTCGAGCTATATATCCTTCTTTTCCACAGTTATAACATGCCTTGAACTGTTGTGGGCAGTTTGGGCTTATGTGTCCCTCTTTCCCGCACTTATAGCATACGACCGGTGGTCGTTCTCCTCCCCTAGAAACAGTTGATGCTGGTGCTGATGTTGACATTTTCACGTTCTCATTGTTATACCTTCTCTTTTTAAATTCTCCTCCCGATTCGCTTTTTATACTATCATGGCCACGATTACCACCGGAGTGGTTACCGCTTCTGTCATACTTTCCTCCTCGCTGGTTGTCATTGCTCCGATGACTGCTGCCACCGGTACGACCTTGGTTGTGGTCCCTCGGTTGAACATAATCATTATCTCGTTCTAATAACCGGGCCCTGTTTACTACATCCGAATATAAAATTTTTTTATGAGAAATGAGGTATTGACGTATTTCAGGTTTCAAACCTCTTAGAAACATCCGCGTCATACGTTCCTCATTCTCCACCAAATGAGGTGCAAACCTGGACAGCTCCGCGAACTTAGCCTCGTATTGGGATACCGTCATGTTGTTTTGCTCGAGTCTGATAAACTCTACCTCTTTCATATGACGAATACTTTCAGGAAAGTACTTGTCATTGAACAGTTTCTGGAACGCTTCCCAAGATATCTTGAGTGCGGTAGGCTGGGTACGCTTCACGAATTTTCACCAGTAATATGCCTCTCCACGGAACATAAACGTGGCGAATGGAACCTTCTGTTCCTCCGTACATCCCAAGACATCAAATATCTTGGTAATTTATTTAATCTACGTCTCCGCCTTGATCGGATCCGGCTTTCCCAGAAACTCTGGTGGTCCCAATTCTTTGAACTGCTTGGCAGTGACAACTCGCGTGTTGTTATTATCTCCACCTGTATGTTACACACGAGTCTCCCTCGTCTGGTTTTGCATAAACTGCAAAAAACTTCTAAACATCTCATCGTTTATCGTTTGACCAGCGTTGTTTCAGGATGAACATTGCCTTCTTGTTGCACGTTCTCCTGGTTAGTGATTAAAGGTGTCTCCACGGTCTCATTCACTTCGTTGTTAACATTCTCAGCTGCCATTCTCAAATACTGCCATAAAACAAGGGTTAATTAAACAAATAACATATCACATATTAACCCTATACTCCGACTGACCAATTAAATACCACATAAGCTTAGGCAGGACATACTAGTGAAGGATTTACTCGTCTCTCCCCTCCTAGTTCTATTGCCCGATCTCCGCCAGAGATCATATCCCTAAGCTCTGATACCAACTGTGACGCCCCCAGAATAAGTCCAGTCAACCCAACCCATTCTGAGTCGCCAAATACATGGTACAGAATTCAAATACAAACTTTATATCATACGGTTGTGCAAAATACGACCACACAACTGTGAGTGTCAATACAAACATGTAGAAAATATTAATATTCAAACTAAGTCCTCATTATAATTATTATCACACTATTTATCAGAAATAGTGAGAACTACTACTGCTCTAACTCGGACCATCACTCTGTCCCCCGACTAGTCCCTGCGACATTCTCATTTCCTGAAGAGGACAACAGATGAAAAGGGTGAGCTCAACTAGCTCAGTAAAGAATATTATGACTAAGATAATGGAAAATAAATTATCGTTAGTCTTCAACAAATCAGATAAAATATAATGGACAACCAACTTTAGATCAATATTCGCAGCGGAAATAACAATTCATTAGAAGAGTTAAGCAGAGAATGAAGTCTACTATCTTCTATGATTTAAAAGTCCATCATCAATATTTTATCCCTGTAACATCAATCAATATACATCTCGAATCAAATATTCATCTTTGCACTACAGGACAAAGATATTCATTTGTATCATCAGTGGTCATGTTCATCTCAACACCTGTCATCTTTGCAATACAGGCCAAAGATATTCATCAGGTAATCATTCATCTTTGCTCTACAGGCCAAAGATATTCAGTTACATCACCTTTTAGGACTGAGGATGATGAAAAACATTTCACAGAACGAATCCAATGAGATAAAAGACAAAGATTAAGAATTCGCATTTTAGTTTATCCAAATTTAAAAATACTTCATAATAATATTTTGTGGAGCAAAATTCAAGAATAGAGCTCAAAACTTGGATACAATCAAAGATAGTAACTATAATAGACAATTTGGACAAACAGAAGAAATTTTAATTTTTTCGTGAATAGTGCTGTATACGTGAATAGTGCCGTATACGTGAATAGTAACCCCGACGAAAAAAGTAAGAATTTCATAATAAAATTCATGCCAATATTTTGGTATAATGATATTGAAAAGAATAATATCATTTATGAAAGAAAATAACATCCCTTACCTCAAAAGAATAACACTTATGGCTGGAATATCGGATATAATATCGAAAAAAACTTTCACTGAATAGCAACACTCAAAGTATTGAAATACTCACAAAAATACGCTCGATATTATAGAGAGAGAAAACTTCTGATTCTGGTGTGATTTTCAATTCTAACCTAAGCACCCTATTTATAGGAAAAGTTTAGGATGCCAAAGGAGACTAAATTAATAAAATAATATTATTTTTTTAAAAAAATCTCCAGCCGCCGGCTGCTCCCAAAAATTAGATTTTCAACCAAAGTGGGGCCCACCCATTAAAAAAAAATTATTTTCTGAAACTTCAATAATTCTTAATAAATAGCCCATTTGTCAGAAAAATACAAATTCTATGTCCTTCTATAGGAAATTTAATTCTCTACAACTTTGTAGAAGGAAGTTTTTCCAAATTCCAAACATAAATTATCCGAAATTCACAAACGGATGATTTTCCACACCAAAATACTGATAAAAACACATCAGCGCTAATTCCTTCTTTTATATCCACAAAATAAATATTTCCTTATCATATAAATCAATAATTAATTATTCACAAATAATATTACAGAACTACAATATTGACAACCAGGTCGTTCTCAGAAAAGAGGGGGCCTTCCGATAAGGACTTCTCCTTACTGGCGCGCAATTAAATTACCCCTCCTAGACAGAACTTCCTTAGACATTGCCAATAATGCTATCTAATAATATTATTCAAATAATATGAATTATTGAGTTGATAATGTGAAATACTGTGCAATGACAATTATTGAATCAATAATACAAAATATCAACTGTAGCCATTATTGAATCAATCATATAAAATAGCAACGTAGCAATTATTGAGTCAATAAAATATCAATGTAACAATTATTGAGTCAATAATATAAAATATCAACGTAGCAATTATTGAGTCAATAATATAAACTATTGAACAGTAATTACTGTAACAATTATTGAGTAAGTGCCTTCTCACGTAAGACTCAATAATTCAAAATACTGTGCAATACCGTATGCTACTGTGTAACACCGCGTATCACTGTATTTTAACCACCGGGTATTTCAACAGTACTAACGGTAACAACTACGCCGTTATTTTATAAAAAGGTTATTTTTGTCGCTTTCTATATCCGACAGTTATTCCGTTGTGGGGCCCACAAATAGCTGCGTCGTCGTACGAATATTCCCCGACAACAAGAATATTCCACGACCAAACGAATATTTCCCGACAACCAGAATATTTTATAACCATTTGCTCATTTTAAAATATTTGCACATTTCACCCATAACTTTCACATTTATCAATCAACACCTTACTATTTCGAAATAATAAATTAAATCTTTATTCATAAAAGTTGGGGTCTTACAGCACCTGCCCCCATTAAAATTTCATGGGTCAGGGGGTCATCCAGGTCAACTTTAAAAAAATTGAGAAGACTTTTATACTTCAAAAGCTATTACTCTAAAGGCTACATCACTACACAGTACTGCTCTAAATCAATTGGATGTGGACTGGGTGGGCCAATCCCACTGCAATACTCCATCTCCATTAGACTTTTAGTACTTTTCACTTTTATCTCCATAATAGACTTTTAGTTTTTCACTTTTCACTTTTCAGCAACAGATCTGATCGCAACAAAGTAACATAACTCTATATTCGCAAATCGCAATTGCATTCGCATCGCAACAGAGCAGCAACGTAACTCCAAATTCAGATTCAGGTATACTTTAATTTTAATTTTAGTTTTTTAATTTCAAAAATTTAACAATTGCTTTAGAAATTTTTGTAATTGTTTATAGATTCTTTCTTTTTGTACTTTTATAAAATTAGGACTTTTTACTTTATTAAAGCAACACTTCAACAATGAAGAGAACTTCATCAAATAAAAGTTCTTCAAGTTCAAGTATGTGTTCTATTCTATTTTTATTTTCTTTAAATTTTGTAATTTATTTTGTATTGTTACTTGTTACTTGTTAGTGGTTTAATTGAGATTGTTTATTGTTGGTGCTAATTACAATTGACTATTCATATTGTATATTGATTTTGTTTTAATGTTGAATTAGTTTTTAAATATTTAATGATTGTTAGGTATGGACATACGTAATTGGGTTACAACAACTAAACGTACAAAATTTAAATCTATTCCTAAAAATGTCCAACCCGAAGGGACTAGTGACGAACATGTCACTGCTGATATTCACCAAGAAACTCACCCGCAAAATGTCAATCCCTAAACCCAAGTACCAGAATTTTTTGCCCAAAATATCCAGTTCCAAACTCATACACCGGTATCTCCTTCCCTTAATATTGAGGGGGATCTCGGTAAAAGACCGTCAATAAGTTCTTATCCTGCTAGTGAAAGAGAGAATTTTTGGAGAAGTTATTTACTTAGGGGGTCGACTCAACTAATACCTCACAAATTTCCCGATACACTAATTAATGGTGTTCCTCGTAAATTCAACAAGAATTGGTACAAGAAATATCCAAGTTGGCTGAAATATAGTTTAAGTGAAGATGCTCTATTTTGTTTGTGTTGTTACATATTTAAAATTGATCATGATAACCAAGTTGGTGGGGATGCATTTGTTGGCGAGGGATTTAGAAATTGGAAGAAGATGGATAGATTGGAAATACATGTTGGAGATCATGGTAGTGTTCATCGTAAATGTGAACAGGCTTGTCGTTATTTAATGAATCAACCTCAACACATCGATATCAATCTTGCTAACATAACTGAGCAACAAAGGATCGATTATCGTCTTCGATTGCTCGCATCATTTAAATGTGTTAGGTTTCTTTTAAAAGAAGAATTGCCTTTTCGTGATCACGATGATTCAGAGGGTTCAAGAAAACGAGGGCTATTTATTTTTCAACTAGAGTTTCTTTCGAAAAACAATGATGAGGTGCATAAAGTTATCCTAAAACATGCTCCAGAGAATTATAAATTGATTGCACCCTCAATCCAAATAGATATTTGTAGAGACGCTGCATTTTTGACCACACAAGCTATCATTAAAGAAATTGAGGATGGATTTTTTTTCTTTATTGGTTGATGAGGCTCGTGATACATCAAACAAAGAACAAATGGCAGTGATTTTACGATATGTGGACAAGTATGGTTGTATCATTGAGCGATTTTTTTGCGATCATTCATGTTCCTGAAACTTCTGCTTTGACACTAAAAGCTGTTAGTGATCAACTTTTTTCTAAGCATGGATTGAGCATGTCACATGTGCGTGGCCAAGGTTATGATGGAGCTAGCAATATGTCAGGGAAGTTTAAAGTTCTTAAGAGTTTAATATTATCTGAAAATCCATGTACTTTCTATATTCTTTATTTTGCATATCAGCTTCTGTTGACACTTGTTGCAGTTGCTAAGAAACATAAGTTATTATGTTCTTTCTTTGATTATCTTGGATTATTAGCAAATGTTGTTTGAGCTTCTTGCAAGCGAAAAGAAATTCTCTGATTGAAGCAATTTCAAAAAGTAGCTGAAGGAGTTGCTAGTGGCGAAATCAAGAGTGGACGAGGTTTGAATCAAGAAACAACATTAAAGCGGCCTGGAGAAATGCGTTAGTGTTCACATTTGAAAACGATTTTGAGTGTTATTACCTTGTTTTCTCGAAGAATGGATATGCTCGAGTTTATAACAGATGATGTCGAAGGGGAGAAAAGTACAAAAGCTAGTACACTTTTGAAATTCATACATGATTTTGAGTTTGTGTTCTTGTTACACTTATTGAAAAGAGTCATGGGAATTACAAATGACTTATCACAAGCCTTACATAGGAAAGATCAAGACATTGTAAACGCAATAGCTCTAGTCAATGTAACCAAGCAACGATTATAATGCATGAGAGAAAATTGGGATGATTTGTTTGCGAAAACTTGTGAATTTTGTGCATTGCATAGCATAGTTGTCCTAAGGATGGAGGATATTTTTGTGTTTCAAGGGAGACCACGACGCAATATTGAAAAAATCACAAACCTTCATCGCTTTAGGGTTCAATTATTTTTCACTGTGATTGATAGTCAACTTGGGGAGTTAAATGACAGTTTTGATAACACAAATACATAGTTACTTTCAAGTATAGCATGTCTTGACCCACGTGACTCTTTCTAGGCATTTGACAATAAAAAATTAATTGAATTTGCAAAACTTTACCTTTCAGAATTTGATGATATGGAACTTTTGGCACTTGATGGTCAACTCCAAAATTATATTGTGGAAATGGGAGACGATCCCAAATTTTCAAGTATAAAAGGAAATAGTGAATTGACTCAAATGTTAGTTAAGAAAAAAAAAGATGATGTGTATCCCCAAGTTTATTTGTTGTTGAAATTGGCTCTACTTTTGCCCGTTGCTACTACAACTGTTGAAAGAACATTTTCAGCCATGAATATAGTGAAGAATGAACTCCGTATTCAAATGGGAGATGAATGAATGAATGACTGTTTAGTAAGATATATTGAGCGAGATATTTTTGTAATTATTAAAACTTTGGCTATCATGCATCAATTTCAAGCAATGAAACCTCGAAAAATGTTATTGTAAATAATATTTTAGTATTGTTTAGTTTTGTGATTCATTTTATTAAATTTTTATTCGTAAGAGATTTTTTTTCGAGTTTGACCCACTGAATTATTGAGGTGGATCCGCCCCTGATGACGTTTTAGATGATTTTATTTGTCCTAAATTATTTATCGTTTTATATAATTTAGGAGAATTAATTATAATATTTTCATGGAATCTCTCGCGGTAAATTGTTGAACGAGAGATCCAAAGATGGACCAAATGGGAGGATTTTAGAGAGATGTTTGATGGAATAGTTCCGTAGATCCACGGGGAAAATGCTCTTTGAGCCCCATTACAGAAATGGGTCTTCGAGTGATTCATTTATGGAGTATATCATACGCAATTTATATCACTCTGAGTGCCATAACAGAAACTTATAGCTAGTTAACAACCACCAGGCCAAAATTACGCCAACAGGAGCTTTGCTAGTCATGAGTATCATCCTCACGAAGCAACCAGCAAGACCAGTAAAAGCGTAAAACCAAGACACAATCCGACCCTAAGATGAAATAAAAAATCACCTGAATTCATCACTCTGTTTTTAAAATCTTGAAGACAAATCTGGATTATTGTTTTACGAATAGCTAGCAGATAATTGAAGTATAATTATGAAAAATATTGTGGTTTAGAGGTTTGTTGATGACCTGTTTGGTAACTCTAAATCAGAGGTAGCAGTATTTAACAACAATACTCTCGTTTAAAAAGTCAAAATATAACGCTAACTTTTAAAATTAAAGAAAATGTAATAACAAAGCAAAAGGTGAAATCACGCACAGTAGCTTACAAACATATATCATCCCTCGGTTATATAGTTTCTGTGGTTATGTGAATTGTTTTTATAACAATACATTATATTTTTTTAAATAATATATTCTATTTTTTTAAGTTTAAATATAATTAAAAAAAATCATCCAAAATACACATACCATAATATTTAAAAAAAAAAGAGAAAAAGAAGAGAAGGTTATGGTATAATTAAAACGTAGGTCTCACTTTTCTTTCTTGACAAAGGGAGAGTTTTGCATGGATCTAACTTCCAAATCAAGCTCCAAGCCAACTCCTATTCTCATGCAACCTAGCCACCACCTTTATTTTCTGATCTCTTTTTCAACTTCCTTTTCTTTATGTGCACCGCTCCTCAACTTTCATGGAGGAGCGGGTCCCACCTGCCGGAGACAGAAAGGATCACCACCCTCCTCCTCATGAACCACCATTCTCCCTCCCTCTCCCACCCGGAATATCCCTACCACCTCCTGATAATTACCTTTCAAGACCATTACCCCCACCCCCTGGATCAGAAACATACGTTATCCAAATCCCTAGGGATCAAGTTTACCGCGTTCCGCCACCGGAGAATTCCAAAATTGTCCAAAGCTACCTCCATCAAAACCAAACAAAGAAAGGCCCTAGTTCTTGCTTATGGTTCTTGTTCATGATTGTCATTTTAGGCATTTTTATGGGTGCGCTATTTGGGATCATTCATTTGCTTTACAACCCTAAACTCCCGGAATTCGCCATCACGAACTTCAGCGTCAGGCAGCCGCCACCTCAAAAGATTACGCCCCTTGCAAAACCGGGATATGATATCTCATTCAATGTAGAAAACCCTAATGAAAGAATGGATGTTTCTTTCGGAGGAAATGGATATGGATTACTTTCTTTTAATCGCCATAAAGTGGCTGATGGAAAATTCTCATCATTCTCTCAAGAAGCCATGAAATCCAATAACCTTAAAATAACCCTAAAGGGTGCAAATGTTGCATTGCCTAATGAGATGGAAAAGAGTATGAACAGCACGAAATCGAAAAAGGAGGTGTCTTTAGGGTTCAAAATATTTGCCACTGCAAAGATTTCAAGCTGGGCAAAGACAACGAGCAAGGAAATAGCCGTGTCGTGCGATTTTAAGGTAAATACTTTGGCAAAAGCTACGCGGGTGGTTGATCAAGAATGTGTTACCCAGGTGCAGCAATAAAATGAAATTAAAGTTGGAGGGGATGTATCACTGTGGTAATTAAATATTAATTTGTTGTCATGGCCTTGATTATATATTCTTTTCTTTTCTTTTCTATAATTATAACAGATTGAAAATTAACTTATGTTATGAATTTGTTTGTCGCAATTTAAATTAGGTTATCATTTTTCATTCTCTTGGAACTGATTTCAATTACATAAAGTTGGAGTGAAATATATATGTTCCTATATATTATATATATCTTGCTTGCTGGGGTCTAATAGTAATTTTCACTTTGTTTTCGTTTTTATTCATATATTTTGGAATCTTGTCTTTTATTATTTGTGCATGGTTGATGAGTTCATTCTCTTTCAATTTTATTTTCCTCCATTTTACTTGGTTCCTTTCAACAAATTGAATACACCTATCTTTGATCAACTTCCTGAATTAATTAATTTGGTTTCCTTCAGTTAATTACCTCTCCCAGAAAACTTATTTATCTTTGATGATCATCTGTATTATTAGCTTTTCTTTTTTTCATTTTTTGTAATTATATTATGTTTTTATTATCTGAATTTTGCTCAAAGGTGAGTGTATTACATTAACTTCCATTAATATTGCAATAGCTTGAGTATATTTTTGTTATTTTATATTTTTGAATTAAGGGAGATTTCAGAAAATGTAATGTTACACTCTCACAAAAAAGGACCACCTTCTTGCAAATAAAAGTATGAATAGTGTCCAGATTAATGGGCCAAAGATGGCCCACGTTAGAGCTGTATATATACAATTACGAAACCCAATTACATTTTAAAACCTCATTCATTGATTTATGCTGTCCAACTATTTATAGCCCAAACTAAGCAGAGATACAAGTCCCATATAAGGATTGTTGTCCGATTGTAAGAAGTTTGCTTTCCTTGGGGAAAATAAAGTATTAGGCCCAATAGCGTAAATTTGTAGATAAATGAGAGAAATTAAGGGGTAATTAGGAGAAATTATTTTTGTTGAGGGGGCAACTCGAACCTTTAACCTTGTAAAAGGAGTGAACCTACTGCTAGGTTATCACCTTTATTTTAGGACTCTTAATTGCAGCTGAATTGTTAGTCATATATAATTAGTCTCACTAATTAGGTATTATTGATATACCTTTCACAGACTAAATAAATAAACATTGGGGGTCAAAATCAACTTAATTATAGCTTCCTCTGATCCAACAAATGCAGGAGCCTCAAAGTAAGTAAAAAGATTAATGATTATTGTAATACAAATCCAATTATATATATATATATACCTAGTTGCTCAAAGGAAAGAGGAGGTACTTTAAAAGAGTGTTAGATATGATTTAAAGGTGTACAGTTTTTTTTTTTTTTTTTTTTTTGTTTTACAACAACGATGGCTTTATGAAGTGTTGCAATCATGGGAGTCTGAAAGCTGGGGGTCTTTCTCTTTCTCTTAATTTCTCATTGTTTATTAGAGTATTCATTTTTCTCTTAGATCAACAGCTGCACATGGTTAGTCTCACATGATGGGTTCTTCAATGCAGTAGTAAGTACTACCTCCGTTCTATAATAAGTGTTTTTTTAACTTAAATCACATAAACCAATACACATGCTAAAATGACAAAAATACCCTTAATATACTTTCTTTGTTTTGTTTGACACTTTTTTTATTGACTTTTGATTTCTCTTTCTCTTTCTTCAACCTTTCAACTTCCAATAAATACGCAATAAATACCATTGGATGCATAAGGGCACATATGAAAAAATATTGTAAAAATTGTATTGGAGTTCTAAAACATCACTTATTTTGGAAAAAATTATTAAGCCTAAAAAAGCACTTATTGTGAGAGGGAGGTAGTGCTACTCTTTTTTTTTTTTTCTTTCTTTTTTCATAAGAAAATGGATTTTTCAAGCTCTTTTTTCTATACTCCACCTTGATCGTTATATTAAACATGAATCCAAGAGTCATTACAACTGTCTTTCTTTTTGTATTATATTTATTTCCTTCAAAATACTAGGTACAACTTTGAAAACGGCTTTGAAACATCGGTCAATGCATTCTTGATTTTGATATATATATATATATAAAAAAAAACTAATTAAGCACTAGGAATCTTGCTACATGCATGCATTTATATATTTCAATGTGGATAAATTATCACCCTCTTTTATATTGACAAATACAATTATGTTGATAGCCTAATGGGGGAATAAAGGGTAGTATACTTGATGAATGATCCTAATCAATTTTCTCTTCAGGTCCAAAAAAAGGAAATGAATTTGTCCACTTATACCTAACCATTATCCCTCTTTGTAATATTAAAATGGAGTACTAGCTATTTAGCATGAAGGGTCACACCAGTTCTCCTATAAATCTGATCTTATTATTATAATATAAAGAGCTCTCGTTAGCAGTGTAACTGTGTCATATATATAGTTTTTAACTTTTATCTTTACAATTTTAGTTGTTTTTTTATCTAATCCTCCAAATTTAAAAAATATATATTTTATCTACATATAATCTAAACATACATACCACTATATATATATATATATATATACCACATTAAATCTCTTTCATGGATGTCAGATGGTTATGAATGGATCCGACCAAATGATCCAATCCCACATATTTATCGTCAGTATTCATTTGTTCCCCATAAGAATAGCATCTGGGCTATATATGGGTGATCCATGTGACCATATATATATAAATTATTAGGCACATCCAACCAATCATCAGATTCATAAAAAATACTCCCTCCCAACCAAATTAATTGTTCAGTTTTAATTTTTTTAGTCAAATTGACTATTTTTAAAATTAATAATTAAGCATATATAAATATATTTTTAACATTATAAAAATTGATATTAGTAGTAAATTGTATATATATTTTTTTGTTATAACTTTTTCGCCTATATTTTGGCAAAAATGGTACACAAAATAATTTTAAAAAATAGTCAATTTGACTAAAAAAAGTCAAAACTGAGCAATTAATTTGGGACGGAGAGAGTACTACACATTATATATAGTACTCTCTTGTTACAAACATCAAAAAATAAAATCTCATTTATTGAAAAAATTTATCTTTCTATTAATAGGTATAAACGAAACAATATCTAATATTTAAAACCATAATTTTATTACTATTTCACTACTATTAAATATATATATATATATATGAAAAAAATACATCCTTAATATTTACTATAAATTTTACAAATTAGAGTCTTTTTATAGAAAGGAAAGAGTACCATACATCTATCTATATAAACATATAGTCTTCTCTTTTAAATATTGTAAATTACTACTAATTAATAAGATTGAGTGAATGAGCATGTATATTTTCTAACTTAGTAAAGCATGGCTCGACCCTCTATGCGGGGACCGATTGACAAGAGTGCCACACGTGTTTGTAATCTCTTGAATGTATTCATACATCAATAGACACGTGTGATACAGGAGCCTCCCTCCCCAGCATGAGCTCTGATCAGATGCATGCATCGCACTGTAAAAATGCTCCCTCAGCTCCCATTCATCGCCACCTTAAATTTATATACACATGGATGAATGCACAAGCCATTAGCCATGCATTATATACTTCATTTCGATCACAGATTAATTAATGTCTGAGGTGTAGCTATTTCCTTCGCATGGAATTATTATATATATATATATATATATATATATATATATATATATATATATGTTCCTTGGGATATGAGTTGGGCGCGCGGAAGAAAGAGCAAGAGGATTTAATGGAGACAATATCAACTGCTACGACTCTATAAACATGGAATAAATCTTTGCATGAATATGTACGCGTATATTTGTATACACACATATACAGGTCCGTTCAAAAACGGATTGGTCCTTTAACGGTGATCACAGTGTATACATATATTAATGCAAGCAAGAGGGACGATTCTAGTAAGACATGATGTAGTATTTTTATTGCATCCAAATACACTTTCAAGTATTAGTCTTTGCATTAGAGGTATATATATTATTTTTTAATTTATTCTAAATTAAAAAAAAGATTTGTTTTTAGATTATGATATAACATAAATTCTTGACATGTCATTATTTTTATTGTAGAGTATTTACCCCATTCTAACAAATTTTGATTAAGGATATATTTAATTTATAAAATTTATCATTATATAGAGAGGGAGAGAGAAAAGAAAAAGAGTGGAACTAGTGTATTGAGTACTTAATTAATAAAAGTCTACATGCATATGAGTAGTATATATTTTATTCAAAAGGCAAAGTGATGAATGTGTTGGTAAAAAGTAGAAGAGAGTTTTACTACTACTAGGGCTACTAGGTAGGTAAGTAGGTAGTGAGCTAGGAGAGTCTCCATTTTCTCTGCATAAGTTACCAATAATTGAAGGGTTGGGAAGACTTAGTTTATTTCAGTTAGGGAAGCAATGATGGGGGGATGTAGTGGACTCCATCTTTACACGTCCAAAAGGTGGAGAAGATTGTTAAAAAGTTGGATGTTTAGTGTCCCCAGGCCAAAATCCATGCGTTTTCTTCACATCAAACCCTCCCATTTAAGTGGGTTACAACACCTCATTCAACCATTTTTATTTTAGATTCCCTACTCCTAGTGCTGCCTTTCCCTTTCACAACCTACCCATCCAAGAAAATTATATAAAACTAAAACAGTATTATTATTATTTCATTTACAAAAAGTTTTTTTTCCCTTTAAAAAAAATTAACATTTTAAAGAAAATCCAAATCCAAGCAACCAATGGGGTAGGTTATTTCGTGTGTTTGTGAGCAATAGCTAGCTATGCATCCTTTGATATAGATTAAGATAATAGAGACAGCCTGCATGTGGGGGTAATATTAATTTTTCTTCTTTTTATAAAAAGAAGATCACACTTACAGATTAATTAGAAAAGGATTAGCAATCCCCTCCTGTTAATTAATGGAGATTTGTACCTGTTTTTTGTTTCAAGATTCAAGAACATGGGCACATCTTTCTTGGGGGTGTAAAATATCTAGTCAAGTCATATAATTAGTGCTTTCATTCATATTTTATATTCATCTTAATTGTGTCTTATTGTGGTTCCAACTCAGATTTCTTTTAAGGTAGGGTTTTATTAAAAAAAAAGGAAGAAGAAGAAGAAAAAGAACTCACCCTAATCTTCCTTTTTCATGTCTGGAAAAAGGGTGTATGTAGATCCATTGTATGTATGGATGGGATAAAGGAGGCAGTGCTTGCTATAAACATAAGACAATCAAACATATGATCTTAATTTATTAGTATTCTATATACTCCATATCATATTTCATTCAATTTTCTAGATAGGTTATCGCCAATAACGCGTAATTTTATGAACATTTATTTTATAATACTATAAATCTTTAATTAATGAATAATGTGCCTATTAATTAAGTCAATAAACCTAGGTATTAATGCTTTTCAGTTTTTTCAACAACAAAATTAGCTTGCTAGCTTGTCTGATCATACCACTATTAGTCTAGATGTCTATATTTGTGTGTATTATTACAGTGCCTTTCCTAATAATGCAACTTAGTGGTCATGAGAGATGGATTAATTATCTCACAACCCCATATATATAGGGAATTGAATGTAGGCTCCTATCATCACTTGATTAATAGAAATATAATAATCGTACAATTATTTTTTTGATGTATAACTAGTACTCCTATAATACTACTATTAATAGAGATATACTCCTTCTCCATCCCATAATAACTGTCGTTTTAGCTTCATGTACATGGATTAAGAAAGTCATTTAATGCTATCATTTATTAATTAAAATTTGTGTAAAATTCCATCACTACTCTTTTATGGGAAGTTGAAAACTATTAATACAAGGGATAGAATTTCTTGGGACAATGAGAAATGGTAGGGGTGATATAGAAAAGTAAATAATTTATTCTCCTAAAAAGTTGTAAACGACAAATAAATTGAGAAAAAAAATTTCTTCTAAAACAACAGTTATTATGAGATGGAGAGAGTATTAATTATCGTATGATAAACCTAAATACAATTTAACAATTGTCATACATTCTCTCTTTTTCAAAATTAAAGGCATATCTTTTTACTATAATTAAAAATAATAGTGACACATGATATATAATACTCAATCAATCAAGAATAACATAATGACATAATAAAAATTTTATTGTCATTTTATGTAGTTTAAAAATATATTTTTGATTTTGAAAAGAAAGATCTTTTAACTTTGAAACAAGGGGAAGGGGGGGAGGGAAGTATTTCGATGGTTATGCTTATGCTCCTTAAAATGATCAAACGTTCCCATGCAACTAGATTATGATAGTGGCTAGTACGTACAAAATACATATACATGACATTTATACGAAATGATATCAAAGTTAGGACTATTTTAGAATCGAAAATTCTGGAAGCTAGGGTCATAAAACAAGTAATTAAAGAGGGAAGCATGTTGTGAGGGCTAACATGTCTTGAGAGTCTGAGATTTTGAACTTATCCTCTTTGACTCGGCAGGGCACACAGTTAAGTTAAAGATGTAGTAGTATCAAATATATCTCACACACCTTTGTTAATCAAGGGTCCACGTATTTCCAGAACTAGAAGTATGTGACTCAATATTAATTAGGAATACTTCACCTCTCTCTCTCTCTCTCTCTCTCTCTCTCTATATATATATATATATATATATATATATATATATATATATATATATATATACACAAACCCGTACTGAGAAGTATGTGTCAATTACTCCAGCAATGGCATCAAAGATAAAATATAGAGCTCTACTATATCGTTGTGGTTAGTAAAATATAGCCATTGGACCGAATTTGTAGTCAATTGAGGCATAGTAGCTGTTTTTCAAAAAGATATATATATATATATATATATATATATTGTTTTTCCAACTTGTATAATTAATATTAATGCAATTAATTGTACTCCATTAATGGTCCTAGGATCATAGTACACCAAGGCCAGGCCGTGACCTCCATTGTCGGCTAAAGTATACTCCCTCCGTCCCTTAATATAAGTAGTTATGCACAAATATTAAAGAAATAATTGTATAGCATTAAATATAATATCAATTATCTATATTGTCTTTGTATTAGAAAAAGATAGTGTTGTTTATTGGGCCAAAAATAGTGAGAGAACTAAAATTATACTCCCTCCATCCTATAATAACTGTCGTTTTAGAAGAAATTTTTTTTCCCAATTTATTTGTCGTTTACAATTTTCTAGGAGAATAAATTATTTACTTTCCTATATCACCCCTACTTTCGTTCATTGTCCCAAGAAATTCTCTCCTTTATATTAATAGTTTTCAACTTCCCATAAAGGGATAGTGATGGAATTTTACACAAATTTTAATTAATAAATGATAGCATTAAATGACTTTTTTAATCCATGTGCATGAAGCTAAAACGACAGTTATTATGTGATAGAGAGAGTATTTATTATTTGGGATAATATTTGAAAGTAAGCAATTAATGCTTATTTAAAATTATAAAACGTCTTATATTAAGGAATAAAAATACTTCTCTAAAACGTCCTATATTAAGGGACGGAGAGAGGACATGGGGATAGTTGTGCAGGGTAGTTCAAAACCAGGCCCCTAGGCACTAGTATATATATATATTCTCTACTAATCATAATTGTGATCAATCAAATTCATAATTAATGCCCCATTTTTGATATATGACATTCAAAATTTACAATAGAGTTGGACGAGTGTCATTTTTTCAATAAAAATTAAGTTTTTATTTATTTATCATCACGTTGTGTTTAAATATGATGTAGATGTTACAGATTTTAGTCCTTAGAATTTCAAAGGTTAGAATCAGACTTAATACAGTTAGTTATAAGATGAATGACTAGAATGGATTGTACCGAAACTTATATATATGAGCCTAATTTGTACCAAAAATGAATCATTGAAATATCAAAACTAATGTTCTAAATCTCCTCCTCTTCCTCCTCCTCTTCTTCTCCCCCTAATATTCTCTCCAGCAACATGTAACCATTGACTAGAAATTGTACAATTAATGGTGCATTAATTAATTGTACTAATAACCTGCAGCTAGAGCATCCACTTTTTAATCAAATGAGTACTTGGGAGTTGCATTAATAGTAGTTTTTTTTTAAAATTTGTAAGGGGGCCTCTTTTCACTCATTGGTTCTTCATGCATGTCCAAGTCTTGAGTTCTTCACTGCAGTCGATGGGGACAAAAATTTGAGAAAATAATTAAAACCATAAATGTGTATTACATTACATTACATTGATGAATAAGAAGGGAATTAGAAAATAATTACTATATAAGGTAGGTAATTAAAATTGAGGAAAGATGAAAATCTTGTATTCATTCATTTAGAAAACTTGCATTACAAACTGTTCCATCCCCTTCTTGTACATGACTAGTTGTTACAAATGTGCAAGGCCGCCTTACGGCATAGGGAATTAAAGGCCATCTATTCGATCTCCTTTTTCATTTTTTTTCTTCATCTCCCCACTTGTTTTTCTTTAAACGAGAAATTACATACATATATATATATATTACATACATATATATATATATATATATATTTGCATCAAAACTCCTAGCCCTAGACATATTTAATCAGTTGGGTAGGAATATATTTATCCCTTCAAGCCGTTTCTGCATCCTGAACTGCCGTCTTAAAGATAATCGTTTCCACTCCACCAATCGTCGTAAAAAATCCATCACCTGACACACACACACACACACACACACAGAAATTAATTCCATTAATCCACAATACATGCAGTGCTCATTTATATGGAGTAGTATCTAATTAATTATTATTAATGGTGTGCATATAATATATACCTCAGATGGTTCCTGCAATGAATAATATGCATTTGTCTCCTTTGGAATTTTGGAAACAAGAATGCCAAAACCTTGTCCTCTTTCTCTTAACACCTATTATATACATATATATATATATATATATATATATATATATATAGCACAACAATGAAAATGAAGTACTACTAATTAATTAATTACAAGTCACCAACACCAAAAATAAACAAAATTATTAAGCCCTAAACGCGCGCATTGGATACCTTAAATGCATCTTCATCGGTTCTATCATCACCAATGTAAACAGGAAAAACGTCGGTACAATTAGCGTACCCTGGTACCATAAGATTTATTACAAAAGTTAGTGACAAATTCATTAATGTTATTAATTACAAAATCATTGTAATGAATTACTACTACTAGTACTATTAATCAAGTAAGATGGCTGCCTCCTTTCTAAACTTTTTCTTGTACCAAGTAGTACTTGTTTAATTAATTATTTTATGGAGTACTAATAATTAAGAAGTACTACTAAAAATGAATCATTAAATTACTCACCAAGTGATTCCAGCAAAAACTCAAGAGCCTTCCCTTTGTCCCATTTGATGGTAGGACGGATCTCTAATACCTGTAATATATTAATTAATAATATCAACATACAGAAAATGAGACATCTATATATATTCTCTGAGCAATCATTGAATGCCACGTCTCACCTTCCTTCCTTGGGTCAGTCGAAGCTTTGGGTACTCCTTTAACACTGACCTAACTTGTTGTGCCAGTTCACTCCATTTCTGTAATTATCATGAATAATAATTAATTAGTCAGGTTATTATTAAATTTGTTTAATCAAGTTACATTAACTATATCTTACCACTAGTTAGAAACATGTTTGGTCCCATCGGATAAAATAAAGAAAAGGTCATGTACCATGCATGGTATTAATTAAATAATAGAAGTACTTGCTTGTAATAAATTAGTTATCATATTAATAATAATTATAGCTGAAAACACTAAACAAAAAAGAATTTAAATAATGAGATTGAGGTGTACCTTCTCCTCCACACAGCGAAAATGCACTGAAAGACAAAACTTGTTATTCTCCACCTTAGCACCTGGAGTAGATTTAGTTTTCTCCAACAATGCTTTGTTAACCTGCAATTTAAAATACAATTAGTCTCCTTAAAACATATACATATACACCCCTCCAGAATAGAATTACAAAAAGAAGGAAGCCTACCTCGTCGATCATGGGAAGGAATTCACTGGCTGGTTGGCAGAGAACAGATTGAGCACTCTGAACAGGGAAAATGAAAATGAAAATCAGATGATCAAAATTTATGATAATTTGATATAGAAATTTAAAAGTCATTAAATGTAATTTGGTCACTCACTTTTCTGTATTTGGAACCTTTAGATGGTCCTCTTATGTCCATGCCATGACTTCCGGCATAGTACAACTCGGCTAAACGTACAAAGTCATACACCTATATATATATATATATATATATATATTGTTCATGTACAAAATAAATATTAATAATAAATAAACTTCTCGTCACAAATAAATACAGTACTACAGTTAAAGCAAATACTAGCTAGCTAGCTAGCTTTAAATGTACCTTGTCTCTGCATCTTCCACTCACTATAGCAGTGGGGAAATATCTAGCAAGTTTTCGCACGGTTGTTCTCATCTGAGATCAATATAGTAAGTAAATTCAAGAAATTTAGTACAAGTACTAGGGGTAAAGTCGTATATACTTGATAAGTAAACAAAGAAAGATTATATATAGGAATGAGTAGAAGAGCTTACCGCATCAGACATGAAAGCACGATCTGGGTCATCAACAATGGGGGAAAGGGTGCCGTCATAGTCCAAAAACATTACTATTTGCTTCCCTTTTGAAGCTTTTGTAATTTGCTCAAACATGTCCAGAGCTGATGGGTGCTGAAGCTGTTTCATAAAATTATTTTACGTACAGAGTTAATTAATTATTAGACATATATATATATATATATATATATATATATATATATATATATATATATATATATATATATATATATATATATATATATATAAAAGATGGATAGAATGGTTAAGGTCACCACTGCTGCTATCTACCTATTGCCAAGCTTGCTTTTTAATAGAAATAGTCGAGTTATTTAACTAATTTCATTATTACCATTTTAAGTGTTATTTGGCCCATATTCGACAATAACGGTGTCACAATCACATCCGGAATTTTGTCATATATATACGAGATGTATATGTATCATGTACGTACATAGTACATAGTACATAGTACATAGTACATACATAAATGACTTACGTGTATGTCTATTTAATTATGAATACATGAGGGGTAAAAAAGGAACAAGCATTTTACCATCCATGAGTTTTGGTCTTCAGCAAGTGAAGGCGTGGATTTACGATGAGTAGGAGAAGAGGCTCTCATCGAGTCAACCCATGAGTTAATTCTTGCCCCTCCACCATTGATTTCAAGATTCTGGAGCAGCTTCTTACGCGAAATGGTGTACCCACCGGGAACCACCGGCGGCTTCTGCACCGCCGTCGTGAATAGTGACGAGTTCGACACGGCAACTGTTATCTCGATCCCCGATTTTGTATCAGAAACTACCACATTCTTCTTTGTCATTTTTCCTCTTTTTATCTTCTTCAACCAAATTTTCTACAAAAACCAAACCAACCAAAAAAATCAAATTTATTAGCATAAATTTCATCCATTCTAGTGAATAAAATCGAAAAAGAAAGCAAACCCATTGGAGAAAACTAGGAATTAATACCTGTGGACGGAAGGTTTTAGATTTCGAGTGGCAGATAAAGCTAGAGATGAGGGGCGGGGTGAGGAGGGGAACAGAGGAAACAGGGGGGAAAACAGAGTGCTCTGTTTGAGAAGAGTGTCGTTTTAGTTGAATAATACCAAAACAGAACTAGACAAACAAACAAACCTCAAGAACCAGAGAGATTGGGACGAGAGATCTGTGGAAGGGAAAGGAGAGAGTGGAGAGGGTGTGTATGCGAGAAACATTGAGGCGGTTTGGTTTGTTTTATAGTCGTAGACGGACACTAACAGACGAAACTGCGAAATGGGTCCCACCTCTTATTTTCTTTTTCTTTTTTCATAAATTTTATGGACCCAACTCGGTGAAACCCCGATATCCAGAGGGGGTTCCACTAACCCACGTGGGGACCCCACATAACGTCCCAGCCGATTGCCATTTTCACTCTCCGCCGTCTTCGCCGTCAACTCAACTGCCACGCCTTCTACGCTGTTTGGAATGTTTGCATGACGTGGACTCTTTGCCACGTGGGTGCATATGAACGTCCATGGGCTCTTGCCCACCTAGCTAAATGGATGGGTTTGGTTTGATTACCCGAAATGGGTAAAAACCCACAATTTTAGACCCAATACCTGACCTAACCACATAAAAAGAATTCCAAATATGTGAAAATTTTAAGCAAAAATTGAAGCGCCCCTTGTAAGACCAAGAGCAATACTATGTGTCTATGTCCAAACCAACCCAGGTACATAAAACTAGCTGCAGCTTTTTCGTCTCATCTTCTGTTTTTATCTTATGTATTACTGTAAAAAAATTATACTATTTATTATCAAGTTAATTATATATATATATATATATATATATATATATATAATATACTCATTCCGTCCCAAAATAACTGTTTAATTTTAACTTTTTAAAGTCAAATTGATTATTTTTTAAAGCTATTTTTTGTACTATTTTTACAGAATATAGGTTAAGAGGTTATAACAAAAAAAAAAGTATATACAATTTATTATTAATACTAATTTTTATAATGTTAAAAATATATTTATACATGCTTAATTATTAATTTTAAAAATAATTAATTTAACTAAAAAAAATCAAAATTAAATAATTATTTTAAAACGGAGGGAGTATTATACATCAATACATAAAATGAAACAGAAGATCCGATAACAGATAGGACTCTTTAAATAAACTGCTCACTTTTATTCGTAGAAATAATGTGTGGGACATAATAATATATAATATAATTTAATATAATAAATGAATTATTTTTATATTGGCAAAATGTGGGTGGCTATGTAATATTAATATTAATTGGTATATGTTATATTTCGATTCCTATTTCTCTTTTTGTTATTCTCATTAGGGACTTAGCATGCAAGGCCTTAGTTGTGCTCTATTATTTGCCTTGCAGGCGCCAATTATAGAGTACATAGCTAGGTTAGTTGGTGAAATATAAATTACTATTACTTTATAAATGCTGAAGGGTAAATGAGAATATAAAGATTGTATGTAAGCTATTATTTTAGTAAACCTAGCTTAAAAGAGAAGAAGTAATCATTCAACCTTTTTAATCGATTGTGTATTTCTTAAGTAATATGAAATATGATCATGTTTAAAAGGGTTAGGGTTAGGGTTAGGGGTGGGGTGGCGTGGCGTGGGGTGGAGGGGTGCATAATTTTGTACACTTTCTATACCTATATGACTATAAATAATGCTACTATTACATAATTTTTGGCCATATAATACTCACATACACATACATACATATTGTGGGCTCTGCGTGACATGCAGGGCCTATAAATATGCATGTGTGTATATGAGTTTTATACTCCCTCCATCCTATAATAATTGTCGTTTTAGATTCATGCACATGGATTAAAAAAGTCATTTAATGCTATTATTTATTAATTAAAATTTATGTAAAATTTCATCACTATCCCTTTATAGGAAGTTAAAAATTATTAATACAAGGGAGAGAATTTCTTTGGACAATGAGAGAGGTAGGGCCGTAGGGGTGTAAACGGATATATACGGATTCAGATACAGTAGTATCCGTATCCGTTTATTTGCGGATACCTTTAAACCGAATACGGATTATGTGACAACTGACAACTAGTTAATCCAATTTCATCCAAAATTTACTTTGGACTTGCTTTAAATATTTGGACTTCTAATTTTTAAATAATTGGGCAAATAAAAGTGATAAATACTCCCTTCACCCGAAAATTTATAAATGTTAATTAATTATTCAACCCCCTTTCTAGATTAATTCTAAATTAATTCGAAGTTAACACATTTTAACAATAAAATTATATTATTTATTGTTTCCGTCTCCCAACATTATAAGTAAGTTTTGAAAGTAAAAAACTTATAACAAGCTAATAATTATAATTTTGTTCTTCTAGTATATAATTTTTTTGATAAATGATACATTTTAGATATTTTAACTTTATAATAGTAAAAATCTATTAACTATATTTAAATCAATTTATTTCAGTTTATTAATATTAAAATAAAAGTGTTATTTCTTACTTTTTAGAAGTGAAATGATATATTTTTAAAATAATTTTCGTATGATAGTGAAAACTAATTATTATATAAAGAATGACACTTTAAAAAAATTATGTTACTTATTATATAATATATAAGTTATTTGGATACGAATTTCGGATACGGATTCGAATCCGAATATTCGCTATCCGCCGGATATATTTACGGTCGGATGTTAAACGAATACGAATAAATAAATTGAATTTATTCTTAGGTAGGGGTGATATAGAAAAATAAATAATTTATTCTTATAAAAAATTGTAAACGATAAATAAATTAAATTTTTTTTTTAAAATAATAATTATTATGAGACGGAGGAAATATTACTTAAATTATGTGATAGTAGCATTGCGCTATGACTATATACAATGCTATGGTCAATTTGTCATTTAATAACAGGACCCTTAGTTAAATGATTTATAATAAATATATGGAACAACCTAGTAAATACTTATAAGAGTTGGCTAAAAATATAAATTAATTTGTTTTTTAATTTATGAAATTGAAATTCAGAAATGAAAAACCTGACCAGCAACAGTTATACGTGTCAGTTGCTCCATGATCTCTTGAATTGGCTTTAAGGGGACTACTGTTCCTATGGCATTTGTACGGTAGGCACCTGGCCTGCTACTATATAGAGTAGACCGTCATGTACTGTAGTTGTAATACCTAATTTTCTTTCCAATGGAAACATGGACTGATATTTATATATATATTTTTGATATTTTCACACGTTTTTCTCTCACATATGCGATTCTGTTTTATATGAGAAAAAAACATGTAAAAATATTAAAAATACATATAAAAATAATGCTTCCCATGAAAATATTATGGAACAAAAAAATTAACGGTAACTCTTTTTGTGGAGCAGATGAGGTATTTTTTTTTTTATTAAAGTCTAATATATATTTACAAGAAAATTTAAAAAAAAAGAGTTATTTTTTATATCAAACAACATATATCTATTTGAAATTCACCATTAGAAAAGAAAGCTGACTTTCTTAATTTGTAAGGAAAATACTCCAAAAATTACTAAGAAAGACGAGTAAATACAAAAAAACACATTAGTTGCTCTGTCAGTCAACTAAAAAGGACAGAGATAAAAAGAGTAGTCAGATTTTCAGACGGGAGTCGGGTGAGAAGGAAGTGGATGGGGTGTTTAAAGAGAACGTACAATTCATCTTTATGTTCATTGTTCGCTTCTCAGTTCTCTGTATCTAGCCTCCCCTACTTAATAACTAGCAGACAATGGGCATGGAATGGGTTCTTAATTTTTTTGTCACAGCTACTTACACACACACACACACACACACACACATATATATATATATAATGTATGTATATAATTTATATATTTGGGTGCATATCTAAATTTCCTAAGTAACTTTTCAATCTCTTAATTTAAATTAGGAGAACACTATTTTCACATAAATTTTTAATATTTTTATATAATTTTCTTTCACATGAAGGTGAGATTCATTTTCTTTTCATGCGAGAGAAGACTCTGTGAAAATATTAAAAATACACGTGAAAATATAAGTTTTCTTTGAATTAAGATCATTAAAAAGAGAGTGACAGTTCGGCCAATATTTTCTTAATATACCCCTTAAATCAAACACAAGTAGGATTGATCATTTGGTTATAACCGAAATGAATAGGTTATTTAGTTATAATCGAATTCCGAAATAATCATAATTTCAGTATCCGAAAAACTAATCGAATTTTGGAAATTACCGAATACCGAATTATCGAATTATAAATTCGGTAATTCGGTTAATAACCGAACCTGTGATTTGTGTTTGGTGGCTCAATAGGTGGAGGCATACATACTGCTCAGACAAGCAGCTTAGTAAATTCTACTCTTGTGTACAGTAGAACCAGCTCATAGAGCAGAGAAAATGCAAGTCAGAAGAACTCGGAAAAGTGAATTCCAAAAGCTGAAACATTTTTTTCTCTTTCTTCCCATTTTTCGATTATTCGGTTAAACCGAATAACTCAAAATTAAAGCCCGTATTAATTAACCGAACACCGTAAATAATTTCGGGTATAACCGAATTATTAAAAATAACAGAATTATCAAAAAAATTCAATTAAATTTTTTCGATTCAATTCGATAATTTAATTATACCGGTTTTTTGCTCAGTCCTAAACACAAGTGAGGGTTCTCAAGGCATTTTCTATTCCAAATTAGTAAATTTATTATGTACATGCATGCACGTGATGTGTATGCGGGTGGAGTATAGTTAAAGTTTAATTAGAGGACAGAATTCATGCAACAAAAGTGCAAGAAATCTACAAGATTAGCTAAGCAATTAAGTAACTGATTAAGTAATAAGGTGACTTTAATTATGTGATTAGAAGAAAGATATATTCTTGAAGTCACAGGAGAATATTACGACTAGAATAATCAAAATGGAATCAATTGAAGATTTGAATCCCTAGTTTTTCCCAACCTTAATTTGCTTAACCATAGAAGGTATGTGATTCTTGTATTACATTTAGTCATCACGTTCCGAATTTTTCACATGCGTCGGCAATTACGTAATCACAATCTTTGTACCCATGCATTTTCCTAGTTTAATACAAATTTTCCAAAAACTTGAGAATATATATATATATATATATATATTCGTTAGTGGTCAATACCGAACCAACTGAGATGCTCTCACAAACTACTGGTTTTTGGTGCAGAGAAAGAGGAAAAAGTGAATAAATTTAAAGCAAGCATAGAGAAAGCTCAATAATTAAATCAAAAAGTTGATGGGGATGATTCCGTTTTCTTCGCCTAAATCAACGCGCTTAGTGACTAATTTTTTTATAAATATTAAGGGTTACCAATAGGTTATTATGTGTCTCACTTCCAATGAATCTCCCTAGCAACCATAATTGAGCAAACGTACATTAATAATTTGCACATTTTATCATGCATGTTTGTATAAAGAAATAAAGTAAGAAGAAGTATCACGTCATCACTTATGATCTCATTAGGGGTAGTTTCTTGATTAGTTCCATTGTTCTTCGGAGACTAATTAACCAGCTTGTTTTTCAACAACTTATAATTAAAAGCTTATATTATATCATGTTAAAAAGGATTAATTATATTATTTGATAGGGATGGAAAGAAAGATTAATTCCATGTGTCTTAATTACCAAGAGGTGTCGGCCGCTCAATGGTGCACCATGCACGCTACCTTAATTTAATTAACAACTAATTTGAATTATTGACTAATTGCATTTTTTATATATGGCGGACTGCGGGCTTTTGTTGATTCTTTTAGATTTGAGAATATAAAAAAAAAATTGGAGATGTTGATAGACGGTTAATATTCTTAAAATTGTAGCAGCATTTTCAACTAGTACACCGCATTGTCATCTTGGACGCAAGAGGTGGACCAAAACATAAATTTTAACTAAATCCAATCATGTTGCCTCAACGTCTTGAATTAATTTAATTATTAGATCTGTCATTTCATTCAGCGTTGTAATTTTGTTTTTTATAAGGTTAATTGTACAAAAATAACGCCCAACAGTTATATATAAAATAGACACAGATAAGACATGTGTCAGAAATTGCACCTTATTTTATATTTTAGAGATTTGATTATTGTCAAGTTTAGGCTTAAATAAAACTCATTAGTGGACATAATTTAAGTAAATATAAAGGTGTAATTTGTTTCTCTAATTGTAAAAAATAAGAGAGAACTTCATTTGATTTGTGTCTATAGTGAGATATTTAATAAGGTGCAAAGTTGTTTGATAAAACTAATTATTTCTTGTCCCATGTAATAAAAAAGACTACTTGTCACTTTATAAGTACAAGTGTATAATCTTATTTTATTTTGGAACAAGAGATATTCTTGTGAGACTCTTGAAATTCTATTTAATTATAAGTTTATTACTAAATATGTAACTTACATCATTAGTAGTAATAAGTATAATTAAAATAGAAATAAATAATAGTTTAATGTTGAAACTATTATAGATATATGTATGTATTTATATGTGTAGTATAGATATACTACATATAAGAATATTGAGAGAAGTCTTATATAATTTTAGATATAAGAATTTTTGCACAATGAACATCTGTCATTCTTTTAGTATTCTTACAAACAAATAACTACTACAAAATATTGTTCTATTGAAATTTTCTGTGAATTGTTATCACGGATAATTCACCAAAGGCTTGACATATATTCTGGAGGCATATCGTCTGCAACTCTTAGCAAACCAATCGTGGTGGGGACGATAAAGACCTTAAGGACAGGGATCATCCGTGTCATGTGTCCCGTTCTTATTGATGATTTTGATTCTATGAAGCTACAGTTCTAACAATCTTAAGGTCTTTATAGATTTATTAGAATCAAAAATGGGTGTATGAAAGACAACACGATTTTCAAAGATTAGTGATATTTTTCTTATTTCTATTTCACCAATGAAATTGTCAATATAGTTAGTTATATTTTGAGATATTTTACTAATTATTTTTGTTGACAACTATTGGTAGAAATGGAATTATAGAAATGAAAGTCAAAGAGTTGTTTCAATTTACAAGTTTGTAAATTGATGAGGAGAAGATGAAGAGTCATCATGAAAAATACCAAATGTTGATGCCTAGAATTTTTTCAAAAGAGATTATGGTGTTCTTCGGATTTAATTCTAAAAGGTGTGTTTTTTAATATTTGCCTTTATTTTTATATATGATAATTGTGTATCATTTTGTATGTGTATTTACGTGAAAGTATATATATATATTATGTATTATATCATGTGTAGATGATATTGTATTTTTGAGTATTATTTTACTTACATTTTGTTGTAATAAATTATTTAATTAGTTTTGCGAAAAAAAAAGTAATTAAATTTTTGTTCATGACGGAATAAATTTAATTTTGTGCATATATATTTTGGTTACAATATTTTATGAGTAGATAAAATATTATGATATATGTATGAAATTTGAGACAATTATTTTCTTATACACTAATTGAGATTAATTTATTATGAGAAAGTTGTAGTAAAATTTGAGAAGTTTACTTGTCTCTATGTATAACAAATTAGTTGTAAATTAATTTATTTTGAGAATAAAGTAAATTTATGTTCTTCTTGAACAAAATTATGCATATAAAGTTTGAGGTAATATTTAGTGTGTAATATTACTTGGTATTTGTATGCATGAATTTTGAGATAAATTACTTTATTTGTGGATAATAAATTAATTACCAACTAATAGTTAGAAGAGATATTGTAGAAGTAGATTGGGTTGAGTAAATCTTGTATACAATATGATTATGATGGTGAGAAAACACTTAAAAATGTTATTCGTAGTGTTTTTGGGATAATCGCAATTGGTATATGTTGATTTATTTTTATGTGTACTTCTTGTCCAAGAAGTAGTAAATTTTTTATGTGATCATATGAATTTTGTATATTCTAATTGAGATAAACATTTTATTTTTTGATTTTTTATAAATATAGTGAAATTCAAGTATTTCATATTTTTATGAGAATTGTCTTGAATTCTATATTTATAAATGTCAAAAGATATATTGTTTATGATATTTTCTATCCAAGTTGGGACAAGAAAACACTTGAGAATATACTAATTCATGTGTTTGAATTTTATTTGTTTTCTACATAAATTAATTTTGTTTGTTATAAATTAATTTCTTTGAAAGTAAATATAAATTTTTATATTTTATGACATATATGCAAATAAGTTTGTGTAATATGATGAGTTGCGCTATAATTTGTATATAATGAGTTTTATACTATTTACATAGAGTCAAGTGTTACATGTTGGTATACTTGAAAATTGTACATGTATAATTTTAAGTGCTGATCTTAAATAATTTTTGGAGTTGAGATTTTATGGAATTACATAAAATAAGAGCTTGTTTTTCATATGTAGGGGTATTCTAAAAGATTATTATGTTGAAGCAATCTTTATATGAATAACTAATACATAAAATGTACAAGAATTTATTTTTGTTATGAGAAGTGTTCCTTAATATTCTTATGTGAAAGTAATATTTATAGTAACATTGTCACATAAAATGTTAATTAATCTAAAATTTCTTTTAAGTAGACGCATAATATTGTGAAGTGAAAATATTCAATGAGATTTCAATTATTTAAAAGTGTGGGGGTGATTCTTTAAGATTTTTATTTATGGATTAAATTTGGCCTTTAAACTATTTGGAGCATAATTTTATTTATGTAAGAATAGTAAGAATTGTGAATTTCTTGTTGTGAGATTCAATTTGGTTATAGTCCTATGAAATGAAAGTCTTTGAAACACAAACTTTTGTATATTATTGAAGTATGAACTTATTTCACTTAATTAATTATCTAAGGTTCTACAAAGTTATAAACTGAACCTAGAAAGAACAATATTGATTTAGTGAAGGAAATCAATATAATAATTTGGTAAATAAAATACTTATTTTATTAGCCTAAAATGATCCAAAATATTTATTTTGATTTAGTTCAATAGTGAGATTGAAACTAAGTTATAAATATTAAAGTGAATACATATTAGGTGATAATATATAGGTATGTGCATATTTACCTTGAGATTCTATCAGATATAGAATTATTTATATGTTTACACTAACAATATAATTGTATAAACTATAATATGATAGTTTTTGTGTATATTAATGATATGTTGGTCATTTTACATAGTATTGTTAATGTAAATGAGTTTAAGACATCTATTTTTTGTCCTTATGTTGAAAGACTTGATGTTATCTTATCATCATGTGAAAACATAGTGAGAATTTCTACTAAACCAGTTTCATTATATTAAAAGACTATACTGAACTAAGTTTGATAAGCTTGAGATTGAAGAATTTAATAATTCTTTAATAGTGGTGGTACACTGGAAGTTAATTCTGATATAGCTATTGCAAATCTGAAGTACACATGCCCTAGTGGGAGTCTTGTGTTTGATATGCAATGCAAGACATCAGGTATTATCAACAGTTTTAAACTTAGTATACTAATGTGGTTTAAAATTGATTTTTGTTAGATTTCTCAATGTTTTAATAGATCACATAAATGTTATTTATATTTTAGTGAGGGAAATTATAAATTCACAAGTAGATGAACTTTATCCGATCTTGAGTATTATTTTTTAGATGAGTAAAAAATAAATGAGTATTTCTCATTCTATTGTATGGGTCTAATGTTATTATCTTGTGAGGTAAGCTAAATGGATTAGAGTGTTGTATTGATTGTCAGCTAATTCATTGTCTCCTATTTTATTATATGGTGCTAGTAATAATAACATTAAATACACATTGTGATATTGAAAAAGTAAGAAAATATTCACAAGTAGGTGAATATATTCTTATATTTTCACAAGTAGGTGGATAGTATAATTAACTTGTAGTAGCAAATAATATTATTGCTTTATATGATGGAGAAAGCAACACTACTGCATAGAAGGCTTTATGCAACGCCCCTGTTTCGTTGCATAAACCCTACTTTACCGTTGCATTAGCCTTTATGCAACGGTCACCTAAGCGCCGCATCTGCCCCCGTAACATATTCTCATATGCAACAGTTTTTTGAGCTTATGCAACGGTGGACATATCCATATCAATTTAGGTACTATATGCAACGATTTTTTGGTGAAGCAAATGCCACAGTTTTTTTCCACAATATGCAATGCTTTTGAAAACAAAATACCACGGTTTTATTTCCAAATATGCAACGCTTTCTTAAACTAAATATCACGGATTTTTGGCAAAATATGCAACGCTGTTATAAACTAAATACCACAGTTTTTTTGCGAAAATATGCAACACTTTCGTAAACTAAATACCACGATTATAAAAGGCAACTGCAACGGTCAACATATTTAATGCCACGACCACAATATTATATGCAACGCTTATGATTGTTCACAAGTTTGGCTAATGCCACAGTATTTGTTGTCATATGCAACGCTTTGTAACAACTAATGCCACGGTTTTTATTTTCATATACAACACTCAAGTATAGAAAATGCCACGGTTTGCATGTCATTATGCAACAGTTTAAATAGATTTTGTCCCTTTAATCATTTTATGCAACGCTTTTGAAAATAAAATGCTACGCTTTTCAAAAGTACTCTATATAAATAATAAAATTTCTTAAGGAACATAGTATATACAACAATTTCATATATAAAATAACTATTCAATAGATAATAATACTACGAAATCCCAATATATTCGTCTACATAAGCTTAATCTCAAAACTAATCCGAACATATATAAGAAAATTTCTCCATTGGCATAGAGATCAAACCGGACTCGGTTCACCTTCAATTTCTCCATTGCCATCCTACAAAATAAGAAAAATAGAAATGTGATTAACAAAATATTTGAACTAATTCCATGGTCTATTAGAAATACTTAATCTAATTATTTACATGACGTTCGTATTAAATAGAACATAGGGTCATATTTGAACATAGGGCCATAAAATAATATTTAAGAACCACAAAATCCAACAACCATCAGAAACAGACATCTTATAAATTCACATCGAAATGATTAAAAAAGAACATAAAAATTCAACAGCCCTTGGTTAGGGGTAATGCTCATGATGGATGATTTGCAAAAGCGGAAAACAAAAGATGCGGAATAGCTTGTCACTATATGCTTTTAGCCATATCTATAATTGTAATTTTTAAGAGGACTTATGCAAGTAGGTTATTAGCATAATATTTAGATGCTAGCCACCAAGGTTATAAAACACTAGAGAGGACTTGTTTAATATGGTAGCAGAAATCACTAAAACTAATTACGAGCTATGATTTACTATCTCACTTATAAAATAAAGGCTTATTTCGATTTTGTTTCAGCTCCTTTAGGCACGGTTTGGCATGTCATGCCAAGCCAATCAACCAGCTCAAATTTCAAGCGAAGCAGTTGCTACTAATTATTTACTTATAAAAAATTTCAATCCAAGCTGTTTCCCATTTTTTGAAGGAAAAAAAGAGAGGGGGGGGGGAGTCAAGCCAAGCTATGGCTTGATTCTACTTGGTTCGACTTGGCACCTCACACATACAGCCATTATGTAAATAATTTATGTCACATGTGCTATAATTGAATAATTCACAGCAGATAGATATTAAAGGTTCATTTAAGTAATCAGACAAACTCGTAAAAAGTTAAGTCGTGTTAACCTGTCGTTTAAGGAGCCGATTGTGTTGATTGGCTTCACTTAGTTTCTTGGTATGCTTTGCTCTTTCAGAATCAGCAATCAGTGACCTTAGCTGTGAGGAAGTATTCATTATTAGCTTTAAAGATACTAACAAACAAAAGTAAACATCCAGCACACCAGATAGAAGATTAATACGAAAATAAATGAAGAATTCTTTTCTTCTTCTGGAATCATCATATCTAATACATGAAGTACTCAGCAAGGAATATTTAATTGATGATTTTGATCACTATGATTCCACTTTGGAATTAAAATTACCCAAAAAACACACAGACTAAGACTATGGAACTATGATACCATGTTGGGCAATGTTTTAGTAAGCAGAAGTTTGAATTTATATAGCAATCAAATTCTACATATCTGAATTTATGAAGTTTGTAATCGAACTATCTAATTATAATAACTCAACATATAACATGAATATACAGGGATATAGTATACGTACATAAACAGTATATATTTGAGTAACAGACTTCATCTCACAATGTGCAGAACAAATGTCAACAGTTACTATAATTACAGGAAGAATTATAAACTAGAAGGTGCATGCTAAGATCACCTCAGCACTGCTCAATTGTTGTGAAAGAACCTTCTCCTTGGATTTGATTTCATGCAAAACTTACTGTTAAAGAAATCAAACAGTTGGAGTTGAACCAAATAGAACAATGAAATCAAATTATGATCAGCCACACAAGAAAACATGAGAACAATCGACATAAGCAAAGCAAGAGGACGTTAGCATCCCAACATGATCAATCGACATAAGTAAAACAAAAAAAAGTGCCTTCTATACCAGCAGGGCAAAGCTTAGAACTGAGGACAAGAAGAGGAGCCAATTGCACCAACAGAGAATATAGATCCAATAACCTCTTGCATAAAAGTATACAAACGATAGAGTCAAATAGAAATCCTAGATTTGCACAAAACGATATTTGGGAATTAGACTTATGGAGAACAATAGTTTATGGAAGCAAGAAGTTTGAGAAACTAACAAAAAAATATGCAAGTCAAGAACAAAGAATCCTTTTTGAAAAAGGCTTTTTGGTATTTAAATGCACTTAATTTATTTTTAAAAAAGGTAGCTGCATTTATTGTACTGACTTATAAACTCATGTAGCATTGATATCTGGAAAAATAATAAAATAAACCAACACAATAATAATATAATATTTAAGTTACCACAAAAATCAATATTACAATTTACGATGAAAAGAAAATTAGATAACGACATAAATCCTCCAAAGCAAGACATAAAAGCAAAAGAATCACTATCAAAGGAAAAAGGCAAAGATAGCACTACCACCAGGCACCAATAAGATACAAAACTACAATATCAAAGGTAGCATATCAACCCTACAGAATCCTCCATAAAGGAAAGGAAACTCATTATTTCCAAAAAAAAAAATTAAAATGCAAAACATATGAAAACACCCAATATGATTACTCCACTCATCATTCAGATGAGCAGATAACTATAGAGAGGTTGTAAATGTGATTTAAACGGGCCCGTAAGACACACCAGCAGCTTCCAGCAGCTCGTCACGTGTCTCAATGTATTGTATGAGAGAATGCCTCGTTAAGAATAGGGATTTCCCAGCAAGTGCGGACAAAGGTACTGGATCTGGGGTACCCGGAGAAGACTGCCCAAAACTCACAATGTACCCACGAATTTTTAAGCATGCCAACCATCCTTGAACACAATAATTTCCTAATTACAGAATACTCGAGAACACTGGAATTATGGGGGGTAACTTTCTCTACTGTCTAGTTCTAGATTGAGGAAAAAAGAAGAAGAAAAAGGAATGCATTTATCTCCATACAACCCTGGAAGGCATTAACTATAATCTTGGCATACTTACATGAGTATGACTAGGTCTGTGTTGTCTAGGATCGTGGTTGGTTTGGTCATCAACCTGATGCTTGTACCCTTCAAATAAATTAAGTCGAGTAAATATAATCCAAACAGCAATTAACATACAACCATTAAATTTATGACAAATGGCATAACCAATCTTTAAAGTATTGAAAACATCATTAATAATACCCATGCAAACCCTTACCAACTGCCATGGCAATATTAATTTAATTAATTATTTAATAAGTAAATGGCTGTCATACATTTCATATTGATTATTTATCAAATAACGTCATGCTTCTCCAATAAAAATCTTTCTAAAATATAATCACCCAAAACATATTCATCCTAGAAAGGTTCAGCAAGATATTTAATAACCAAAGAATAGGAAAAATTAGAATACATTAATTAAAACAAGTTTTCATAATAGACTCCAAAAGTTCTTCACATCATGCTCCTTCTCAGTCTACTTAATACTATAATTGACACATCAAACAAAGTTAAATCCCAAAAACTATCGGAATTCATTCCCATAGCTGTAAAACTAATAACTTAATAGAAAGTAGAATTAGCAGCAGCCCACTAACCCCATCAGAGGGTACTGATTCAATTCCAAATATGGAGGAAGTGTATTTCGGGGATTCAATCAGCACATAAACAAGCACACAAAGAAGTTTATACTATATCTATATTGAAGCAATCAATATATTTTTCACCTATATCTAGCTTTCAACAAATAATATACAATTGCAACAAAATCAAATGTCAGCCTTTGATTAACCCATTAAGAAAAATAATGTAATATATAATTTTCACCATGTATCATCAACAATCATATTGAGAATTGATCACCATCCCAAGTCCTAGAATTAAATTATAACTTCCCATGAAAAAAATCATTCATTTAACCCTGACTTATCATTCATTCAAGAACAAATTACCAATGTTAAGCTTCATATATTAGAAGATAATAAGATAGTTGGGATTCAAGCTGAGTTACTGACTATCTAGTTCAAGTAGACAAATTATCAAACACATTGTGTACATCCATAACTATTACCAAACAACATGTACGATGAAATACCCACAATTAGGTACCAAAAAGATTAAGTTTCTTAATAGTAAACATACAAAGTTAGAAACTAACCTTTAATTTAGGATCAATAATGGAGGAGAAATCCGAACACACAACCACCACAACAAACCACCTAGCTTCTTCTTCGAAATTTAGGACTTGTTAGAGGGAGGAGAGAAATAGGGGAAAGATAATGGCAATCAGACCAAAATTAGGGCTAGAGGAGAGAAATATGAATATATAAATTGAAAACCTAAGACTAAAATTACCTCTAGGGTTCCAATTTGAGAGGGGCAAAGAGACTTGCTTTATAGGGTTCCACTTTGAGCGAGCAGAGAGATGGAGCGAGTGATCGAGATGTACGGATTTTGTCAGTGGAGCAAAGAAAGATGGAGTGAGGAGGGACGACGGAGAGATGAAGTGAGGAGGGACGACGGAGAGATGGATGCATCGGAGTTAGAGGGAGGAGGCAGCTTGCTTTTTTCTTTCTTTTCTTCTACTTACCTGGTATGCATTTTAGTTTAAATGTATCCCTTATTCCGACGGAATCAATTCAGTCAGTACTTATTTCGTCAGGGATATGTGTTTTTTTTTGTAGTGGATGACGACAATGCAACTCACCAATTAGCACAAGCCTGAGAGCGAAACAGAAGAAGGCGATCAAGACGGAACTCCATCGGAGCTGAAGGTTTTGGTGGCGGCTCGAATTTGGATCCAAATCGGTTCATGCAGAGGAGGTTTCAATTCGGGGCTGAGTTTTGGAAACGACAAGGCAGAAAGAGAGAGCGAGGGAAATGGGCAAAATAAAAGTAGAGAAACAAATAATTATTTGTGAAATTATTTACTTATTAAATGTTTTTTTTTGCAACGGTTATAAATCGTAGCATTTGTATATTTTATGCCACATATTTTATAGGTCGTTGCATTTAGAGTATATTTATGCCACGCTTTTTGTAAAACCGTTGCCTATTACTAGAATATGCAACGACTAATTTAAACCGTAGCATTAGTGGTAGAAAAATACCACACTTTTTCACACCGTTGCATTAGGGTCGTTTTATGCCACGCTTTATAAGACCATTGCGAACAAAGCGTTGCAAAAAGTGACTTTTGCAGTAGTGCAAATGGAATCGAAATTTGTCGTTAAAACATCAAATTGTGGCCACTTCCATTGCTTAGTTCATTATAATGTGATAACGAAATTATTTTTGTATAGAGCATATGAGATCACCTTTAAAGATAAGTCTTGACATGTTGGTCATAGACATAATTTTTGTTAGAGAATTGATACAAGAAGGTATCATAATATTTGTCTAAGAGAAAATAAAGTGACGACTTGACTTATCTTAATACTAAGATCTTGACGAGAGATTAGTAAGTTTAACTACTTGTGATATGGAACTTAAACCACTTTTAAGTCAGGGGTGATGGGAACCCAACCTATTTTTAAGTTACCCCTAGTTTATAGGTTATTTGGAAAAAATAAGTCACAGTTGCTGACTGTGTTACTATCAATGTGGTTCCATATGTAGTATAAGATAGTAACATCTGTTGCACAACCGAGGCTGAGTTATACTCTTAACAAAGTTGTTGTGTTCTTAGCAACAGAAACACATGTGAAACACTTTGCCTATATGAACTAGAAGTGGAGCGCTTCTTATAGAGGGTTGTGGTTTACTTTCTTAGAGGTTCATGAAACAGGGTATTGCGCATGGCCATATTAGCGCAAAGCAATTAAGAATACTCGTCGTGGTAGGAGGATTTTGTGTGTGTGTGACAATTCTAGTCATATCATATAGAAATAGAGGTTCAATCTACGGACACCTTCAACTTCGATGTGACTTTGAGTTGTTTACACTAAAGAAAGGTTCAATGTTCGTCACACTCTCTTTTATGCACACATGTATTGGAGCTGTTTGATAGAAAGTTGTTTGGATGAGAAATATAATTTTTCCAAACAAGTGGGGGATTGTTAGAAATTGCACCTTATTTTATAGTATTTTGGAGACTTGATTATTGTCAAGTTTGGGCTTGAATAAAACCCATTAGTGGACATAATTTAAGTAAATATAAAGGTGTAATTTATTTCTCTAATTGTGAAAAATAAGAGAGAACTTCATTTGATTTGTGTATATAGTGAGACATTTAATAAGGTGCAAAATTATTTGATAAAACTAATTATTTCTTGTCCCATTTAATAAAAAGACTACTTGTCACTTTATAAATACAAGTGTATAGTCTTATTTTTCACATGAAATAAAAAAACAAAAGGAGATCGAATGAATTTGCATTCCATTAAAATAATTTATCCTTCAAATTAAATTATCAAATACACTATTTTTATTTTATTCTTACCTCTATTTTATTTTTTCAATTCAAACATAACATAAATGTAACAAAACATGATGGGTTAAGCCTTTTTGTAATAATGAGGTTTATTTATGAGTTCTTAACAATTAAGGTAACTAAAGGTACCATATTAATGTTGTTAATTCATGTAAATTATACAAAGATAAGTAAAACCTCAACAATATAATGATAGACGACAGACCAATTAATTAATTAAATTAAATTAAATTAAATTATTAGACAGACCTACCTTTCAAAATTCTGTCTTTTGCTTCTGAGCTTATTTGTTGTGTATACATGTTAGTGGTCAACCCAACAAGAAACAAACATTAATTAGGAATCCAAACAGTAGTACCTACCCACCTACCTACGACTCCTAGCCCCTAGGTTTCCCTACAGGCTACGACATGTATATAGACGCATCTCCGGTATACAACCACATAGACCTTATCACCTATTATCACCTAACCTGGAAGACAACAGCCATGCACCCTGCAGCCTGTTGGGGTTGGATGCCCGACACCACACGTGTGCTCAATTTGGCATCAATCTTTTCCTTTCCTTTACTCGGATACATTAATTAGAATATTAGTAATTAGATGTGAGAATTGCTTTACAGGTGGCATCTCATGGGTGATTTGTGTGGGGCCATGGAAAGCCATATGTTCACCAAATGCTTCACTTTTTGGTCGGTTGATTGATATATATATATATTCTGATGAAAAGTATATATATATACACGATCCGGATCTTAAGTTCATTATTTATTTAATATATCTTGTTCACTTAATTTTAGCGACTGATTGGGCGACAGTTCGGTCCGTCGCAATATATACAAACGTCGTTTATATGTTATCCGTCGCTAAAAGCTAAGACGACGGTTGAATATATAGCGACGGACCAAACCGTCGTCCGGATCATCGCTAAAGGGGAGTGAGCAAGGTATGTTGGAAAAAATATGAACTTAAGATCCGGACCGTATATATATAATGTTACTATCACATAATTTTCGGTCACATAATGCTCACATACACACATGTATACTATGGGGCCCTGCGTGACATGCAGAGCCCGCAAATATATATATGTGTGTATATAAAATTTATGTAACCCAAATTATATAATAGTAGCATTGTTCTATATATATATATATATATATATTAGAGAGAATACATGCAGAGTTTTCCTTTGAATCAACATATTGGTTTTATTAGAAATCAATTTGAAATATTTTTTACATATTAAATTGATTTAACTTTTTGATAATACATTTCTAAAAATCATAAATTAGTTTTGTAACACAAATTACTCCAAGATTATTATTTTTAAAAGAATTATATCAATTTTAAAAAAGAAAACATCTTATATTGGTTTTGAAAAAATAAACTTGATCCTACATTTTCGCACGGGAATATATAATTTCTAGACTGTATATAATAATTTTTTTTAAAGCATATAATGGGAGCCAAAATCTCCTGTATGATCTCGTCTTATCTCTAATTCCATTTCTGTCATGTATAATTTATTTACTTATTTATTGTTAAATTTATAAATAAAAATTACTTAATATTGATATATGGGATGCATGGACATGAGACCAGAAAGAGTTGAGATACAAGATCTGAATTCTCTTTTGGATTAATTTTTAGTTATTGTTTATAATAACCTTGATACTTAAAAAAAAAACCTCCCCCTAGGTTAAAGATTTATCATAAAACTGCTTGGTTCATTGTATTTAATAATATTCGATTGTTTTTTTAGTCAAAACTTTTTAATAATTAAATGAATAATGTTACACAAATTATTCTACAAATATTTTATAAATTGCTGATATGGCATATTTCACCTCAGCTTTTTATGTGGGGCCGAAGACTAATTTATTGATCAATATGCTAAGGTAAAATATATCACTTCAATAATTTATAAAATATTATAAAATAATTTGTATATGTAACAATACTCTAATTAAATACATCAAACCATTTTAATCCTAATAAAAATGGAATCCTCGAAGAATCAGTTTGACATTAGTACACCACAAAAGCCTTTAACTACCTTCATCTTTCACATGTGCACCTTTTTTGGGGGTTAGTCTTCATGTGTACCTTTCTTAAGTTAGTTTATAATATATATATATATATATATATATAGATGAAATACTACTACTAAATACAAATTAATGAAAAAAATTCAAAGGAAAAGAAAGGAAAAAAATAATTACAAAGCAATTTAATTAAATTATAATTGTCTTCCACTACTCTACATTTAACATTATAAGTATTGATATTAGGATTATTTTGAAATATGTATAATTAAATTTATGCTCAGCATGTTTCAAAAGAAATTTTTCTTCTTCTCTTCTTCTCTTCTTCTCTTCTTCTTCTCTTCTTCTCTTCTTCTCTTCTTCTTCTCTTCTTCTCTTCTTTCCTATTTGCCTTTTCCAAATTCAAAATGTTGATAGTTTCAACATTTCTTGTCTGCGGAATGCCTGAATTCAAATATTTAATTTTATTGCAATGTATATGGGGAATGCTCCATAGCAAGCGTTTGTTATGTGTACTATTTCAGCAAAAGTATTTTACACCGTTAATTCAGATATCCAATGACCCAAAAATTTTTTTTTACTAGCAGTAAGAAGAAGTAGCGGCCAAAAATTTTTTTGTTGGTCGCTGGAGAAAGTAGCGGCCAGAAAAAATGTCTAAAATACCCCACTTTAGTTCGATTTATATAGTTTCAATGTATAAAATATTTGTATAAATAATTTCTTAAGTAATAAAAACTAACATTATCAACTATATCTAATGTATTTATTTCTATAATTAATTTTTTATAAATAATACAAATTTATTAAAAAATAATTTTTTAATATATTTATATAAATATTTTTTATTTAATAAAATACATTGAAAATAAATACATTGAATAATTATTAAAATATAAATAAATTAAAAAATCATTACTTCAGAAATTATTCATACAAATAAATACATTGAATACATTATACATAGTTGATAATGTTAATTTTTATTACTTAAGAAATTAATTATACAAATATTTTATACATGGAAACTATTTAAATCTAACTAAGGTGGGGTATTTTAGACATTTCTTATGGCCGCTACTGTAATACTCGCGAATTTTATAAATAATATTAATAGTGATATTAATAAACGTGTGAATATTTATTCTAATATAAATGTTTATGTGGCATGAGATGATAACTCAATTAAATTAAATTGAATTTATGATAATTGAGAAATGTGGAGAAATTACGATAAGCTTATGGAGTGCCTTGTGTGGCACAATGATGGACTTAATGATGGTTTAATTAAATTAAAGAAGGAATGAATTAATAAATGAAGGATTAATTAATATTATATTATTAATTAATTGTTATTATGAGTAATAACATATTAATGAATAAATAAATAATTAATATAATAGATTAATGTTTATTCAATTAACTGCTACGTACTATAATATGAAATGAGTGATCATATGCTATATAATACCTACATCTATTTAATATAAAATGAGGTGTGATATTACAAGGTGATTATGTAATATATGAAACTATATGGTAAATTAAATGAATCATATAAGCTACATAAATAAGCCTATGTGACAACATGCTATGTGTGTATACATTAAATGTGTACTTTAATGAGAAAAATTAAATTAGAATAAATAAATATTTATTATTAAATAATTATTTCAATAATTAAGTATAATTAAAATAATAAAGTTTTATGAAAATATGGGTTGTTAGTACTTAGTCAAAGTATGTTACCGTATTATCTGGACCAACCAAATGTACATGGATTATATGATTATTTGTATATGTATCCCTAACTTATCATAAGAAAATAACATCAACTCATTAAAATTTCACTTGTGAGCCAAAAGAAGTTAACACTTGTATATGTGGTTCATTTTACTGCTAAAATAGGAAGTATTATTACTAGTCCCAAAACTCTAGTCCTATTCTAATTCTCAGCCGTGTACAGGGGTGAGCATGGTGCGGTTTGGTGCGGTTTTAATTTTAAACCGCACACGAAATCGCTTAGGTGCGGTTTGACAAATTCAAAACCGCACATGAAACTGTTTGTGATTGGTGCGGTGCGGTTTTGAACTATGCGGTTTTGTTTTATTTGGTGCGGTTTCGATTTCAAAACCAATTGAAACAACAAAACCGTAAAATAGTTAGCAAAATCATCCACGCAAACGTATTACGCAGTGAACACAATCATGAAGCTAATTTAGCAAAATAGTTTCAGGCATCAACAATTATATAGTTGATTAATACTATGTTATCACATTTGATTTAGAAAATACCAAACCACTTTTTGATTTGCAAACATAATTGATACTGTTGATTCTTCATTCAACCCTGCAATATCTGTCTTCTAAAATAAAATGAGGAGAATATGTTATAGTAGAGAAATTTTATATACTCGTAGAAAATTTGAGAAAACATGATAATTATTTGGTGCGGTTTCGGTTTTATGCGTGCGGTTTTAGCTAGTAACCAACCCGAAACCGTAAATTTGGTTTTTCAACCCACCTAAAACCGCCACATATGCCGGAACCATTGGTGCGGTTTTAATTGGTACGGTTTGTGCAGTTTTTGGTGCTGTTTCGATTTTAATTTGTTTCCTTGCTCAGCCCTAGCCGTGTATAGCAAGTGGTCTACTCCTTCTTTGCTGACAACTCAAAAAGGCTAGCCTACTTCTTCTTCTCAAACTCAGTGAAATTCATGATGAATGGGGGCATGGGTTGAGGGAAGTAGTTGGGAAACTTTCTACCAAATTCCCTTTGCCCAATGTATTCTTCTTCCTTCCATTGTTTTAATTTCTTGGACAAAACCACCAATTGGTTAATAGCTTGGCTATAAATAAAAGTCCTCCTCTTCATTCTTCAAATTGGCAAACTTATGATAAAGTCCATTAGAGAGTGAATTGCTAATTGTGATAGAGCTATCTCAGAATTGAGAGCAAGTTAGCAATTTCAAGCTCAAATAGGTATAATTCTTAAACATGAATTGAAATTCAAGCATTTACAATTCATAGAAATTGCATGAATTAGTTGAAGATTGATATGTGAAATGATGTTAACATGTTAGTAGAGTTTATATGTATTTTATAAAGCAATGAAAGCATGCTTAATGAAGGATTTCAAATTTGGTCTTGAAGCTCTGCAATTGCAAAAAGCTTCCTGTGTTGGAACAGGAATGGCGCGGCCGCGCCCCTCCATAGTACAAACACGGCGCCGGCGCGCCATTCTGCAGAACATGAAATTCGATTTTTTTTTTTATTTTCTGTTATGATTAGCATGTTAGCTTGACTTGATTATGATTATAAATGACCATGACATATGGATTGACGTTACGTTAGTCACTTTAGCTTGCTTTAGGTGGAACTTGTTAAAGGAAACGTATAAGTTAAAAAACGAACATTTATGAAAATGATTTTTACTTGTACTCTGACCTTGAGAGCATATGTAAGCAACTTAAATATGTATGAAAATGAGTCTAACATATTGTATGAGCTTGCTTTGTGTATCATGTATTACGTTAGCTTGATTTTTTAAAGGAGACTTGAAGTTGGAAAACTAATGTTCTTGAACCTTGTGTAATTTTGACCATTCAAGCATGTATGCTAGGACATTATATGCCTCTAGACATGGCGGATAAGTTCATCATCTAACTAAGCATGATTTAGACTTTTCAAGCAAGAAGTAAAATGAAATTTTAAGTGTTAAACTATTTAACCTAAGTATAAGAGTTGATATACATGTGCGAATGCGTACTAAAGTTTTGTGGGTATCATTAGGTGATATAATGAGTAACGTTGTAAGACCCCGAATTTTATGAAATAAAAGTATTAAATTTTTTTTATAATCAGTAAATGGTTAAATTGATAAAAGGTTAAAGTTAAGGGTGATATGTGCAAATTTTACAAAGTAAGTAAGTTGTCATAAAATATTCATTGTGTCGGAAAATATTCGTTTGGTCGGAAAATATTCTTTTTGTTGGGAAATATTTGTACGACGGCGCAATCATTGGTTGACCCCATAACGGAATAATTATCGAATATAGAAAGCGACAAAAATAACCTTTTTATAAAAATAACGCCAAAACTTTTACCGTTAACACTGTTGAAATACCCGGTGGTTAAAGTACAGTAATACGCGTTGTTGCACAGTAGCACACGGTATTGCACAGTACTTTTAATTATTGATTCTTACGTAAGAAGTCACGTATTCAATAATTGTTACAGTAATTACTGTTCAGTATCTTATATTATTTATTCAATAATTGCTACATTGATAATTGCATATTATTTTATATTATTGATTCAATAATTGTCACAGTAACCACTGCACAGTATTTCACATTATTAAATCAATAACTCATATTATTTAAATGATATTATTAGATAGCATTATTGAAAATGTCTAGAAAGTTCTGTCGAGAAAAGGGGTTAGGTTATATAATTGCGCCAATGAATATAAATTCTTATTGGAAAGCCCACTCTTTCTTGAAAACGACCTGGTTGTCACTATTGTGATTCTATAATATTAATTGTGAATAATAATTGATGAATAAAATAAAATTTATTGATAAATATCATGAGTAAATATTTATTCAATTTTGTTATAAATGGAGGAATTTTTAGCAAGTGACATTTGTTGAAAGTTGGCATTTTATCTTCTCCGATAAAATATTCATTCAAATATATTATTATAATATTACATTATAAATAGTATAATGTGATAATATAATAGTAGAATTTTATAATTTGAATGGTAACATTATTATAATAAATTCATGATATAAAAATTAAATGAGGTGGAAGAGTGCAAATTAAATTTGAATTATTTTAATAATTATAAATGTTTTTTAAATTTTTAAAACATGTGTTGGAAAGGAGTTGTTTGAGTTTGAAATCCTTTTAGGTGTGCTGAGAGTTTTTCAAAAGTGGCATGCTGCTGATTCATCCGTATGTTGATTTGGTCAGTCCTGGTGTGCTGGCATTTTCCTATAAATAGGTTGCTTAGTTAAGAAATGAAAATCACACCAGAATCAGAAAATTTTTTCTCTATACTATTGAGCGTATTTCTTGTGAGTATAAAAATATTTTGAGTGTGGATAACAGTGCAAGATTTTCTCAACATAATCTCTGTTATTCAAGTCAGAACTACTATTCAACTAAGGTAAATGATATTATTTTTCTTATAAAGGATGTTATTTTCGTTCGATATTCGTAATGAATATTATTTTCTTCCACACTCTATAGTATGTAAGTAATATTATTTCGTTTCATATTCTTAAATTTAAACTTACTATGGTAAGTATTGCTTCTATAATTGCTGAAATGGTTAGAAATTGCTTAAGATTTTTGTTTTATCTAATACCATTTCATATGAATATTGATCTGAATTTTCTTATGAAAATTGTAATCTTTTCATCCGGGGTACTATTTATGCCGGAGTACTATTCATCCGGAGTACTATTCATACCAGAGTACTATTCACCCAGGGAACTATTCATGCCGGAGTACTATTCACGATGAAAATTAGTTTCTTTTCTTTGTCCAAATTATCTTTTATAAAATTTATTCTTGAAGTTGAATTCATATTTTTATCTTCATGTGGACAATTTGGACATTATTGAACTCTTCATAAATTGAATTATAAATATCTAAATATTTGGTCTTGATCTCACTTGATTTATTTCTTATATCATTGCCATAATCGTCAGACTTAAATTGTGGTGAAAGTTATCTTTGGCCCGTAGTGCAAAGATGACCAGTTGATTGATATCTTTGGCCTGTAGTGCAAAGATGACATGTTGATTGATATCTTTGGCCTGCAGTACAAAGATGAACTGTTGATTGATATCTTTGGCCCGTAGTGTAAAGATGAACTGTTGATTTATATCTTTGCCCCGTAGTACAAAGATGGACAAGTGTATGGCATGACCATGACCACTAATGATACAAATGAATATCTTTGACCTGTAGTGCAAAGATAGATAGTTGATTGGTATGATTATGACTATGGTCGTTACGTTTGAATATTTTTGGTGTAGGGTGTAAAGACGATACGATTATTAAGTGTCTTTAGCCTTTGTGGCAAGGACATTGAGTGAAAGTTCTATTAAGCCTTTGTGGCAAAGAGAAACTGTTGATTTACATGATTATGAACATGAATTGTGAATTAATATAACCATAATCTTTGGTGTTACAGGTAAAGACAGGTGATGAAAATTATCTTTGTCTTGGGTGCGAAGATGAATTTATCAACATAATTTTGATCATGAACTATTTACATGATTATGAACAGGAACTGTTGATTGATGTTACAGGGATAAAATATTGTTAGTGGACTTTTAATATGGAGAATATAATAGACATTATGGTCTTTTTGATTCTTCTAATATATTGTTCGTTCCGCTGCAACTATGGTTATTGATAATTTAATTATCTTTAGTCATGATAATTTTTACTGGATTATTTGTGCTCATTCTTTTACTTCACAATTCCTTTCAGGCAATAAGAGTGTAGCTGGGTCGAGCGGGGATAACATGGGAATAGAACGATGGTTTATAACTGTTGAAGTTTCCCATAAAACAGTATGAAAATAATTATATTGAGAACTTTAAATGTGTATATCGTATTTTATACGTCATTTAATAGTTGATTTTGGTGAATCAAATAGGGTGAGGTGAACCCGACTTTGAAAAGGTGTGTTGCCACTATCATACAATATGTCTAATCACATACGACTTCGTGTTATCATAAGACATGGTTGTGCACATCCACTTACTGATTATATTTATGAGCACTACCTATATAATCTTAGAGTATGGTTAGAATATAATTCTCAATTTGAGAAAATAGAGATAATTATATTGCAAGAGAATACCCACCATTGGAATGAACATGATAGTAATCTTATCGTTCTTCTTTGGGGTCTATTGAGTCAACCAAGGTTAATTCTCAAGTCCTATGATATCTATTATAACTTAGAAGCATGACCTCCCATTTACGAAGGTTTCCTTGAGCATTTTTCAAAGATTCTAATTCCTAAAACAGTTATTGACTATACCTTTATATAACATATCATTGATAAAGAGTGTTGGTACTGTATTTGTATTAAAACTCACACTTTATGTGTGGTCGTATTGTGCACGATAATTTGATATAAAAGATTTGTATTTGAATTCTATACCATGTATTTCTGGCGACTCAGAATAGATGGTGTGGATCTATTTTGGGGGCGTCACAAACGTGGTTAGTCGTTTGTGCAATAAACACTTTTAGCCTTGTTAAATAGAGTTTTCCCGAATAAAACTAGAACTTGATTGCAAGGAGATAGAAAGACCAAACCTAGCCTTGAATCTCATAACATGTATGTACAGTATGTAGCATCATCAATGTATGCTAATAAGTGAGCTAAGATCATGCAATCTCATTTTTAGTTCTGGTTGTGATAGGGAGCAGCGTGGCCGCGCTACTAGTCATATTCCAGCGCAGCCGCGCCACCTTGCAGTGCAGCCTGATTGTGTTAATTAAGGATCTAAAATCTATGCATGTTATTACTAATGTCCTAAACTACAATACATGTATAGTGGAGTGTTCAAGTGTTAATGAGCATGTTGACGATAGGAGACCATAGATTGATAAGTGTTTATACGACTTTCAAAACGCTAATTCAACGATGATTACGAGCTATGTTATTTGATTACATAGTATCATATAAATTGATTTTGTGTTATATGTATGTAAGATATCTAACGACATACGTGTAGAATTGTACGACTAATTTAAGATCTTATATATGTGTTTAACTTACATATCAAGTATATGTATTCAACGTACGTAACTAATGAATATCCTTACGTAACTATGTTACAATAGGATTACAAAGTGTTGATAAGCTATAAATTGGTAAACTACGCTGAAGGCAAGTATCCTAACCTATCCATTTACTTTATGCAAGGAATTTATGATTTACGCAAGTTTTCTAACTTCATTTGATTTTGATATTAAATGCAAGTTCCCTAACTCTTTTCACTTTACATATTGTATAAATCCGAATTGTTGCCATATCAATCATATTTACATCAAACAAATATCTGTTGCTATTCGGAAATAAATTTTAAATCTTGATATTGTTGCAAGCATTGAACTTATCGTTCCTAAATGCATTACAAAAGTTGTCTAAGCCATTTGATTCGGCTAGACTAATATTGTATGTTAGAAAGCTATCCAAATCAATTGACTTGGTGCGGATTCTTATAATTCTACTAAGATGAACAACCCTCATGGAAGGAAAAAATTATATAACTGTCGGGGAACCAACGTGCGCACATAAGTATGATTAAATGTTATGCATAACGTAGGGTACTTTAGGCTGATCACCTGTTGTACTTGTTTTATTGAATTTTCAGCATATTACTGTTAATTCTAGTAGAAGTTCATAGTCTTTAGCGACTGCTCAGTGTTCATTATTCTTGAACCTTGAAATGGTTAAATCTTGAATCATGTTGATATCTTTCTGTCCATAGTGACGTTTATTGAGAACTATTGATACTTCTAGTTATTCTCGAACTATCAATTACTGTTATAACCTTGAGACTTGAAATCTATATTATTCACCGTTATTGCTAAATTACTGTAAGACCCCAACTTTTATGAATAAAGATTTAATTTTTTTTATACATTATTTTGAAATAGTAAAGTGTTGATTTGATAAATGTTGTAAGTTATGGGTGGTATGTGCAAATTTTACAAAGTAAGTAAATGGTTATAAAATATTCGTTGTGTCGGAGAATATTTGTTTGGTCGAGGAATATTCTTTTTATCGGAGAATATTCGTACGATGGCGCAGTCATTGGTAGACCCCACAACGAAATGAATGTCGGATATAGAAAGCGGCAGAAGTAAATTTTTATAAAAATAATCGTAAAAATGTTATCGTTAAACTGTTGAAATACCTGGTGATAAAAATACAGTAATACGCGTTGTTGCACAATAGCACACGGTATTGCACAGTATTTTGAATTATTGATTGTTACGTAAGAAATCACTCATTCAATAATTGTTACAGTAATTACTGTTCAATATTTTATATTATTGATTCAATAATTGCTACGTTGATATTTTATTGATTCAATAATTGTCAATGCACAGTATTTCACATTATCAAATCAATAATTTATATTATTTGAATAATATTATTAGATAGCATTATTGGCAATGTTTAAGAAGTTCTGTCTAAGAAAGGGGTTTGGTCATCTACTTGCGCGCCGGTAAGGAGAAATCCTTATCGGAAAGTCCCCTCTTTCCTGAGAACGACCTGGTTGTCATTATTGTGGTTCTGTAATATTATTTGTGAATAATAATTATTGATAAAAATGATAAGTAAATATTTATTCAATGTGAATTTAAACGGAGGAATTTTTAGCAAAAGTGACAATTATTGAGAATGAATATTTTATCTGATAAAATAATTCATTCAAATATATTATTATAATATTACATTAGAATTGTATAATGTGATAATATAATAATATAATAGTGATGATATTTTTTTATAATAAATTCACGATATATGAATAAAATGAGGAGAAAGAGAGCAAATTGGGTCCGAATTGATTTTGTTACAATAAATGCTAAAAATATGTTTTGTGAGTTGGTGGGCCCCACTTATTTTGTTGATTTTTTTGAATTTGATATACGGAGGTCTTTATCAGTATATATTTTGTCAGAGTGGGGTTATGAAAAAATCATCCGTATGTAAACTTGAATCATTTTTTGTTCAAAATTTGAAAAAACTTTCTTCTACAAAGTTGTAGATAATTAAATTTTATATGGAATGGACATAAGGTTTATATTTTTCTGATAAAAGGGCTATTTATTATGAATTATTGAAGTTTTTGAATATTGTTTAAATTTAAAATATTTTGGTGGAAAATTTTTACAATGGTGGGACCCACTCTTGTCCTTTTGTGTGTGAAAAATGCTGAAGAAAAAAAAATTCAAGGGTGGTGTGCTGGAGAAAGCCACCGAGGGTTGCATTGTCAATCCTGGTGTGCTAAGAATTTTCTATAAATAGGATGCTTAGTTAGAAATGAAAATCATACCAGAATAAAAAAAATTTCTCTCTATAATATCGAGCGTATTTCTTGTGAGTATTTAGATATTTTGAGTGTTGATAACGGTGCAAGTTTTTTTTATCATAATATCCGATATTCCAGTCAAACTGAGTATTATACTGAGGTAAAGGATATTATTTTTATCGTAAATGATGTTATTTTCTTTCAATATTCATAAATAATATTATTTTCTTTCATATTCCATATTATGAAAGTGATAATATTTCATTTCATATTTCTAAATTTAAACTTACTACGGTAAGTATTGCTTCTATAATTCTTGAAATGATCAAAAAAAATTGAGTTTTGCGCTTCATCTAATATCATTTCACTGGAATATTGGTCTGAACTTTTTCTGAAAGTTTTATCTTTTCATGACGAGTTACTATTCAGGAGTTACTATTCACGATAAAAAAAATCCCCAAATTATCTTTGATTGGATTCAAGCTTTGAACTTCATTCTTGAATTTTACTTCACAATTGATTATTACGGAGTATTATTGAATTTGGATAAACTAAATTACAAATTTTCAATCTTTGTCCTTTATCTCAATGGATTCGTTCTTTATTTTATTTTTCATCATCCTCAGTCTTAAATGGTGATACAAATGAATATCTTTGGCTTGTACTGCAAAGATGAATGATTACTTGATGAATATCTTTGGCCTGTAGTGCAAAGATTAATGATTACCTGATGAATATCTTTGGCCCGTAGTGCAAAGATGGACATGTGTTGAGATGAACATGACCACTGGTGATACAAATGAATATCTTTGGTCCGTAGTGCAAAGATGAATATTTGATTAGAGATATATATTGATTGATGTTACAGGGATAGAATATTGATGATGGACTTTTAAATCATAGAAGATAGTAGATATCATTCTCTACGTAACTCTTCTAATGAATTGTTAATTCCGCTGCAGTTGTTGATCTAAAATTTGATGTCCATAATATTTTATCTGATTTGTTGAAGACTAACGATAAATTATTTTTCATTATCTTGGTCATAATATTCTTTACTAAGCTAGTTGAGCTCACCCTTTTTTTTCATTGTTCTCCTCAGAAAATGAGAATATCGCGGGTACTAGTCGGAGAATGGAGTGATGGTCCGAGTTATAACTGTAGAAGTTCTCACTATTTTTTTTATAAAATAGTGTGATAATAAATGTAATGAGAACTTAGTTTGAGTGTTTATATTTTTTATATGTCTGTATTGACACTCACAGTTGTGTGGCCGTTTAATATAAAAGATTGTATTTGGATTCTGTACCACGTATTTGGCGACTTAGAATGGGTTGAGTATTGAACCTATTTTGGGGGCGTCACAATTACTTGCTGAGTAAACTTGTTACTCATTTTTGTTTTTCCTAAAATATTTCAGTTAAGGCTGAACAGTGCGGACCCTCTGGCACAGACAAGGGTAAGGACAAGGCTACGGCGTAGCTTTGTACTCTTTTAGGAAATTATGATGATTGTAATAGGACTTATATCATATTATGTATTAGTTATGTTTAAGTTATGAGACCATAGGACCCGAATATTTATAAAATAAATGTAAATTATTCAATTATTTCGTTGTATGAGATGTTAGTATGTTATTAGATTATAGAACATGATGCGTCGAATTCGAGACACGTGTGGTCTGAATTTTGGGGCGTCACAACTACTCCCTCATGTGGTCAGCTAAAAAAAAAATTCTATGATCGTTACTCCTTTCTGTAGCTAGTAAAAAAAAATATTTTTGGGTAATTGGATATCTGGATTAACAATGTAAAATGTGTTTGCTGGAATAGTGTTCATAACAAACGCTTGCTATGAAGCATTTTCCATATATATATATATATATATATATATATATATTATATATATATATATATAGGGGACCAATCCATAGCCAACGGTGTCAGCTTAAAGATATCCTTACAACACATCGTGACCCTCCATCTGAAAATCGAACGGTTAATAGAGTCTCCGTCCGCAATTTAGTTTTCAGTATTCTGTAATTTAATACCGTGGATGGGACAAATAACCAAAATATCCCTCCTTGTAAAAGTTTCTCGCCCGCAGTATTAAATTTCGGACGCTAGGTATGCTGGCCAATTGGGAAACAACGATACTTTTAAATAAGTTTCGTCTGCTGTATTAAACTGTGGACGTTAGGTATGACCCAAATTTAATTTTTCTTTAGTTTTCTAAACTCCGCAATATTAAACTGCAGATTCCAAATAATAGGATGGACTAAGGAGATAGAGAAACATGAGGAAGCTATGTCGTAGGATTCATGTTAGGTTATATATGTTATTACTCAGAGAAATAATATCTTGATTTGGAGAAAACTAAAGAAAATTTGAATTTGGACCATACCTAGCGTCCGCAGTTTAATATTGCGGATAACACTTATTTTAGAACGACGTTGTTTTCCAATTTGACTAACCATACCTAGCGTCTGCAGTTTAATACTGCAGATGAGAGACTTTCATAAGGAGGGTTTTTTAGTCATCTGTTCCATCTGCAGTATTAAAGTGTGAACGAAAATTCTACTAATCATTCAAAGTACAAGATGGATGATCACGATGTATTATAAGGATAATCTTAAATTAACAACATTGTCAATGAATCAGTTTCTTTATATATATATACAGTCAGGCTCTCCAACGAATTATAGAAAGTGATCCAAAAGCAAATGCTATAACGACGAAATAAATCGTCACTATAGTCGGTTCGTTTCGATTCGTTCCTTATAGTTCGCTGGAGAAACTGATCATATATATATATATATATATAGTCCCCTTCAGTTGAGGGATCCCTCAAATAGTATTATTTGAAGGATGGGTCAACAACCGTTAGATCTGTTTGTGGTGGATTTATGTGGCTGAGATTGTTTTACATCTGTTAACCGTTTTTCACATTTCTGGCCTACCACAAACAAATCCAACGATTCTACAAACAGATCAAACGGTTGTTAACCCATTCCTTAAATAATATTATTTAAAGAATTCCTCAGTTGAAAGGGACTATATATATATATATATATATATATATATATATATAGGATAAGGCTCTGGAACGAACAGTTCGTTTACGAACATATGTAGGGTCCAGTGTGGAAGGTTGTTGATTGGCCCAATTATGTACCATCATATATTCGTAATTAATATTAAATATTCTCATCCAATCAACAACCTTCAACACTGAACTCTACATATGTTCGTAAACGAACTGTTCGTTCCAGAGTCTTATCCTATATATATATATATACCACAAACCTCATTTTATATTGGGTTTGTTTATGATTATTCATCTTAATTTGACTCTTTCCATGGCAGTCGTAGACCGTACTTGTCGAGTCCAAAGACTGAACATCTCTATATAATAGTACAAGTTAATGGACAAATTCAGGAGAACACCCTTACAGTATTATAGCACCCTTATCAAAGTAATTTAACATTGGCTGGCTGCAAATAAAAGCAGTACTATACTACTCCAACTTGATGGCCAAGGAAGATTGATCACAGTAGCCAAGACTTAAATAGGCAGAGAATAATTAATGAGTGTGAGAAAAATTATGAGAGAGTCAATAGACAAGTAGTGGTCAAAAATTCCCTTGAAAAATGTGAGCTTTGGAATATTTCAGCTTAACTTAGCTTCTTAGCCTAGCCCAACTCAACCCAAGTCAGAGATTGCCCCAGTTGATTGACATTCCCGACAGATGGGATGGGATGCATGTCACACATGCAGTTGCTTTTTCATATTTTCATCGCAATGGTTGCGGACTATTCATGTCAGTACTGTACTTAAAAAATTGTATACTACTACTAATTAGGCACTTAAAAAATTGTTATTACTAATCTTAATTTAAATTAAATAAATAATATTTTCAATCAATGCAAGTATGTAAAATTTGATCATTGATTATCGTAGAGTTTTATTATAATATCACTTTCAACACTAAAAAGTGAAAATATTACCGTAATGAATTAAATGTCAAAATGAATTTCAAGTATTCTGTTTGAAAATTCAATTTTATAGGTCATTTATTTAGATAATATTTGTTGGTACATATGATAGTGTAAAATCAAAAATGGTGGGTGCATGAATGTAGATGACTTGCCACTAATAAATTAGAAACAAAAATAAATAAGTTTTGTCAAATTTCAGATGATGATTGCTCCTTCTATACTATAGTCGTTTAAAATTAGAGTCATAAATTCATAGTCGTGATAATAATAACCTGAGTTGACCCGTTTCATATCGTCTGTAACTTTTGATGACAACTGTCCCTAACGCGCATGCAACTTTAGTTGTCGGGCCACAGTTTGACATGTGCATGGGATTTGACTAGAGCTGCCCCCACTTGCTAACTACTATTTCTTTCTCTCTTACGGGAAAATTATACTTATTACATTGATCACTCTGGTGGAAGTGTCTGGGGGTGTATTCTGAGCAGCAATATTCGACTTTCACATGAATGAATGCACTTTTATTTAAGACAGAAATTTCTTAATATATGAATTAAGGTACATGTTAAGTATACAGTTTAATTTTTTTTTTTTAAATTATGTGTATATTTTTTTGAACTTAGTGCAAATTCAAAAATCAAAGGAATATGTATACAGTTCAAAAAAATATTCTCTTGAACTGTATGCTTAGTATATGCAAGCTGCTGAAAATTGCATATATATATATATATAAGGTCTATCTCTCTAACGAACCATATGGAATGAACTAAAAACAAACCGGCTATAGCAACGATTTTTTCCGTCGCTATAGCATAGAAAGCCGATTTTTTATGCTATAGCGACAGTTAAAAATTGTCGCTATAACCGGTTCGTTTTTAGTTCGATTCCTATAATTCGCTGGAGAACTTGACCGTGTATATAGAAAATGACTATATGTATATATAGCGAGAATAGAAAATGACTCTAGAAGCATCATTCTTATCATAAATAGGTTTGATGAGGATTGACTCGGTTTGAATAAGAATATTCTTATAAAATATAAGAGATTTATACCAAGTAAGAGGAATAAAATGTCAATCCGTAGAAAAAAATTGGGTAGCAAAATTTATTTTGACAATACCGTCAGAAAATTGTCTAGTATTTTCAACATTCATCAAATTATTATTAACAGGTTGTTGAGAAATTTTACTGGACAAAGTCCATTGACTAGGTAAAGTATATATATATACTATTAATTTGCTTGAAGTTGAGCACTTGCATATCGATCTCTTTATTTAAATTAATGCATTTGGTCTTAATTAATCCCCAAAAGTTGGATTGTTCTTGGTTTATTTCCCATTAGTGCGTGTCGTGGGAATTGCTTGGGACCAAATATCGTTGCAAATAATTGGAGGCGCAAATTTCTAATTTTGGAAACATGCAAAACAAAAGTAGTCCACCAAACCATACATTATATACATTCATTCTGTATATTATTATTATCCTATCTAATATACATATACTGATATACATATATACATATTTAGATATGATATAAATGCAACTCACTTTTTATCGAAAAAATAATGTTAATATCACATATTAAAGTTTATATAAAATTCACATAAAATCGGGTGATAACCCTTGATTTGTTGTTGACATGGTCCACTTAACTCAACAACAAATCAATAAGTATTACACATGCATTATGTGAGATTTATGTGAACTTATTATGTGATAGTAGCATTACTCTTATCCAAATACGTGCCACGTCGTCATAATCATCTTACCCTTAATTTAGTACCAGAAGATATCATTGACTCCCTCCCCCTTGCATATTATTTGATGAAAATTGTGTTCAAATAATTAAACAAACTTTTGTAGGGTTTATCTTGCAGTTGCGTTTCTATCTTATATTTATTTTATTATTATTAATGTTGCTATGTACGTCTTGTATTCCTGTATAGTATTTGATATTGATTGATATATCAAACTGACATAGTGACATGATATAGTGAGACTGCCAAAAGAAAAGAGAACATGAAAAATAAAATAATGCTACTATCACATAAATTTTTTTATATAATTCTCACGTACACATATATATTGTGGGTCTCGCATGTCAGACGAGAACTTACAGTATGTATGTATGTATGTAAGAGTTATGTGATAAAATTTATGTAATAGTAGCATTGCTCTGGAAAATAATGGGAGTACTGATCGATGGAGTATTATTATAAAGTGCAAAATGAGTATAAAAAAAGTTGCATTTACAAATTTACATGTTCACACCTTATACAATATGAATAATTCTAGAAAAGCAGACGAGAGTCTAAAAAATAGTAATTAATTCTACTATACAATCGGTACAGTTTTTGTTTAGTTGCCTAACATTAATCTTAATAAATGATATATAGAATCTAAATCTTACTTCTTTCTTTCTATAAAAAAAGACTCATTTATCAATTTAATATTTTTAAATATTAGTACAAAATGAAAAAAATATTCTTAAATTTATCATCATATTTCTATCATCTCATTAGTACTGCTAATCAAACAAAAATATAATTTTAAAGTTTGTAAATTTAATAGATAGATGTAATCCTGTTTGGTGAAATCAATATATATAGTAACATTTATTTAAACAATGGGTGAGGGTTCTCTACTTAGTAATACTCTATGAACTTTATTATAATCCCTTGCAAAATAGGAACTAGGAGTACACTCTTAAGTTTTAACTAAGCACCGGTATCTATTGGACTAAGTGGAAGGAGCGAAAGGAAAAATAGTGTTGGGAGAGCTTTTTTAATAAGATTCGACCGCAACTTGATTCTGGATTAATCAGAATCTAATGGTTATTGTATATCAAGAGGTGAAAATTAAAAAAAAAGTTTTTAACTAAGTAAATATAGTAGACCAATCCAAACTTCAGAATTAAGTCTAATTCAAATTTAATCAAAATCTAAGACGGCAATCAATTAATTTCAAAATTGAGATTTGATTTGAAATGATCAATAGCATGACGAAGCATCTATATGTAGTAATAGTAATAGCAACAAATAATTTGACAAGTAACCAACATAACTGCCGGCACTTGGAATTAACTGACACCTACATAGATACCTAGAAGCATCTTTGGGTTGGATTTGAGCTGTGGAGAACGATATCTCAAAATCAAATCGCGACGCATGGCATGTCATGGTCCTGGGTAAACCACTTTAAAGTATAATATATATATATATATATATATATATATATATATATATATATGATGAGATAGCTCCATCGGTGAGTCTTTATCATTCTCTTCTAGTGCCCACTCCACCCCACCCCCACCCCACCCCACGCCACGCCACGCCATGCCACCCCACCTGACCTGCCTCTTTCTTCTTTTCCTCCTTCCTTACCTCTTTATCGATCTGGATATTCCTTCTCTTTCGACCTCTAGCAAACTAGCTTCGATTAGTTTGTTAATTACATAAAATTAGTACTCCATTTCCATGGATTAAGCTCAAAAAATATAGGAAAATACATTTTTGTTACACCAAATTTCACCCTTATTCCAATTCGACACTTAAAATAATTGAACTTACACATCCGTTATATCAAGTACCTAATTTTACACAATGTCTTCCCTCCAAATTCAATTTCCGGCTTAAATTAACCGAAATACCCAATCCGAATAGCAACACGGTAAGACTAATGAGTTTATACACTTTGACTGTAATCAGTTACGGTTGACTTGTTAAAAAAATTAATTTAATACCGTATATTACTAAAAATACAATTTATATATTGCCTAACATTTATTTTCCCTTTCCATCTTCAACCTTTGTCCGATCAAATGGTCAATGTCACACTTTAGTTGTTATCCAAAGTTGTCCAATCAAATGGGAAGAACCACCGCAAGAGTCCTACAAAACTGTCAGTAAGCTTATATTTTTTATATATAACCTCAGTTTTAATACCGTGGGCAAATAAATCATACTTTACTAGGGTTAGAGTTTAGTATTGGCTGAGGTGGAGAGAAATCTACAAAAAGTACGAAATTGATTGATGGATTGAAGAGGGGAGAAGAACAGGTGAGCAATTACTCCAATGACATCTGACAGAACTCTTAGGATCCGAGAACCCTATTAGAATAGCAAGGATTCAGAGAGCCTTCTTGTGTGCTTCGGGTTATGAGAGAACCTCCATGTCTTCAAAGAGTCCAAAGGTCCAAAAGTCCCTTCTTCATATAATGGAAGAAGTATTTATAGAGTTTCCTGGAAAGTGATCACGTGCCAGACACATGAGCTCAGGAAAATTTCATAAATACTCTTAAGTCACCAGAGTAATACTTAGATCGTCATGTCCTTCTAGCAACCAATTCAATCCCTCAATCAATTCCCAAAATGAGTCGTCTCCATGATTCTTCTGCCTTGTGACACGTGGAGGTTTCTCTCGGATCTCACACATTTATTAATGGCTTTTCTGTTTGTCATAATTCAATTCTTTTAGGTCACACATGAACCCTCATTTATAGGGGTGTAAATGGATATATACGGATTCTAATACAGTAGTATCTGTATCCGTTTATTTGCGGATACCTTTAAACCGAATACGGATAATATCCGTTTTTTTCGAATACGAATAATATCCGTTTTTTTCGAATACGACTGCGGACGGATACGGATTTTCCGGTTACCATTTATAGTCCTAACTATAACTAGTATAAAAAATAATAATTTTTAAAATATAGTTTATTAATGAATGAATGTTAATTTATTTATTTTTAATAAATATTTAAATACAATATTCAATGTTCTTAATTACAATTCAAATAAGTTTTCATTATTTTTGAAATCCTAAATTTCAATACTACTTATTAATGTTTATATGTCCAATATTGTAATGTGTATGAATATTTATAATTTATAATTAGATTCAAAAGTTTACATTAAATATTTAATTATTTTTTCTCAAATACTTGATTAAAATTTTAATAATATGTTTATGAAAACTTTTATTTATAATTTATCCACAACACATAGATTATAATTTACATAGTTATAAAAAATTTATTTTATTTCATTATATTTATGGAGAGTGCGAGTTATAATGTATATGTGACAATTGACAACTAGTTAATCCAACTTCATTCAAAATTTACTTTGGACTTGCTTTAAATATGTGGACTTCTAAATTTTAAATAATTGGGCAAATGAAAGTAATAAATACTCTCTTTACCCGAAAATTCATAAATGTTAATTAATTATTCAAACCCCTTTCTAAATTAATTCGGACTTAACATATTTTAACAATAAAATTATATTGTTCATTGTTCCTGTCTCCCAACATTACAAATAAGTTTTGAAAGTAAAAAACTTATAACAAGTTAATAATTATAGTATTATTTTTCTAGTATATAATTTTCTTGGTAAATGATACATTTTAGATATTTTAACTTTATAATAGTAAAAATCTATTAACTATATTTAAATCAATTTATTTCAGTTTATTAATATTAAAATAAAAGTGTTATTTCTTACTTTTTAGAAGTGAAATGATATTTTTAAAATAATTTTCGTATGATAGAGAAAACAAATTATTATATAAAGAATGTCACTTTAAAAAAATTATGTTGCTTATTATATAATATATAAGTTATTTGGATATGAATTTCGGATACGGATTCGAATCCGGATATTCGCTATCCGCCGGATATATTTACGGTCGGATGTTAAACGAATACGTCTATATCCGTATTCGTATCCGTTTATTTGCGGATACCTTTAAACCGAATACGGATATATCTGTTTTTTTCGAATACGAATAATATCCGTTTTTTTTCGAATACGGATGCGGACGAATACGAATTTTTCAGTTACCATTTACAGCCCTACTCATTTATACTTGGGCTCACAAATACCATATGAATTGTTAAGTTTTAGTTAGTTATATTTATTGTGTGTGCATGTGAGAAGAGGAACAATTTCAAGTCAAAAGTCAGTTACACCTATCTCAACCCCAACTGCAATTGATGTGTTTAATGTTGCCAATATTGTACCTCTAACCCCAAACAAGTCTTCTTATTTAATTATTTGCATATTGCATTCTTATTCAATTAAAATTGTTTACATGATAATTTAACTTATTTTTATTGTATAGGTTGAAAAGTCCAAAGCACCATTCTTTACTAGGCCGTCTCTAACTCCACATGGAGTAAAAATTGTTACCAGCTCCACCAACTGGAATCAAAATCCTAATAGAAATTAGTTATGTGCAGGTGTGCCTCAAACACGAGACATTTTGGAGAACTCCGATATTAAATATAAGAGGGAAAGAATTTGTCACCATCAATTATAACCTTAGAGAAATTATAAAAGATAATGACAAGGATGGTGCAGGGTCATCCAAGACAAAATGGTAGAAGAAGTAGCTTTTTAATACTTACTATTATTGCACAACTTCATGAATTCAATTCTAGTTTATTAGTGCTTACGTACTATTATTCTTACACGAGTGAATAATTTGTAAGTTTGGTTTTTGTAAACAATGATAGCTTTGTAAGCTTGGTTATTGTTGATCATGTTTAATTGCCAAACAATGATATTTTGGTAAGCTTGGTTTTTGTAAACAACGTCGCCTGAAAGCTTTATCGGGACTAACTAATAAAATGCCTAGAACCGGAAGTGATCTTAGAAATGAATAGAGTTATTTATGAGATAAACAAATTTGGTGGTTCCAATTGAACAGTATGAATATTTATACGCTTATGTTTTTTCTTTCTTCTTTTTTCTTTTTTGCACTCTAGGGAGTAATATTCATGTCAGTTTTGTTCTGTTATAATGGTAAAATTAAGTGAAAGAATATTCAATCTATGGGGTCACCTCTCGCATAAAGGCAACAGGTTTTCACATCTTTATTGTCTCCTCTTCTCAGCTTTTCACAATAAAAACAAAACATATTGTATTTATCAAATGTAATCACTAATTACGTTTAAGTTGGTAAATGGTTATCAAACATAAATAAGCATTTAGTTCTTGGGTATGGCTCAAGTCTCATCAGCTGTAAAATGCAACAAACTTTCCGCTCCCTGAGATAAAATACACAATAAAAATTGTTCCTATAATCCCTAAAAGAAATACTTTTTTAAATTCATCAAAATATACCTGGTATACTTTGTAGAACTTACTATTTTCTTTCTTATTAATTATTCTATCTTCTTTTGCCTTTATAAAGTGCTTTATCCATCAGGGAGATATCTTGAAATTGTTGGTCATATAAAATATAGATAGACATAGCCTTGGTCATATTTTTTTATCGCCCGGCACTATTAGGAGGAGAAAATGCCGTACTATGCTCATATATCAATTGTTAAACTAGCTAACTAGCTAGCTAGCTAGCTAGTTTGAGTGGGATTTATCCATGACATAACATAATTTATATTTATTGAAAAAATTAAGATATACGTACATCTAATTTTCTGAAAAACAAAACTTACTAGAAAGTAATAATAGTAACACGATATGATTTCAAACTTATATGAGAATTATATATATATACGCGGTTCGGATTTTAAATTTATCCTTTATCCAACATACTTTGTTTAACCTTTTTAGCGACGGACCGGACGACGGTTTAGACCGTCGCTATATATACAATCGTCGTCGTTGTCCGTCGCTAAAAGCTAAGACGACGGTTGTAGACGGATCAAACCGTCGTCCGTTCCGTCGCTAAAAAAGAATAAGCAAAGTATGTTGAATAAATGATAAGTTTAAAATCCTATATATATATATATATATATATATATATATATATATATATATATATATATATATATATATATATATATATATATATCTGATATCTGATATCTGATATCTGGCCGGTATCAATATCTTAGACTAGAAAAAAAGATTAGAAACCCTTATCAATCAGTTCATGGATTCGCATAGGATTCCAACCTGATCGAGGGGTTGTTTATGGTTTTTGAAAAATTAAATAATAATTAAGATTTGAATCAACTTTTTGTTAATCCTAAGGATGTTTCAATTCCGCTAAATTAATTATAAAACATTCAAATGATTGCCTACATTAATCAAGTTTAATTAACTCTCTACTTGTCATTAATTACTCGATCGATCATGATGATCCAAATCATCACTAAACACTAGCAACATATCAGCATTATCTATCTTTTCCCTACACAGTTTCGGTGGTCGGCAAATCATCCAATTCCGGCGTGGCGATTATAAACATATATATCTTCACTATAAGATTGAATGTATGAATTTTGTTCCTTTTTCGCTGTCTTGATTAAATCTGTCCAATCTTCTGTATATATATATACGTGCTTTCCTTTTTATCTTCACTTGTCTTTCTATATTCAAGCTAATAATGATATCGGTGGAAAGGTAAAAGGAAGCTGGGTTTAAGATAGAATATATCCACCTTTTTTTTAATTATTATTTCTTTTTCTTTCCAATCTCCCAACCATTTTAACAGAAACAGTTGGTGATGTGAAGTGATGGGGCCTTCCTATGAAGGTCCAGATCAGCATGATGGAAATCCACGTCGGCATCCATGTCATGACAAAATTAAATTATTAATATCTAGTTGGAAGTTTGATTAATCTTTACAAGAACGGATTAAAATTAGAGATAGATTAAGTTCATGAACTTGTTTATGTCTTTTCCACGTGTGTGTATGATAGCCAAGTTTTATAATTCAAACTTTCATTATTATAATTATAAGAAGATTGTCTCTTTCACAATGTAGTTGACGGAGATATAGATACATATACATGGTCAATTTTCTCAATCAAAGAGTGTTCATGGAGAATTATCTTCAACAATAATAATAAATTGAAAAAAAGAAGTTGGTTTTGGTCTCATATGAACTAGTACATGATTTTTTATGCATTAATTAGTTTTGTTATATAAGGTGACCATGACAATAACTAGAACGGCTCTTAGATACTCGTTTGCATCCCTTCCATTATATATTCTAAGTTTTGTCTAATTATCAGCAGATATTAGTTTGTCTAATCAGTAAATTACACAAAAACATTACAATTTTATGGCCTACATTTTAATTTCTTGTCATATGTTTTGTAACTTTTCTTCATTTGATGAAGTGTAGAGGACAGTTCTTGAATTAAATGCAACCTCCTCTGTGAAGCAATTCAAAAGTGTTTAATTAACCCTTAACTATACTATTAATAACATTTTTCTAAGGTAGGCAGGCTATTTATGAAATTATACTACATGGTTTGGTACAAATTATTAAAAGATTTAGGCATGCAGTAGCCATACATGATAAAAACTTTAAGTAATCCTTTAATTTTTAATCCTTTTTGACCCTCAAAAAGTTCATTATAGTTGCTTCAAACACACACCTTTAAGAAATATAAAGCATGAAACCAAAAATTTCCAACTTGTTTGAAATGAAGCAGCCGCAACAACCCAAATGGGAGACAAAATTTATATGCTTGTAGGGTTTCCAATCATGGTTAAATGAACATGTATCAGTGATCAAAGGGCATTAATTAATTTGGAATGTTAACCTGAAAGAACATAAATGGTTCTCTCTTTTCAAAAATAAAATAAAATAATAATAATAATAATAAAGAAGAAGAAAAAAAAATGTAGGTTGAATGATATACGATCTTCTATTATTAAAGTGGAGAGTTGCATAATAATACAATTACTACTATATATTATGTCTATGTTTTCAATAATAATATCATAAAGTTATGTTTGGCACATCTTGAGAATTTCAGCTAGTATCAACACCAACTAGTTGGTATTGAAAATTCAGGAGATGGTTTAGACTTTCTACAAAGTGGTTACATAGATTCATCATCTATAGAAGGAATTTTTCCGATTAATGGCTAACAGTTTATATTATATTGTATTATATATATATATATATATATATATATATATATATATATATATATATATATATGGTACTTAAAAGTGAATAAGCATTAAATTTTATCACCCATATGACTATATGTAGGGCTGTAAATGGTAATCGAAAAATTTGTATTCGTCCGCATCCGTATTCGAAAAAAAATAAATATTATTCGTATTTGAAAAAAAACGGATTTATCCGTATCCGCAAATAAAGGGATACGAATACGGATATAGGCGTATTCGTATTCGTTTAACATCCGACCGTAAATATATCCGGCGGATAGCGAATATCTAGATTCGGATCCGTATCCGAAATTCCTATCCAAATAACTTATATATTATATAATAAACAAAATAATTTTTTAAAATGACATTTTTTATATAACAATTAGTTTTCACTATCATACGAAAATTATTTTAAAAATATATCATTTCACTTCTAAAAAGTAAGAAATAACACTTTTATTTTAATATTAATAAATTGAAATAAATTGATTTAAATATAGTTAATAGATTTTTATTATTATAAAGTTAAAATATCTAAAATGTATCATTTACCAAGATAAATATATACTAGAAGAACAAAACTATAGTTATTAGCTTGTTATAAATTTTTTATTTTCAAAACTTACTTGCAATGTTGGAAGACGAGAACAATGAACAATATAATTTATTATTAAAATGTGTTAAGTCCGAATTAATTTAGAATTAATCTATAAGTGGGTTGAATAATTAATTCACGTTTATGAATTTTCGGGTGGAGGGAGTATTTATTATCACTTTCATTTGCCCAATTATTTAAAAATTAAAAGTCCACAAAATAAATTTTAGATGAAGTTGAATAAACTAGTTGTCAGTTGTCACATATACATTATAAGTCTATATGAGCATGCCCCTCTCCTCTTTCTCTATATATGGAATAATTTCAAGAAATAGAATATAAACACATGCAATTATGCTTATGCGCATAAGTACCCTTGCCTAGTTATTTAATTAAATTGAAGTGGGGAAACTGATTTGATACAATTAATTGTATAACGAGTCATTTTGTGATTCTTCTAAGAACTAATGTTGCGTTTGTGAGTTTAGAGGAATAAAATGGGGTGAAAAAGTATAGGAGAAAAAATAATTAGAATGAACCCCGGTCATGTTTGTAAATTTTAGAAAAGAAGGGTAGTGATGATATTTTAATATTTTCCTTTGTTTGTGAGTTTAGTTTAGAAAGAGGGAAGGGAAAATGTTTTTATTTTTAAACTACACTATTATTATATTACCCTTACATATTAATGTAATAAATGACATGATTTATTTTGAAAGGTTACTTTAGGTAATATAAAATATCTAACTTTCTCATTCCCTCCAAATCCTCTCACTTTTTGGGGGAAAGTTTTGAGCCAAAAATAAAATAAACTCTACCTCAAAATCTCTTCCCTTCCTTCCTAAACTCACAAACATAAAATTTAGAGGGATTTTAATTATTTTTCTTAAAAAAAACTTGCAAACACAGCATAATTAAAAGGCAATTAACAATTGTTGTTGAATTAATCTTGGTAAAGTTAATTAATTATTTTGTCCGTCATATATATCTTTTATGTGATCATGTTATAATTAGTAGATCCCAGAGCATCAAACTATAAAATCTTAAAAGTCCCAATGAAATCAGAATTTGGCAAATTGAAGGAATTAATGAAGATTTTTTTAATTCTACCTACCTAGCTAGCTACTTGATTTTTTTTTTGTTGAAAAAAAGAACCAAATCTTACATTCTCCGTGGGGATGGTGGAATTCTGGATATCATATAAAATTGATGAACTAGTGTTAGGAGTAATGCACCGACTTTTAATTCTTATCCATCAAATATACTTTTAATTCTTATCCATCAAAAATATATATATATATATGGGCTATATGTAGCTACACAGCTGTGTAGCTACACAGTAGGCTATACCAACGGTTTTCTAAGGCTATAGCGACGGTTTGTCTGTCGCCATAGATATTCTGTCTATAGCGACAGACAAACCATCGCTATAGCCCTGAAAAATCGTCGCTATAGCTTACTGTGCACTACACAACTGTGTACTTATATTTTTTTCATATATATATATATATATATATATATATATATATATATATATATATGTGCAGATTAACATTCGAGGATATTTGGTGGCACAAAATCAGATTACATAATCTCTCTCCTTCATCCAAGTGCTCCAAATATTAAAATAAAAATAAAAAAAATCTCCTCAACTTGTTTCATAAACAAAATCTTACATATACTATCGTTAATCATATTTTACTTTTTATATTCTCCCCACACATTATAGTAAACGCCAACTTCTTACTGATGGCTAAAAGTGATAATATAGTGGTAAGATCTCTCTTTACGTGAAAGAACGCATATTTGATTCTATCCCTCAACATATTCAGAACACTACCTACAACTTTTCTCAAATTTCCTCAACACCCTTAAGATTGAAAAGTATCCTTGCTTAAGAACACCGAGCCCATTGTTTTATTAGGAAGAAGCAGTGGCGAAGCCACATAGGATATGTGTTTAAAAAAATTATTTTATAATATAAGGTAAATTTTTAAAATTTTAAGTATTATATATAAATTGACCCCACTAAAATTTTATAAATTTTTTATTATACGGAGTCAAATTGAAAATTTATAACTTTGTCAATCAAATTTTAGCCACATGACTCATTTCCTCTCAATATATGTATATCTCTCTATAATATTTTAAACTAAATAATAATCTAATTTATATTATTTTTAAAAATAAATAATAAATTACTTACTTATAAACAGTTGTAATTAAAAAAAATCTATTATGAGTCAATATAGTGTATACATACCATATATTATTACTTATTATATTTTGATTGTAATATAGTGTGTATATATATGTGACCCGAAAGTATAAAGTATTAAAAAAATTGGCTCAGGAGCCCTGCCCCCGAACCCCCGCCAAATTATTTATAACTTAGCAATAATTTTGAACCTACTGCTCAAACTTTCTGGCTTCGCCACTGGAAAGAAGTAATATATATATATATGGGGACGGATCAATGACACTACGTTTTTTGATATAATTTTTTGATTCTTGGATTTGAACATTCTTAATGGCTAAGATTAAAGCTGATTTTTAATTTATACACTATAATCTTTGTATAACAACCTATATGGATGCATATATGATCATAATATTGGTGATAACTAACCAAAACTGCTTTAGATATACATACTTGCTTCCATAGCATTTGTATAAAATTATACTAAAGTTTTGGTTAGTTATTACCAATATTATGATAATATATGCATTCATATAAGTTGTTACAGTGTATAAATTAAAAATCAGTTTTAATCTTAGCCATTAAGAATGTATTATAGAACATTAGTAGTATATTATACAAGTCTTTGTTTTTTCCCTCATGCTTTCTTTAGTACTGTAACAAATTGTTAATTGTATGTTAGAATGAAGATGATTTTCCTTCTAAAAATATGGGCCGGTTGAATAATTTTTTGGAACAATTACATGTACTAGTACATTTTTAAAAATAATTACAACAACAGTACATAGATAAAATAATTACAAAAATAATACATTTTTTCATATATATTTAAAAAATTAATGCAATTAGGATTCCTTTAATTTAGGTGGGTCAATCGCCATTCTCCGTTTCTCGCAACGACCTTATCCTCAATCTCTCTCTCGCCATTCTCTCTTTGTTGGCAACTGGTCTTCTTCTTGCTTCCTCCGCATTTCTTCTATTTTAATGAAAAATACATTTCTGGTCTTCTTCTTGCTTCCTCCGTCTTCTTCTTCTATTTTAATAAGAATTACTATTATTCTACTGGTGCCTCCATTTTCATCAGAAGGTTCTAAGTGGGGTGCAGGACCTGTTTCTTCTACACACTCTTCTCTCTCTCTCAGTGTCTTCACAATTAACATCTTAAGAAAACCCAACCGAGCTATAAATCATACACATGCAGTAAATCCTGTACTGCATAATTATTAAAGAAGAGAGAGAATTATACCCAAACAAAAACAATTGCATCCAAAACCCAACCGAGTTGGCCAATCATAGAAAGATAAGTCAAGCCTACAGCTAAAGCAAGATTACCCAAAATCTTCCCCGTGTTACTGTCTACTTTCCAGCCACCGCCACCGCGGCCACCATTGAATCCAAGCCCTTGATTGAATCGAACCAAAACCACCCGCTTCTTCCTCTTCCTCACTTCCTCCTCCAAAATCCGAAATTCACCTCTGTTTGTCCCCAAAAAACTCAATCTCTCTCCATAAATCACCTATTAAACATATTAAACATGTAGTTCTTTCACCTTGTACTAGTTGAAGTATCAAGTTCAGTTGGTAACCAAATCTTCATATCAAGGTAACCAAACCTTCATACCAAGGTAACCAAACCTTCATGCCAAGGTAACCAAACCACCTCCACATCTGCAGTTTTTTCATAATGCACTTAGTAACCAAACCTTTATACCAAGGTGACCAAACCTTCATACTAAGGTAACCAATCCACATTCACACTTGCAGTATTTTCATAGTTCAGTTAGTAACCAAACCTTTGTACAAAGATAACCAATTCAATTTTATTAGGTTACCAATTTATTTTGAATGTGATGCAGTTGGTATCCAAACCTTCATTCAGTTGGTAGCCAAACCTTCATATCAAGGTAATCAATTCAGTTTTATTAGGTTACCTTCAAAGTACAGTTAGTAACCAATCCTTCATACCAAGATAACCAAACTTTCATACCAAGATAACCAAAACTTCATATCAAGGTAACCAATCCACCTCCACACCTACAGTTTTTTCATAGTGCAGTTGGTAACCAAACCTTCATACCAAGGTAACCAATCCATCTCCACACCTGCAGTTTTTTCATAGTGCAGTTTGTAACCAAACCTTCATACCAAGGTAATCAAACCACCTTCACATCTGCAGTTTTTTTATAGTGCAGTTGGTAGCCAAACCTTCATACTAAAGTTTTATCTGATAGATTTTAACCTGGCTATGGTGAGTGATTCTTCTATTCTTGGAAATTTATCTTGTTTTTAGATTTTTTTTAGCAGTGTTATACTTTTGTTGAAGTTAAAAGAAACATAATCTAACAATTTATGGTTTGCTCTCCACCCCTTTCTTTTCGCAGGATCTGCATCATAAATATGTAACAGTAGACTGTTTATGAAAGAGAGACGGGTGGTTATGAATTTGGCAGTGGCGGATGAGGGAGGTATGGTGGGTTCGGTGGATATCGCGGCGGCGGAGGAGGAAGATGACGATAAATTAATTTTTTATTTTTCATCCTTTTGATTTCAATTTTAAATTATGGATTTGTTGTGGCTGATTGGCACTTCTGTCCCTCTAAGTTGCCACCCACTTTCAAAGTCGTCCCTAAAATATCATTTTCGTCAGTTAGGGCCTTAAAGTGTCATTTTATTGGCGTATCTGTACCTTCAACCCATTTTAACCTAAACCCGACCCATTTTGACCAAGTTTAACCCAACCCGACCCAGTTTGACCCAACCCAAAATTTTAATATTTTAAAATATAATAGTATTTTTAAAATAAGTTTAAAATAATAATTATATTTAACATTTTAAAAAAATAATATTTAATTATTTAAAATAAATTATTTTTATTAAAATAATAATTATTTTAATATTTTAAAATAAAATAATTATTTTAAAAATAATTATTTTTAATATTTAAAATTAAAATATTAGTTTTTTATAAAAAAAGTAATAATTATATTTAATATTCTAAAATAAATAATTTTAAAAAAAATATTTTTAATATTTTAAAAGTAAATTTTTTTTTGTAAATATTATTTTAAAAAATAATATTTACGTTTAAAATATTAAAAATAATATTTATTTTAAAATATTAAAAATATTATTTATTTTAGAATATTAAAATAATAATTATTTTAGAATATTAAATATAATATTTATTTTAGAATATTATATATAATATTTAATTTAGAATATTAAAAATAATAATTATTTTAGTTTTTTTATAAAAATAAATTTGAATAATTATTATATTTATATTTATTTTAATTTTTTAATATTTACTTTTAATATTCTAAAATAATTATTATTTTTAATATTCTAAAATAAATATTTTTAATAATGATTGTTTTTGAAGGAAAACTAATATTTAATATTCTAAAATAATTATTAAAAAATTTAAAAATTATTGTTTAATAAATATTAAAAAAAATTAAAATAATCTTAATAATTATTATTTTAAAAACTAAAATAAGCTTAATAACTAAAATAAGCTTAATAATTATTATTTTAAATATTAAAATAATCTTAACAATTATTATTATTAAATAATAATTTTTTTAATAAGTATTTCAGAATATTAAATATTATTTTTCCATTAAAAACAATAATTATAAAAAATATTTATTTTAGAATATTAAAAATAATAGTTATTTTATAATATTAAAAGTAAAAATTAAAAAATTAAAACATATATAAATATAAATATAATACTTATTCAAAAAAAATTTTAAAAAAATATTATTTTTAATATTCTAAAATAAATAATTTTTTTAATATTTTAAAATTAAATATTATTTTTTAAAATAATATTAACAAATTTTTTTTTTTTACTTTTAAAATATTAAAAATAAAAATTATTTATTTTAGAATATTAAATATAATTTTTAATTTTTTTTATATAAAACTAATATTTTAATTTTAAATATTAAAAATAACTATTTTTAAAATAATTATTTTATTTTAAAATATTAAAATAATAATTATTTTAATAATAATAATTTATTTTAAATAATTAAATATTATTTTTTAAAATGTTAAATATAATTATTATTTTAAACTTATTTTAAAAATACTATTATATTTTAAAATATTAAAAATTTGGGTTGGGTCAAACTGGGTCGGGTCGGGTTAAACTTGGTCAAAATGGGTTGGGTTTAGGTTAAAATGGGTTAGAGCAACAAAACACCAATAAAATGCCACTTTAAGGATCTAACTGACGAAAATGGTATTTTAGGGACGACTTTGAAAGTGGGTGACAACTTAGAGGGACAGAAGTGCCAATCAGCCATTTGTTTTTGTTGTTAGATCCAAAAATTTTGAATTTTAATTATTAATTATGGCAGCCTTGATTTTAAGTTTTCTTATTAATGTGAAATTGAATTGTTTGAATTTATTGCGTTATTTTTATAATTATTTTGTTGATATACTGATATTGTAATTATTTTTTAATTGTTGTATAGTACTATAAAAGACCCTATTTTTTTTTTTTTTGCAAATGATGTTTTCCAAGTTTTGTTGTCTTTATGGGCTTCGCCTGAGTGGGCTAAAGCTTAAATTTATGAAGGGCAATTAGAGAATACAGAACGCTATGAAAAAAGTAGCCCAGAGCCTAATTGATTGGCCTACAGCGAAAAGGGTTTGCTTTGGGTCATTCAGAAAGTAAGAGAAGCTTTATTATGTGAAAAGAGATATGGGTTCAAAGTAAATTTGGGCCAATAAACAAGGCTGGGAGATTAATTGGACGTTTTTGAGATATGCTTTGTTAATTCACCGACTATTACTTTTGACGAGATTTTATTACAGTTTCTATCAAAAAGAAGGCTAGTGGTAATGTCAGAATAATAATTATACTGCTAGAATAATAAGTGTAACTTAAAGTTTAAAATGTTGTTAAAATAAATATAAAAATATTATTAAATACATATTTATTCTAACAGCATAAATATTGTTTTGATTTTATCAACAGTCCAAAAATAATTCTACTCGTCATAACAAAAAACCACATGTAGTTCCCTATAAAAAAACTCCACTCCAACTATTTAATCTTTTATTCTCTCCATTTTATTAATTTATTTTCTTTCACAATTCAACTCCCTTTCAAAAATTTATTGCAATTTCCAACACACCACAAGCAGTTCGTGTGTACCATGTCGGCTGATATATTGTGTCTCATGTATTTGGGCTCATGTTATAGCAGTTAGAATTTTTTTAGTTACTATAAAAATATTGTTTGATGTATGGATAATTATAGATTGTGTAAGGCATCTAATGAATACATCAGACAAACAGGACTAACCAAATTGGTAAACCTGTGTATATTGCGTATTCTTATTTTTCCGTCTTTTATATAATATCTGTGTGATTACAATATGATTCATTTTTAAATTCTACTAACACTTAGTGTTATTTAGGTTGTGTTTGATAAATCAGACGATTAAGATCTGAATGATTATGATGTCTTAATAAATTAGATCATCTGAATAGTTATGAGGTCTGAATCTAAAAAACTGTTTGATAACTAAAAAGTAAGTTGTCTCTTAATGACACTATTTTACTATTTTAAAGGGTAAATTTTTATTTAATAATTTTAAATATTCAATTTAATAAAAATGAGTGAATAATATTGTTGAATATATTTATATAAAAAAAATTATCAAAAAAATTTCATTAAGAGGTACCTCTTAATTATTAAGATTTTATTTTCTGTCTTACCGATTAAGAGGCATTCAGAGGTAACAAAAAAAAATAAACAGCATCATGCCTCTTAGCGAATAAGAGGCAATCCATTAAGAGACAATCAAATGTAAACAAACAGCACTTTAATCATTTAGGAGAGACAGTGTATAAAATAAGCTAATTCATTTGGGATCCTGCAAAAAGTAAATAAAATAAAAAGATGCTTAATTGATCACCTAATTAAAAAGTAAAAATATAGCAAATGTATAACTAGTCCTAACCATCTAGGGAATCACGAGATTCTTCATTAATTATTTCTGAGTACAAAGCATCTCCTCATCTAAACCTAGCAACTATCTCCGTTTTTTAAAAGATTGGTAGTTTAAGATTTTAATATATGGATTAAAAAATTTATTTATTATTAATAAAATTTATTTAAAATTTCATCACTACCTCTTTATGAGTGTTGGGGCCCGAATATTTGAATATCCAAGACTCGAATTGGGCTTGGCCTCGGTTGGGCCTCGGTTAAGGCAATGGTTGGGCCATAGTTGGTCCATATTGGGGAACACTCCTAATTATATAGAGGCTCTACTTATGGAAGGAAGAATCATGTATTGATTGGACTTCCTATATTTTGGGAGATTTGGAATTATCCTATGGGTCCTCTTAACATGTACTCTAAGGGCACATGCTAAGTACACAGTTCAAGAGAATATTTCCTTCAACTCTGTGCATATTTTCTTGATTTCTGCATTTACATTAAGTTCAAGGGAATATGCACACAATTCAAGAAAATATTCTCTTGAACTGTGTGCTTAGCATGTACCCTAAGAGCACATATTAAGAAATTCTTTATTCTATTATGAAAAGGATACACGGAGTAATCCTAGTCCTATGTGAAAGTGGATTCATGCAGGGATGTGAGAACTTATAAATACATGGCTTGACCCTCATAAGATACACTTACACTTTATTATTTTCAGCAATAGAGTACCTTACCTCCATTGTTAAACTTTGTCAGCCTGTACTTACTCGTGGACGAATTTTGGCGTTAACAATGGGAAATTGAAAACTATTAGTACAAGGGAGAGAATTTATTGGGACAATGAGAGAAGATAGGGGTAATATAGGAAAATAAATAATTTATTCTTCTATGAAGTTTTAAACAACAAATATTTTAGAACAAATATTTTCTTCTAAAACGATAATTTTTTAAGAAGGGAGGGAGTATATAAAAGTGGAATTATGAATTTGGGGCCTTCACTTTGAAAAGAATAACTTGGAGCTTCGTGCTTTCACTTTTCACTCCGTTCACACTATTTATAAACTCCCTTTTGTTTATTTAATGGGAAAAGAAAGCAATTTAAATTTAAGGAAACTTCACTAAATATTGTAGATTGAAGAATTCAGCAAAATTCTGGGTATGGATTCCTGATGTCCCAAGAAGGGATTTTCAGAATCCATTAATGTCTTCTTCCCAAGTGTGAATTTGGCTTTAATTTATTTGCATGCATACATGCTGAGAAGAAAAGATAAGAATATATAGCAAACTGTTGATTTTTGGTGCTGGAAATTAGAATAGGATTCCTCCATATTCCTTATCTCTCTCCCTTCCTCTCCCCTTTTCCTTTCCAAGAATAAGATAATAAATATGCTGCCATTATGATTAATCAGCGACCAATCTTTTGGACATCCCCAACAGTCATTTAAAGTCCTGTTCATTATGATAATTAAGAAAAGGCTAGGGGAAAATATTACAATACATGCATTACGCAATTGTATTATATGAAATGTATCTTATATATATATATATATATGGATAATGATTCATAGTCAAAGTTTGATGCAAGATCTTATTCTCTAACGCAAATCCTACTATTCGTCTACACAATAGTTATGAACGCGGAAGAGATATAGCACAACTATTCTGCGGATAGAATATAATTTCGTCCTTGTCCGAACAACTATTGTGTGGATGGAGTCCACCATTCGCATAACGTTATGAGGATGAGAATAATTCGATCAAATGAATGCACGATATGATCAAAAGGAAGTTTGTTTCTACATATAACCATTCGATGAAATAGAAATTCATTTAATTCCCTAATTTTCACTAAATAAGATCCACTCTAATGAAATGAATGAACATGACAATTACGCTCGCATATCACACCACCAAATTTGCACCAGAGGGAGTTCCACCTTAAACAAAGGAGCAAGAAAATCCCCATCATTTCTTGCTTAATTTTTATCTCCTTTTCTTCGTTCCCTACTATAGAACAGAAGGTTGTTTATAAATTAACTGCTTAGTTTCCTCATCATTGTTTTCCAATTCTGATATGTGAGGAATCTAGATCTTAACACTTTTTGGTACTTCACTAGTCTTGCCATCAGAGATCCTGCGTCTTGTTCTGCACATTCCTCTTTGAATTTTTTCACTCAATGGCTTTTGACTCATGTACTAATAAAAGAAGACATGGTGAACTTGAATCATTCTTCCATTACTTTCTGGGCTCGGTCATTGACATGAAAACACTGGGAACTCCTTGCTACATATTCAGCAGATTTTGCAAATCCAATTTCAGAATTATACAAGGAAGATGTAAACTACACAAAGGGTACACATGCATAATAAGCTACAAATCCATTTATTTAATTAACCCAATGTCAGAAGGCTTCTCCCATAGCCAAGCATAGACAAAAACTACCAGCAGGCCAAAATAGGAGATGATACCTTAACTACCCTACATTACATTACATACAACATTATCAACTGCCTAAACACACAACTTCTAGACTCACCTCTGCAAATGTCAAAAAACCCATTTCAGAGGCTACCAAATTAAAGAGCTATAAACAAACAAAATTACATATTATTGCAACAAAGAAGAGGTAAGAGCTTCCCAATCTATCTCCACTGAAGGAAACTTCTCCAACATGAAATTCTCCAAATACTCATCAAATGAAGACTCAGAGAAATCCAAGAACGTGATTTCAGATTCCGGCGAAGACCCACCCGATAACTCCTCACTCGACCACGTTTCCTTGCATTCCATTTCCACCTTAGGAACATCAGCTGCAACTGCCACCGGATCGTCCATTTTGGGCCTTCTTGAATTCTTCTGTTTTGGCGAATTCTTCAAGCTTTGGCAAATGGCTTGAAGCTTGGCGTCAACAGAGGAATGAAGAGGCTTGTAGTTCAGGAATTCTTGATCCAGTTTGAGGTTGGGGAAATTAAGCCTAGCGAAATCACCCCTTAACTTAATAGCAGCTCTATCATAAGCTAAAGCTGCTTCTTCAGCTGTATCAAATGTGCCAAGCCAGAGTCTGGTTCGGTTCTTTGGGAGGCGAATTTCAGCAACCCATTTGCCCCAATGTCTCTGCCTCACTCCCCTGTATAGCTTTGTGGGCTTTGGTGGAGTTTCAGCTTGCTTCATTGGGACAGATTTTGGACCCAGAAAGCTGGGTGATTTCTGGGTAATTGGTGCATTTGATGAAGGTAATGAGGATAAGTAGTTTTGTTCTTGTCGGAATTGGATCTGGGCTTGGATTTGAAGGATCTGAGATGGGGAGAGCTGGTTGAGCCCAATTGAACATGTTTGAGCAATACCCATTTGGTTAAAACTCGAAAACCCTTGAGAAAACATATGGGTTGACGATTGGGGTGAGCTAAATCCAGGGTACAAATTGGGTTCCGATGAGAAAGAAGAGTCAAAAGGGTAGTAGGAAGAAGTAGAGGGAGAAGAGAGAAAATAAGGAGAAGGTGAAGAAGGAGAGGTATTGGCTGATGAAGAAGCACCTTTCATAAAAGGTTCAAGAGCTTTCATAAGCTCTTCATTCAGTGGACTGCTGCTGCTGCTACTATCATAAATATCTATAGCTGCTGCCATTACTTCTAAAACAAAATTAAACAACAAGTATCCACACTATATAATTATACAGAGAAAAAAAATTAAAGTAACAAATAGCAAAAGAGTAAGAAATTAGAGCTCTGAAAAAAGCTATAAACCAACCTGTCTTGTACCAAAATTAAAGAACAGGTGGTGGTGTGAAAAAGTTCAGATTTTTCTACACAAATAAGGATCAAAGAGGATTTATAATAGAACCTAATCCTTGTAAAATAAGACCTAAAACCAACCTGAGGGGAAAAAAACCTTTTAGTTGCTTTGATGAATTAAAAAGGAAAACTGATGATTATAATAATACCAACAACAACAACAAAAAAATTGGATCACTATTCTGAAACACCTGGCTTTCAAAAACACCCTTATGGGCTTGATTCTTTTTGTGTAATTCAAAATCAAGAACACAAACCCAGAAAAATAGAAGCTTGAAAGACAGAAAATTACAGAAAGGGATCTGAGAAGCGGGGAATCAGGAGAAGGGGTAGAGAGAACGAAGAAGACGATCAAAACACTCAAAATATTTGTGGTGGCCTCACTTCGATTTTTCGCTCTTGCAGAAATGGTGATCCCATAATTGTCTATATAAAGGCCAAGCCCAGCTCCATATTTTGTCTCTCTCAAGTCTCAAGTCTTAACCCACCTATTTTTTGCTTAATTATCACTTTCCGTGTATCTACCAATTTTATGACTGCAACCCAATCAAAACATGACGCGTACTTGGGAGACAAAACTTGTTACCGGCAGCTGTCCTTGACCATGACCGGCTCCGCTGCAAAATTCGTGTTAATTTTGCTAGAGTGTTTAGCCCCCTTTTTTTTTTTTTTTTTTTTGATAATTCCCGTATGTTCTAACAAATTACATTGACTTATGGATAGTAGGCGTCAGCGTGGTGCGGTTTGAAATTTAAATCGCACATGAAATTGTTTAGATACGATTTGAGAAATTTAAAAATAGCAAATGTAATTGTTTGTAATTGATGCGATGCAATTTTGAACCGTGCGGTTTAATTTCATTTGGTGCGGTTTCGGTTTCAAAATCAATTGAAATAACAAAATCATAAAATAGTTATCAAAATCATCAACGCAAATGTATTACGCAGTGAACACAATCATGAAATTAATTTAGCAAAATAATTTTAGACATCAACAATTATATAGTTGATTAATACTATGTTATCACATTTGATTTAAGAAATATCAAGCCACTCTTTGATTTGCAAACATAATTGATACTGTTGATTCTTCATTCAACCCTGCAATATCTGTCTTTTAAAATAAAATGAGGAGAATATGTTATAGTAGAGAAATTATATATACTCGTAGAAAATTTGAAAAAACATGATAATTATTTGGTGCAGTTTCGATTTTATGCGTGCGGTTTTGACTAATAACCAAACCGAAACGTAAATTTGATTTTTTAACCTACCTAAAACCGTCACATACGCCGGATCCGGTAGTGCGATTTTAATTGGTGCGATTTGTGAGATTTTTGGTGCGATTTCGGTTCCAATTTAATTCTTTGCTCAGCCCTAATAGATAGTATGACCTTCTTTTTTTCTTTTTCTTTTTCTTGTTAAAAAGTATTTAGTTGTCAAATAGTTCAACTGCTTGGAACATAATATTATCCGTTCTTTTTATATTTATTGAAGTGTAACTCAAAATATGTGATTGTTTACAATAATACAGAATTTTTTATATACATTTTGAGTCATTAATATTTTATTGGGTAATTAATTTTGAGGCATTAGTATTGTATTGGACAGATGCACAATTTGGAATTAGAAATCTAGACGAATCAGCGTGGAGGTGACAACTGATAACCATCTAACAATTTATGGGGTGTGCGAAAGGGCAATTTGGGGTGATGTCAGTTCAATTTAGCTAAACCAACCTTCTTACTCGGCTGTATGGCAAACTAAACGGCCAGGTCGTTGATGTGATTTTGGTGGCTTAGGATTAAAAATAAAAACGCGACTCTTTTTAAAATATTATTTTCATTAAAAAAAAATACAAGTTATATTTACAAAATTATATTTTTGAAATTTAAAACATAATAGTTCGACTACATCAAAATATATGAAAATTTCGATTCTAACAAGATATATAAGAACTTCAGCTAAATTGTTCGACTACAACAAAATATATAATAATACATTCATTTAAAAATATTTTTTCTAATATTCCTAAAGACATAATCTTCAATTAAATGTGCAAAATCATTGTATACTTATATTTTTAATTTCATATATATATATATATAATTGGGGCCCCTTGATATGGGGGCCAGGGTCGGGGCCAGAACGATCGACCCTCCCACCCGTGTTTAGGAACGACCTTGCAAAACTGTTCAGATTTAATTCGTATTAAAAGTTCGATTTGAACTTAACTCGTAAAATAAACTATTTAAATATGAACAAATTTTAAAATTTCATAAATTAATTACTTGAACATTTTTAAATTATAATTTTCTATTGATATTTTAATCATATTCGCTCGAAAAATATAAACTACTCGGGTTCAATTGGTGATCGTGCTCGACTCAATAATTAAACGAATTTTAATCAAATTTTATTTTAGACTCAATAAATTTTATAAATTAAATCTAATCGACTCAATTCTTTACTCGACCCAATTTATTTACACGTTGGCTGAGTTATCAGTTAGACCCACGTTGGCTGAGTTATCAGTTAAGCAAGTAACCAAGGTTAATATTGGCCGAGAGAGACTACAAACACTTTGTTTTTTTTTTAGACTTTCTTTATCTTTTTTTTTTTCTGTCTTTCTTTCCAGATAATACATGTTTTTCTCATTTGGGAATAAAGTTGCATTTTTTCAATGGGTAAATCTGGGTCTTCATTTTTTGATGTTAAAAAATATTTCAAATAATATGTTATTTAATGGCAAAAATGGGTATTACCTTATTGTAGTCGTTGACTTTTAAACATTTAAAAATATGTTATTAACTAATTGAACTTTTTAAAATTAAAAAATTACACATTTCGTTCAATTAATTGAATGACAATCTAATTATTATCTACGTATCAACGCAAATAAAATAAAAACAAAAACATTACACTAACCTGCATATACATTAAAAAAATGCATATGGTTCTTCTTCATCTTCTTTCTTTCTTCGTCCATAAATCATTTAACATGTAATAATTCAAAGAAGGCCTTACTCTCCTTTTTCTTTTTCCAAACTCAACATCATCCAAAGAAGCCCAATTTGTGATTGAAATAAAAAAAATTATGCAGAATTGGGGGTTTGGAGCATTGGGGGTTTGCAAAATTATGGGTGTTCAACAATAAGATATGGAACTGCAATTAAGATACTATTAGAAACCCTAATTTTATCGGAGATGGAGAGGAATCAAACGTGGTGATGCAGAATTGAGGGTTTGGAGCATATTTTAGGGTTTTCAGTTTCAAGTAGAAATATCGCAATCCATAGCAATTGCGAAGTTGAATTAGATGCAATCAAAATACGGTTAGTTTGTAAAATCAAAGGGATCAATTCCCCAGCAAAAGCCCTAAATTTTTTAAGTAAATCAAGATTCAATTGCTCTAATTTTGGTATGAATTGAAAACACTAACCTCTGCTTCGTATAGTGATAGCGGCAACTTTGTATAGTAACAGTTGCAACCGGTGGTTTATATGCAAATTCAATACCCAGCAAAACTCCTAATTTTTTGCAGCTAATTGATCCCAAATTTTGTAAGCTTTTTAAGCCCTAACTCTTAATCTATTTTTGTCGCTGCAAATGTAAGTTGAGATATAAAGACGATGACTTCCTTCCGCCCGATCCACATCTGATGCAACTACAAGGCCACATCACTATTTAACAATACTTAATAGTTATTTAACAATAATTTAAAGATAACAATTACGACAAATGTGTGACGTTATGATATCAAATCAAACATATATTTAACAATACTTAATACTTATTTAACAATAATTTAAAGGCAAAAATAATGATATCAGATCAAATATATATTTAACAATAATTTTACAGTTATTTTAATAATACTTAATACTTTAAATAACATTAATTATTTTTATTTTATCAATATCAATTGTCCTTTATTTGTTTTTCAATTCCACTATATAGTGTTCCATAATTTCTTTCTTATATTGGGTCATTAGTTTCTTTTTCCATTGTTCCACAATTCTATGTTGTCTTGGCCAAGAAATACTAACCAACTGCTATTTTAGGAGTCAAGAAGTTAACCACAGTTGGTGAAAAACGCGGGGATATGAGTTATGAGAGGTCATGCATGCGTGGCTGCCAGAAGTTGCGTTAGAGTGAAGCGACCTGGCTTTATTCTGGTGAAGCAAATGGGTCCCCCTCACTCGTGACGCATTAACACGTCAATTCTTACGTGGAATAATGTAAATTACTTACAAGCCACTCAAAGTATCCACCCCATATTTTATTTGTTTCCCCACCCGTCTGAGAGGTTAAGGGGTTTGGTTCGCGCTTTCGCAAGATAGAATTTTGATATAATATAATAGTCTACATATTATAATACAATGATAATAATTTACTATTGCATATTTATTTAGTTCGATCTTAATATTTATATAATAATTATAAGAAACAATTATATATTTTAATATATTTTTAAAAATAATTACAACAACAGTGTATTCATAAAATAATTATAAAAATAATATATATTTTTTATAAAATTAATGTAATTAAAATTTCTTTAATTTAAATAGATCAAAAGTATTCCTTTAATTTAGCTGCTCCTGCTCTACTACAACAAGTCTACGAACAGACGGACGATAGTCAGATATTTTCCTTTACTATTAATAATTTAAATAAATCGAATGAGCAGAAATTCTAAAAACAAATAAACAAGTGCTGTAATAATCATGGAGGACTACTTCATTTTTTCTTTGGCAGCTTTCATACGACATCCCTTTTCAATTCATACAACTTCTTTCACTTTTCTTTGATATTAATTTCCTGGTCAACTCAGCAGGCTATCCCACCCCCATACCCATTTGTGGTGGATCTGGTCACCGAAGGATTTTACTTTGACAATCCTTCAATTTGGGTGAGATATTTTGAATTGTTTCTTGGGGAAAAGGGTTTTCATTTGAATGATTCTGTTCGTTGGAGCTCTTCTTCCTATCTGATCACGGCTTCCAAAGGTGAAGCGTTGGAAAAAGCCTTGCAAATCCACATCGGTGCCGTCTTTGGAGACGCGGTCAAGAATGGCCATTAGGCCATTCCCCACCTTGTTCCAGCTAGTTTTGTGACGTACCTAAATTCGGATCTCTCGATTTCCTCATATCCAGTCCGTCACGATACATCTATCGCAGAACTAATACATTTTTTATTCAAAACTTAATGAATAAATTTTACTTATTACAATATAGAAATATAATTTCTCTTCATATTCAAGATCTCGTATGATGACCCTAAACCTTTATAAGTTTTCAAATCTCGATCATATATCATCCCTGTCTATACATCATAACTGATGCTACAAAACTGCGGAATAACTTAAATTTTTTCAATCTTTCTTGAATAAAATCTTTTATTGATTTTAAAATTTTGAATCAATTACATAACCTTGAATCAATTATAAAATATGATTCACTATGTTCGAATTACCGTATAAACGTATACATCTCATTTCGAAATTCCTATGTGTTTTCATAACACAACTTACAATTTCAACATATATAAAACATTGTAATCTACTATCGTATACATTTTCTAGAACCTAAGCATGGTTCAATAACATATATTTAAATAAACTGAAATCTTTGAACTCTATCACGTAGCACGTAACCATTATCATGAGTCCTTAACCTGCAAAAGTGGTTATTTGCAAGAGTGAGCTCAACAGCTCAGCAATTCTAACTGTTTTCATGCATCACATAGCATATAATTTCATACTCAGTTATGCATTCACAATCAATTAATATCTACAACACATGTTACATCTCACATAACAAACATATCATCAAAGATCAACTTTCAATCTTATACATATCTCATATACAGTTTATATATAAGTTAACATTCTCATGACATAATACAATTCAATTAACAGTTATTGAATTCATATATCAAATAAGAACTGAAAGACTTGCCTGGTTCGTAGTTTAACAATTACGACTTAACTGTTTATAGATATCTTCACTTCGTGTAATCCTACATAATTATACAATTATGGATTCATACTTATCAGTTATACGCATCCATACATTCTCAACATAATAACAATTGATACATTGTTATCTAACTTGGTTCTTAGAACCTTCGTTTTACTGTATCATCGTATTCTGAGAATAACTATGTATGTATAGGTATACCTTAACCATACATACTTATTGTCATCCTTCATATACATTTATCACACACTTAACTTTACGTGTTCGTCATATAATCATATATCAATAGGGGTCAGACCATGATTTGTAATTTAAGTAACAATACAAGTCTACTAACAAATCAAGAAACAAGCAGACTGCAACAATCCTGAAAACAGGCTGGCGCAGCTGCGCAGGTATTGGCCTTAGGAGTGGCGCAGCTGCTCCATTCATTGGTCAAATCAAAAATGAAATTTCACTTTGCTGAAAGTCTGAGCTAACTCCCCTTCATATCAGCTACTGATATAAATCATACATACATGCTTATAAGTTTTATAAACTCAAGTTCGAACCTAGCATGCTCATTCAAATCCAAATCAAGTTACATAGTTATCATGCTGGACTTTCATATACCTTAAGTAAATCAAGTCCATGCTTCAAGATCAGTTACTAAAGTTATGTTACCTCATAACGAGGCCAAACAATACTTAACATGCATGCTCGTGCGTATACTACACATGTATATTTTAATCCACATAGTTCATGTCTTAGAAATTTATTTTCTATGAATTTGCGTGCATATGCGAAATCCATGTATAAATAAATGATGTTCATGTCAATATGTCTATAGGCATAATGGACTCCTAATCTTCATGCTTGCATGCTTAAAACGTAACTCGCACAGTGTTTGATGATATTAGTCTTCAAATTTTTTTTTATTGAAAAGTACACTAAGTTCACAAAGGTCATTTAGTATAAACAAAGTGTCTTGAAATCATAACTCACTTGCCTTTGAACACTTAGCTAAATCACATAAATGTATTCAAACAATCAGAAATTACAAGACATAAGTCTTGGTCAAGTTCACTTCAAAAAGTCCTTAAGTTTCTCCTTTGAAATCATTTGAATCTTTCAATCATGTGTGCTAGTGTGTTCAACACTTTAAATATGCATTTCATGTCAATATAGATCATACGACTGTGTTCACAAAAATCAGAATGCACACATGACACACACATGTCAAAGTTCATATTAAAACTATAAGTTTATTTTAAAACCATGTTTTCCTTCCATATCACATACTAACACGGCCATACATGCATCATGCTACGTTAAGATAATCATATATGCATGTCAATCTAGTTCACTTGCTTGCCTTAAGAGATATCTTATGATAGCACATAACAGAATCTGCAACAAAACAGAAAACAAGTTGCAGGACCCTGCGCAGCTGCGCTGCTACCAGGTATAAACCCGGCGCAGCTGCGCCGATGTCCGGCCCAACCAGAGACTGAACTGCATCGGTAGTTCATAAAAATCCCAACTCAGAAACTCTTACGAAATCATTCTAGCCATGCTATAATAAAATTCTAATATGATTATAACCTTGTATAACACTTAACGAACATATTCCATAATTCAATTATAATCTAAATTTCATAATCAAGAACTTGATAATGAAGAATAAGAAAGGAAATATACCTCTACAATATGCTATATCCACTTCTCCCTCACTGATATCTCTCTTGCTATCAATTCTATACTTAAAGAAATCTCAGCAATTTGAGTTGTGAAGAAGAGAAGCTAATTAATAGACAAATGAATACCCAGTCCAAGACTTTACTCACCAATTCAACTCAATGGGAGAAGCAAGAATATGGTGGTTAACAAGAAGTTGGTGGAAAGTTGGTGGATTCCATCATAAATCCCACTCCCTAATACTCATTAGCTATGATTGATGAATTTGAGAGGATATAGAGCAGTGTAGTAGCTTATTATTTGTTCACGTGAGAGGAAATTGAGGATGGCACTCATATTGGGACAATGCTACTAATCACAGCAATTGGACAACATGTCTTACACATAACACTTATGTTATAATATATACACATTACATATCATGTATACACATTTCATTTTACATACTTAAGTTATAATAAATTAGAGTCACAACATCATTTCTAATGGGTAACTAAGTAATATATGTATCAAATAAGGGTACATATATATTCACATATAATCCGTGTACATTTTGTTAACATCGAATATAATTTTATTGGGTATTACTCATTATTACAGACTTCATTATTTCAATTATATTTACTTATTGAAATAATTATGATTTATTTAGTCTAAGATAATGTTGCACAATGTACATTTTTAATATACATAACAATTCGTCACATTATTTATGTAATTCATGTAACTCTCCTCATTCTACCATATAGTTTCTATATTACATAGCTACCTTGAAGTGTTACACTCCATTTCATATCATTGCAATAGAAATTAATTTACATAATAATACTAATTAATTTCTTTAATTATTCATTCATTAAATTATTTAATGAATGCTCATTCTACTACTTTGCCACACTAGGCATATCTCACAAGCTTACATTAATCTTATTCTCATTCTCAACACTTATTCATTTCCATCACATTACTTACCCACCACATGTTCAATTTACTTAGAACTATTAAATCACAAGGTTCACATATATAAATATATCGCGAATAGAAATATTCAAATATTATTTATAACACTTACGGTAATATAGCAACTCAAGTTATTACAATAACTTAGTTTTCTTTTATAAATTAAACTCTCTTGAAAATACATTACTAATTATATATTTTGCCATAACATGACATAAAAATGTTTGTATCATGTTTTCTTCTAATATAGGCATTAATCATAATAAAATGACTTACTCATTTTCTTAAGATATTATTTTAATATAATATCTAAGTATTATTGAAATAATTAGATGTACGACACATGTACACCTTTTATAAAGAAAATAGATCATAAGTTTATTTTTCATTATGATAAATTGTTCCCATCAATTTATTACATATAGCAAATATGTTTTAATATATTTACCATATTAATTAATCATACCTATTACCTCATACAAAGAAATATAAGGTAATATTATTATTTAAAATAACATTCTTCCTTTTATTAAAATAATTCAATATTAAAAATTATTTTAATATTCTTTATTAGAAATATATAATATTCATTTCTCCCTTTCTATAAATTGTTCCCAAACAATTTTTTTAATCTTTTCTCTTAGCCATATTATAATTATTAATATAATACATCCGTCTCTAACCAATATTCATTTATAAATAGATTGGTTCCCTTCCTTGATTACTCACTTATCTTCCACATATTAACCCTATTATATATTACAATACTATGTAATATATTAATACTATCAAAATATTCTTTTTATTTTCTTAGGTTAAACACAAATATTAATTCACCGTATTATGTAAGTGAACTAATTCTTTCTCATTCCTTACCATTGCCACACGAGGCTATATATTATTCGATTAACCAATATTTATACTTATTAGTTAATTCCCTTAACCAACTAATTCATGCTTTACTATCTCAATCCATCCATAGATAGTTTAAGCACTAATAATAACCTATATTACAATCATACTAGTCACTAGCATATATACTCAAGAAGATGGTGTTTATTCGTCAAAGATATTTAATGTCACTAACTTACTATGATAAAATAATTTTATAAATTATTTAATATTGACAGATAGTTTTATTCACCTCCTTTACTTCAACTAAATTGTCTCTACGATAAATAACAAATATATATTACTAATATATTTATTAATCACAAAATCACACATTACATAGTTCATATAACCCTATGTAACACAATACTTTCTTCCTCATAACACACACATATATTTTCGAACCCAATACATGCCTTAAGAATTTTATTTATTAAATTCTTATTATTAATCATTCTTGAAAATTAGGGTTCTCACAAGTTTCATGCACAAACTTTTGGAAGCTGTGATGATTAAGCAATAGCATGTGCTGTTAATAATCATCATTTATGCTAATTTAACTTCATTTGAACTTTTACTTCTTGAGATACTTATTTCCCCAATATTGTGTTTTTTAAAGTATGTATTGGGCTTTCACCTTGTATTGGTTAAAGTATCAAGTTCAGTTGGTAACCAAACCTTCATACCAAGGTAACCAAACCTTTATATCAAGGTAACCGAACCTTCATACCAAGGTAACCAATCCACCTCCACACCTGCAGTTTTTTTTAGTGCAGTTGGTAATCAAACCTTCGTACAAAGGTAACCAATTCAGTTTTATTAGGTTACCAATTTATTTTGAATGTGATGCAGTTGGTAGCCAAACCTTCATGCAGTTGGTAACCAAACCTTCATACCAAGGTAACCAATTCAATTTTATTAGGTTACCTTCATAGTGCAGTTGGTAACCAAACCTTCATACTAAGGTAACCAAACTTTCATACCAAGGTAACCAAACCTTCATACCAAAGTAACCAATCTACCTCCACACCTGCAGTTTTTTCATAGTGCAGTTGGTAGCCAAACCTTCATACCAAGGTAACCAATTCAGTTTTATTAGGTTACCAATTTATTTTAAATGTGATGCAGTTGGTAGCCAAACCTTCATGTAATTGGTAGCTAAACCTTCATACCAAGGTAACCAATTCAAGTTTATTAGGTTACCAATTTATTTTGAATGTGATGCAGTTAGCAGCAAAACCTTCATGCAGTTGGTTGTCAAACTTTCAGACAAAGGTAACCAATTCATACTGCAGGTGTGGATGTAGATTGGTTACCTTGTTATAAAGGTTTGGTTACCTTGGTATGAAGGTTTGGTTATCAACATTACATTACACATCATTCTCTTATCTCTCTCTTTCCTATGCAGTGTTCTTGTTTTCCTTTGGACATAAAATTGGACTTGGAATTTCCGGACATGAAGAAATTATGAAAAATCAAATATCAACCTCCTTTCTCCATCCCATTGACCATTTTGTGGTTGGCTCTCCCTCTGTCTCACCGGTGAAGGGGGATGAGGGATTGATTAATATCATTATCTGAATTCTGAATCTACTAGTTAGTTTCGACCTTCACCACTTAATCATGAAGGATCTAATCTCTCGCAATGGTCGCTCTCTCACCATTCCTCCTAATTCCTTAGACGATTTAACCCAAGGTACTGTTCTGTTCTATTCTATTCTGTTTGTAGCAAGCTTAAGATTCGTGGCGGAGATTCACGGCGGCGGAGGAGGAAGATGACGAGAAAATATTTTTTTGTTTTTCAACCTTTTGATTTGAATTTTGAATTATGGATTTGTTTTTATTGTTAGATCCCAAAGATTTGAATTTGGATTATTAATTATGGCAGCTTTGATTTTAGGTTTCCTTATTAATGTGAAATTGAATGGTTTGAATTTATTACGTTATTTTTGTAATTATTTTGTGGATGCACTAATGTTGTAATTACTTTCTAATTGTTGTATAGTACTGTAAATGACTCTAATTATAATGGGTCTGTCTCTCTTACACATGGTAAAATCGGCCCAATCCCGCAAACTGGGCTTTGGGTTTCACATTTTCAGCCCATCAAAATCTGGACCGTTTTGGCCCAGCTCGCAGATGGCCCGACTCGGTTGGGTCAAACCCAGAAATGTGTCAAAATGTAGGCATAAATCAGTCCAGGCCCGCGATTGGGTTTGCCCGTCTGTCACGGGCCGGACTTTGGACTTCACTTTTTCAGCCCATCAAAACATGAGCCGTTTTGTCCCGCCCCGGCAATGACCAGGCCCGACGATGAGCTAGCCCGTTTGCCAGGTCTAGTCTCTCTAGCGAACCATAGGTAGCGAACTAAAAACGAACCGGGTATAGCGATGATTTTTTCCATTGCTATAACAGAGAAAGTCTATTTTTTATGTTATAACGACGAAAAAAATCGTCGCTGTAGCCGATTCTTTTTTAGTTCGGTTCCTATTGTTCGCAGAAGAGATGGACCGTAATTATAATATTTTTATATTATGTTCAAAATTATGTTTGGTTCACTAAATATATAATTATATGTAACGAATAAGCTAGTAGTGTTGTTTGGGTATAAGTTCAAATGTCAGCAGTCTAACTTTACAGGATTCAATTAAGTCTATGAACCACCGAGACTCGAGATGTAACCCGCTGGAGAGAAGTCCTAAGAAAACCAATGGTACACTTTCTGACCGAGGGTTCTACTTCTACATGGTTGTTCCTTAAGCAACACAACTGTCAGATGTTTGACCTGACAAGTTTAAGGAATTGTTGAAAGGGAGTCTCACACGATAAAAGAGAGGTTAAACACATTTTACATTGAAACCCAATTTAAATTATTTAAGTGATAGCTTCTCTCAACCCCATTGGCCATTAGCTAGAACCTACACAAAGGCGTCCCATGGCGACTCAAAACATTAACCACCGTGTATATTGTGACACCCCCAAATCCGGGTACTTCAATTCCACGGGACTTGGTGTTCACTGTACGAATATCATCTATCTATCTACCCATAGTAAATGCAAACCATGCAATAAATAGAATTAAATCCTCCCCTTATGGGGTTACAACATCTGAGTAATAAATAAAATAAATCCCAGGTCATACTAACCTTAAACATCCGTGCGGAACATAAAAAAATAAATAAGTCTTACACAACTCTAATATAAGTCTGAAACATAATCAAATAAAATAAACAACAAGTCTTCATCACTTGTTGACCTTGCCCTTGCCTTTGCTAGTAGAAGGCTCGTTGGACCTTTCGTTCTTAACTGCAATGTTATTATTACGCAAGAGTGAGCACGATTGCCCACAAGTATAATAATATGACAACAATATAATAACATGCGAGTGAATCAAAGACATCTGAATAAAGAAACTCAACTTTTGACTCAAGAATGAATAACAGGAATCAAAAGAACGTCTGAGGGTCATAAGACCTTGAACTATGTCCTAGGTTGTAAAGTTTTTATGCTTTAAACCTTTAACAGTCATAAGACTATGGACTCTACTTCTCGTACTTAGGGGGATCAGCCCTTAGTACCATACTGTGCATAATATCTCAACGCTAAAGCGTAAATAATCCCCTTTTACAGGGTTGTTCATCTCAGTTTTGACATCGGAGTCCGCACCAAAAGAAGTTTGGTTTGGATAAACTCAATAAGTATTTTGGAATTTAGAACGTTCATCAACTATGGACTAGTCGAATCAATAAGGGTTCACTAGTCCTATAAGGTTCAACAATAACATCGATATTCAACTTGAATAATAAATTTCAAGAGTATACAATCGAATAAGTATTGTATAACTGAGTCATGCTTTTAAAAGAGTTACAATATGTAATATGAATTTCGAACTGGAACAATTAAGAACACGAGCTTACTCGATATAGAAACACAAGTCTAAGACTTAATAAATGAATAAATTAAAATTTAAGGAACTTGCTAAATTAATAAGTTAGGGATAGGATACTTGCCTCTTGCACAAGCTACAAATATAATTACAATTCACTTCCTCAACGTCCTACACATTACATTATGTATACGACATCGATTAGTTTTCATAACTACCATGTTTAACTGTAGAACTATTCACTTAAGTTCGACTTACAACTTGGTTTATAATATTACTCAATGGCTAACCACATAACATGAATGTAAACTCACAACATGCATATCACACATGTATAGCCCTTTAAACAATCATAATCAAGTTTTACAATTACGATATTCAAGTTCGCACTTAGTTTGTTAACTTGAACCTTCACATTATCTTATACATGTCAATAACTTAATTTATTAATCATGAACTTCAAATCATATAATATTCATGTATGTAACTTAAAACATCTTTTATTATCGAGAACACTACACTTGTGTGCGTGCATGTCCGAAACCCTCCGATTGCCTCCGAATACGCATCAGTCACAAAGATGGCCATTTTTACCCATTTTAACGATTTCAAATTGAAACACTTAAAGAATGAAAGTTGTAGGTCTACTAGTTATCTTTCCGAATCATCTTGAATCGCCTTAATCAGAGTTCGTATGAAAAAGTTATGCTTATTTTACTACAGGAGGTCAAAACAGTCTCGAAAATAAAAAAAACAAAGGCTCCTGGACAGCCCTTATACCCATTGGGGCGGGTCCTAATACCCATGAACACCCGCTGGGGCGGGTCCCCCTGCTGGTGCACTCCCTGGTTCGCGATTTTGACAGTTCGTTGGCCCAATTACTCCAATTAAATGCAAATTAAACTCACACAGCGATTTCTATGAAGTACGAACTTCATAGAAACATCATACAATGTTACTAACATGTTTTTAACATCTTAAATCATGCAATTACTCGAATCAAACCATTAAATTTCACTGTTCTTGGTGTTCTTGACGGTTTTGAAGAAAATCAAGAAATTCAACGTTACGGATTCGTTATAACACCGAATCCGTTCGTTTAACTTCCGTTTTGTTCGTATAAACGTGTACAATCATATGCAAATGTTAATTCAAAGTTAAACCATCGATTCATGGTAAAAAATTTGTACGTAAGCCGTAAGGGCCGTATGGCCATATATACGACTCTGTAATTTTTGAAAACCCAATTTAAACAAAATTCGATTACTGCAAGTTATGCATATATGACATATAATATGTTATAAACACATATGAACACACATATAGCCATATAATGAACAAATATCAATTTTTTTCCATTCACAGAGAATTTTTAAAGCACGTAAATGGAAAACTCTGTAACTTTTGAAAAATCAAATTAAGCATAACTACATGGATTTAATCGCATTAAATCATGCATACATGATATACAACATGTTATGATCATACAATAACACATATAAAATCATATCATACATTAATTATCAAATTAGTTATTCACAGAGAATTTCTAACATACGTTAATGGAAAACTTTAAGAACTTGAATTTAAAAACTTAGGAGAAGGAATTACCCTTGCTAGTTTGTGAAGATGATTCAAGGATGATGAAAATCTTCTCTCAATTCTCTGTGTTTTCTTCGTTGAGTTTTTCTCTCTAAAATTTTACTCTGATGAAATATAAAATTTTATATGTTATATGTTTATATAAGCCTATATAATTATACGCATATTCAAGCTGGTGGAGTCGTGGTCGGTTAATGCCCTTAGTGGGTTAACTGGCCAACTCCTCATAGGGCCTCGTTTGGCTAGCTCATTTATTTCTCCTTTCCACTTATTTTAATAAACTTTTATTATATAGTAAATCGTCACACTTCTAATTAATCAATTAATGTTATTTAAATCACTTAAATAAAATAGCATAAATTCATATTAAATCACATAGTTACATAATTAAAATTTTCATTCATTAATTATGCCAAATCATTAAATCTCTAATTAATTATTTAAATTAATTAGAATAACATTATGCTTATTAATTAATATATTAATCAAATAAGCTCAATTAAATACATACTTTGAATATAAAATTCACCACATTAATTTAACTAATGTGACACGTATAATTAAATTAATCTACCACAATTTCATTAATTAATTATTTAACTCAATAATTAAATCATCGAAAAATATTTATTTAATTCAATAAATATTCAATTTAAATTACAAAAATCTTGTTCGTCACATCTTTCCCCCCTTAAAAGGATTCTGTCCCCAGAATCACGGTTCAATTAAAAATTCGTCCCGTTACATTCTCCCCCCTTACAACGATTCTGTCTCCAGAATCACATATACAAAAAATTTAAGTAAATAAATCTGGGTAATTCTTCATCATATGCTCTTCGAGTTCCCACGTAGCTTCTTCAGCATTGTGGTTCCTCCAAATTACCTTAACAGAAGGTATAACTTTGTTTCTGAGGACTTGCTCTTTCCTGTCAACAATCTGAACAGGAATTTCTTCATAGGATAAGTCTTTTTCAAAATGTAGGGGTTCATATTCAATCACATGTTTGTAATCGGGTTTGTAGGGGCGTAAAACTGAAACATGAAAGACGTTGTGGACATTCTCAAGCGCTGGAGGTAAGGCTACCTCATACGCAACTTCTCCAATCATTCGCATTACTTCAAAGGGTCCAATGAACCTTTGGCTCAATTTTCCCTTCTTACCGAATCTGATCTTCCCCTTCCAGGGAGAGACTTTCAAGAACACATAGCTTCCCGATTCAAACTCAACGTTCTTACGGTGTGGATCGGCGTATTTCTTCTGTCTATCCTGAGCGGCTACCAGTCTTGTCCGGATCACTTTGACTATCTCTGCTGTCTGTTGTACCAACTCTGGACCTAGCAATTGTCTCTCGCCAACTTCATCCCAGTATAGCGGAGTTCTGCATTTTCTTCCGTACAACGCTTCGTAAGGCGGCATGCCAATACTAGCGTGGTAACTGTTGTTGTAACCGAATTCCACAAGTGGTAGGTGATCATCCCAATTTCCTTTAAAATCTATGATGCATGCTCTCAACATATCTTCCAATGTCTGGATCGTTCTTTCACTTTGCCCGTCTGTCTGAGGGTGATAAGCTGTACTCATTCTCAACTGTGTCCCCATGCATTCCTGTAGTCGCTTCCAGAAGTTTGATGTGAAGCACGGATCTCTGTCGGAAATAATTGACACCGGAACTCCGTGCCTCGAAACAATCTCTTTCACATATAACCTTGCCAACTGATCTAAGTTGAATCTGATTTTGATCGGAAGGAAGTGTGCTGATTTCGTCAGTCGGTCAACGATAACCCATACTGCGTCGTAGCCTTTCTGAGTCGTCGGAAGGCCAACCACGAAATCCATCGTAATGTGTTCCCATTTCCATTCTGGAATTTCCAGGGGTTGTAGCAAACCACTCGGCCTCTGATGTTCTGCTTTTACTTTCTGACAGGTCAGACACTTTGCAACACACTCAGCAACATCTCGTTTCAAATTCGGCCACCAGAAGTGCTGTCGAAGATCCTGGTACATCTTGGTACTACCGGGGTGAATCGAATACCGTGAGCTATGAGCCTCGCTCAAAATGTCATCCTTAATCTCTGGCACTGACGGTACCCAAACTCTGTTCTCAAATCTCAGTAGTCCCTCACTGTCTATCTTGAATCTCAGTTCGGTTCCTTCAGATATCTTTTTCTTAACCTTTTCACATTCTTCGTCCTGAAGTTGAGCTTCTTTAACTTTATCCAATAGGATTGTACCAGTTTGCATCTGAAACAACTTCTCGTCAATCTCCATCGGATACTTCACTTCCAATTCCAGCTTTTCATTGCTGAAATTAGCTCCTCCTGAGCAGTCAACATCATCAATTTCTCCCGACCCTTTCTGCTTAAGGCGTCGGCAACCACATTAGCCTTATCCGGATAGTATAAGATTTCACAGTCATAGTCCTTAATTAACTCCAGCCACCTTCTCTGGCGCATATTCAAGTCCTTCTGTGTAAAAATATATTTCAGACTCTTGTGGTCTGTATATATTTCACACTTCTCCCCATAGAGATAGTGTCTCCAAATTTTCAAAGCAAATACCACTGCAGCTAACTCCAAGTCATGGGTCGGATACCCTTTCTCATAGTCTTTCAATTGTCGTGACGCATACGCAATGACCTTGCCGTTTTGCATAAGCACACAGCCAAGTCCTTTATGCGACGCATCACTATAAACCACAAAATATCCTGTGTCGTCCGGAAGGGATAACACAGGTGCTGAACTCAACCTCCTCTTAAGCTCTTGGAAACTTTCCTCACACTTCTCTGTCCAAACGAATTTCACCGATTTTCTAGTCAAATTCGTCAACGGAGTTGCGATCTTGGAAAAGTCCTGAATGAATCTTCTATAATAACCCGCCAATCCAAGAAAACTCCTCACTTCTGACGGTGTTTTCGGCTGATCCCAGTTCATCACAGCTTCGACTTTAGAGGGATCTACCGAAATTCCGTCCTTGTCGATCACATGTCCAAGAAATTGCACTCTTTCAATCCAGAATTCACATTTCGAAAATTTAGCGTACAACTTCTCTCTTCTCAACGCCTCTAATGTTAACTTCAGATGTTCTACATGTTCTTCCTTGGTCTTTGAGTATACTAAAATATCGTCGATAAAGACCACCACGAATTTGTCCAAAAACGGCTTGAACACTCCATTCATTAAGCCCATGAATACTGCAGGAGCATTCGTTAGACCAAATGACATTACCAGAAATTCATAGTGACCATATCGAGTCCTAAATGCTGTCTTTGGAACATCCTCTGGCCTCACCTTCAGCTGATGATAGCCACTCCTCAAGTCTATCTTTGAAAAGTACCTTGCACCCTTCAATTGGTCAAACAGATCGTCGATCCTCGGTAATGGATATCTATTCTTAATTGTGACCTTATTCAGTTCTCTATAGTCGATGCAAAGTCGCATCGTCCCGTCCTTCTTCTTCACAAACAACATCGGCGCTCCCCACGGCGATACGCTCGGTTGGATGTACTTCTTGTCTAGTAACTCTTGTAGTTGTACCATTAACTCTTTCATCTCTACCGGAGCCATCCGGTATGGTGCCTTCGATATTGGGGCCGTCCCTGGGGCCAAATCGATCACAAACTCAACCTCTCTGTCTGGCGGAAGTCCTGGCAGATCATCCGAAAATACGTCTATGAAGTCCCTCACGACTGGTATATCTTCCACTTTCGGGTTTTCTTTACGACTATCAACTATGTAGGCTAAATATCCTACACAGCCTTGTCTTAACAACTTCCTGGCCTGCATCATCGTCAGACAACTTGCTTGTCTATGCCATTTGTTGCCATAAAACACAACCTTTGACGGGGTCATAAGGTTGATACACTTCCTCTGGCAATCAATTACAGCCCCATAATTGACTAGGTAATCCATTCCCAGAATAACATCGAATTCCCCAAGTCTAATCGGGATAAGATCTACGTTCATAATATTACCCTTAATATCTACTCTACAGTTCTTGTGTACATACCTAATAGGGATCACTTCTCTATTCGCAATCTCTATGTTCATGGGGTATTCTAACTCGTCCATAGGAAGTTCTAAGTTCTTAGCAAAGTCATCGGATATAAATGAACAAGTAGCACCCGAATCAAATAGTACATAAGCATTAACTTTATTGATCGGAATGATACCTGACACCACATCGCGAGACTGTACAGCATCATGTACGGTCATGTTGAAGGTCCTGGCGGTCGGTCGGTTGGTTGCGGTTGGTCCCGTGATAGTTAGAGCACTTCCACTGCTGTTTCCCCTGTTCCCTCCTGATCCTGCCCCTCCAGATCCCTTCTTGGGACAGTCCCTTGCCAAATGGTCCTTTGAGCCGCAAGTGAAGCAAGAGCCCTTCTTTGGGTTCGGACAGTTAGGTGCTATGTGGCCTTCCTGACCACAATTGTAGCATACTCGTTTTCCTTTCATACAGACCCCCAGGTGAGCTTTTCCGCAGGTCAGACATGCTTCGATCCTCTTCTTTTGACCTCCTTGCTGATTCCCAGTTGATGAGTTATCATTCCACTTCCTCTTCTGATTATTACTCCCTCCCGTGTTGCTACCACTAGCCTTGTTGATTCCTTCACCTTCACTCTTCTTCTTTTTTTGATCTTGGTTATACTTTGTAATAGCGTCACTCCAACCTTCAGCGAGAATGGCCTTCTCCAACACCCTAGCAAAAGTGTTCAATTGGAACATTGACACTTTGCTATACAACCAGGGCTTCAGGACCTGCTCAAACCTCCTTGCCTTCCTCTGATCGGTGTGCACTTGATACGTGGCAAACCTAGCCAACTCATTGAATTTCGCCGCATATTCCGGTACGGACATATTCCCCTGTTTCAGCTCTAGGAACTGGACCTCCATTTGATTCTGCGAATTGGTCGGAAAGTACATCTCGAAGAACATCTCTTTAAACCTCTCCCAAGTAATCACACCTTCACCTCCCCAGACCTTATTCGCTTGCCACCAATAGCTGGCCTCGGATTTTAGCATGAACGTTGCATAGGCGGTTTTCTGGTCTTCTCTGACTCTGGCAACGTCGAAAACTTTTTCCATCTCCATAACCCAGGTTTGAGCTTCTATCGGGTTCATGGTGCCTTTAAACTCTGGCGGTCCCACCGCCTTGAAGTCCTTGAACGTTGTGTTCGGTGGAGCTTGAGGTTGGTTGTTAAGCGCTCCAGCAAGTAAGTTCGCCAACTGCTGAACGGGGTTAGCATTGGCGTCGTTGTTGTTGTTAGTTGACCCTTCCTGGGCCGGTCGACGGTTTGGTCTTCTCCTTGGCGGCATATTTCTGTTAAGATATACGCTTATTAGAACTTTAATCAATCTTTTAAATATTTAAGGCTTAACTTAAACATTTAGACACAATCAGTCAACACATTATCTCAAATAAACTCTGATATATTACTAAATCAAAAGTTTTAACATAATACGATAGCATCACTGCTATTTACATCAACTATCCTGAGATAAAGAATCTACAGGATTTAAAACATAAAATATTCCTCTGTTTATAAACACATTGGAATTTACATTATTAACTACTAGATAGGTTTCACAAAATCAAATGTTCCTATCACTGCCCATTAAGGCGACGAACAGCTTTGCCACGCTCTTCTTCCATAATCCGAGACATCGTCCTGCGATCTAGCATGTATGACGGTAGTCCTTCGAACTGAATTGGGTACCTCATAACCCGATCCTGGGCCTCATTAATTGCATATTGAAGCGTAGAGTACGTCTCCTGAAGCTTGGCCTTCTTCGCCCGACAATTATCTTCTGCGAGATCTGCTCGTCGTGATTCCCTTACCCAAGCCTCCTCTGCTATGGCCAGCCTTGCTGATTTCTCTTTCAGTTCATTCTTCAATTCCTCTATTTCCTCTGACTTCTGCTTAGTTTGGCCTTTCTCGTGAACCAAATTCCACTCTACATTTCCCAAACGTGTGTGAAGAGCCTCAACCTCTCCATCCCTCAGCTCGATGGTAGACTGTTGAGTAACCGACCGCTCCCTCAGCTCCTGAACAGTCTCCCTCAGCTCCTGAACAGTATCACGTAACTCTATGTTACGGTCATACAGCTCGTCATACATCTCGGCACTGATAGAGCTCGGCGGGAACTCTTCAGGGAATTCTTCCTCCTCTACGGCTGCCTCAGCCTGAACCTCAATCTCCTCAGGGTCTTCCTCAGAGTCCTCATCTGAATCAGACACCGGCACATACTCCTGACCAATGACTGTGATCAAGGGTGATGGCTCTCGTTGGACTAACTGCTCCCAGACTACGTGGATATCTCGGGGCTCCTCTTCTCTAGCCTCTAGGGGTATAAGGTCCCTGGACTGACTAGGTTCTCCAGCATCTGTCATCCTGACAAATAAAATTTTAAGTTTTAGTAATTACGTGATGTTAATCGATACTCGAATATATAAGTATATGCACATAACACATAAGGTAAGTTATTATCTTTCTTAGAACTCGATAAGAGTTATCATTACTATGTTCTCGATCTCTAAAAAGGCTACTATCCTAAGGTTTTCCCCCAACCTAAGGTTCATAACCTACAGCTTTGATACCAACCTGTGACACCCCCAAATCCGGGTACTTCAATTCCACGGGACTTGGTGTTCACTGTACGAATATCATCTATCTATCTACCCATAGTAAATGCAAACCATGCAATAAATAGAATTAAATCCTCCCCTTATGGGGTTACAACATCTGAGTAATAAATAAAATAAATCCCAGGTCATACTAACCTTAAACATCCGTGCGGAACATAAACAAATAAATAAGTCTTACACAACTCTAATATAAGTCTGAAACATAATCAAATAAAATAAACAACAAGTCTTCATCACTTGTTGACCTTGCCCTTGCCTTTGCTAGTAGAAGGCTCGTTGGACCTTTCGTTCTTAACTGCAATGTTATTATTACGCAAGAGTGAGCACGATTGCCCACAAGTATAATAATATGACAACAATATAATAACATGCGAGTGAATCAAAGACATCTGAATAAAGAAACTCAACTTTTGACTCAAGAATGAATAACAGGAATCAAAAGAACGTCTGAGGGTCATAAGACCTTGAACTATGTCCTAGGTTATAAAGTTTTTATGCTTTAAACCTTTAACAGTCATAAGACTATGGACTCTACTTCTCGTACTTAGGGGGATCAGCCCTTAGTACTATACTGTGCACAATATCTCAACGCTAAAGCGTAAATAATCCCCTTTTACAGGGTTGTTCATCTCAGTTTTGACATCGGAGTCCGCACCAAAGGAAGTTTGGTTTGGATAAACTCAATAAGTATTTTAGAATTTAGAACGTTCATCAACTATGGACTAGTCGAATCAATAAGGGTTCACTAGTCCTATAAGGTTCAACAATAACATCGATATTCAACTTGAATAATAAATTTCAAGAGTATACAATCGAATAAGTATTGTATAACTGAGTCATGCTTTTAAAAGAGTTACAATATGTAATATGAATTTCGAACTGGAACAATTAAGAACACGAGCTTACTCGATATAGAAACACAAGTCTAAGACTTAATAAATGAATAAATTAAAATTTAGGGAACTTGCTAAATTAATAAGTTAGGGATAGGATACTTGCCTCTTGCACAAGCTACAAATATAATTACAATTCACTTCCTCAACGTCCTACACATTACATTATGTATACGACATCGATTAGTTTTCATAACTACCATGTTTAACTGTAGAACTATTCACTTAAGTTCGACTTACAACTTGGTTTATAATATTACTCAATGGCTAACCACATAACATGAATGTAAACTCACAACATGCATATCACACATGTATAGCCCTTTAAACAATCATAATCAAGTTTTACAATTACGATATTCAAGTTCGCACTTAGTTTGTTAACTTGAACCTTCACATTATCTTATACATGTTAATAACTTAATTTATTAATCATGAACTTCAAATCATATAATATTCATGTATGTAACTTAAAACATCTTTTATTATCAAGAACACTACACTTGTGTGCTTGCATGTCCGAAACCCTCCGATTGCCTCCGAATACGCATCAGTCACAAAGATGACCATTTTTACCCATTTTAACGATTTCAAATTGAAAAACTTAAATAATGAAAGTTGTAGGTCTACTCGTTATCTTTGCCGAATCATCTTGAATTGCCTTAATCGGAGTTCGTATGAAAAAGTTATGCTTATTTTACTACAGGAGGTCAAAACAGTCTCGAAAATAAAAAAAAACAAAGGCTCCTGGACAGCCCTTATACCTATTGGGGTGGGTCCTAATACCCATGAACACCCGCTGGGGCGGGTCCCCCTGCTGGTGCACTCCCTGGTTCGCGATTTTGACAGTTCGTTGGCCCAATTACTCCAATTAAATGCAAATTAAACTCACACAGCGATTTCTATGAAGTACGAACTTCATAGAAACATCATACAATGTTACTAACATGTTTTTAACATCTTAAATCATGCAATTACTCGAATCAAACCATTAAGATTTACTGTTCTTGGTGTTCTTGACGGTTTTGAAGAAAATCAAGAAATTCAACGTTACGGATTCGTTATAACACCGAATCCGTTCGTTTAACTTCCGTTTTGTTCGTATAAACGTGTACAATCATATGCAAATATTAATTCAAAGTTAAACCATCGATTCATGGTATAAAATTTGTACGTAAGGGCCGTAAGGGCCGTATGGCCATATATACGACTCTGTAATTTTTGAAAACCCAATTTAAACAAAATTCGATTACTGCAAGTTATGCATATATGTCATATAATATGTTATAAACACATATGAACACACATATAGCCATATAATGAACAAATATCAATTTTTTTCCATTCACAGAGAATTTTTAAAGCACGTAAATGGAAAACTCTGTAACTTTTGAAAAATCAAATTAAGCATAACTACATGGATTTAATCGCATTAAATCATGCATACATGATATACAACATGTTATGATCATACAATAACACATATAAAATTATATCATACATTAATTATCAAATTAGTTATTCACAGAGAATTTCTAACATACGTTAATGGAAAACTTTAAGAACTTGAATTTAAAAACTTAGGAGAAGGAATTACCCTTGCTAGTTTGTGAAGATGATTCAAGGATGATGAAAATCTTCTCTCAATTCTCTGTGTTTTTTTCGTTGAGTTTTTCTCTCTAAAATTTTACTCTGATGAAATATAAAATTTTATATGTTATATGTTTATATAAGCCTATATAATTATACGCATATTCAAGCTGGTGGAGTCGTGGTCGGTTAATGCCCTTAGTGGGTTAACTGGCCAACTCCTCATAGGGCCTCGTTTGGCTAGCTCATTTATTTCTCCTTTCCACTTATTTTAATAAACTTTTATTATATAGTAAATCGTCACACTTCTAATTAATCAATTAATGTTATTTAAATCACTTAAATAAAATAGCATAAATTCATATTAAATCACATAGTCACATAATTAAAATTCTCATTCATTAATTATGCCAAATCATTAAATCTCTAATTAATTATTTAAATTAATTAGAATAACATTATGCTTATTAATTAATATATTAATCAAATAAGCTCAATTAAATACATACTTTGAATATAAAATTCACCACATTAATTTAACTAATGTGACACGTATAATTAAATTAATTCTACCACAATTTCATCAATTAATTATTTAACTTAATAATTAAATCATCGAAAAATAGTTATTTAATTCAATAAATATTCAATTTAAATTACAAAAATCTTGTTCGTCACATATATGTTTGAACGAACAGGGACCCACAATTAGAGACTTTATCCAAGAGCTAATTGCCTTCAACTGTGACTTATTATTATATTACGAACATAATCAGTTAATAAATTTATTAATAGACATGAGTCATGCTACTATCACATAAAACAATCACATAACGCTCACATACTCTGACGTGACAGTATGTGATTTGTTGTTAACATGATATACTTAACTCAACAACAAATCACATACTGCCACATCAGCAGTATGTGATCTTTATGTGATAATCTTTATGTAATAGTAGCATTATTCGTTGAACAAATACCTTTATGGACAGACATGTGAAAATACATTGTTTAGTTTGACCTTGCTTGATACTCTCTCCACCTATTTTATTTGTCTTTTTTAAAGATTAAAATTTATTCTTTTTTATTTGCTATTTATAAATTTAAAAAAATCATTAACGACTTAGTTTATCATATTATCTTTACATTAAATATATATTTTTTATAATTTTTATCTTTTTTATTAAATTTTGAAGGGCAATATTAAAATTTTATATTTATTATAATCAATTAGACAAAAATTAATAATATTTTTTTAATATTTATGTTTTCACTTAAAATATCAATTAAAAGAGAACGGAAGAGTATAGTTAGTACTATTTAGGAACCCCCAAATGCTGAAACCCCAATTCTGTGTGGATCCCTCGTGACATTCAAACATTTATAAGCATTAATCTAGTAAAATCAATTTCATTTTATCCAATTAATTAATAACTCACTAATTTATTCGTTCAACTCATTGATTTATTGTTATTCATTTAACTCAACTTATTTAAAATTTATCGATTACAAAAGTCCTAGGCAGGATTGTTATGGAGGAATTCCACGAAAATGAGTTTAAAACCTTTGAATGAGAAATAACTTATAAGTGGAACCTAAATACTAAAGTAACATTTAATATTATTAGTTCAATGAAAAAATACTTATAGTAATAACCAGTTATACACTAAACAAGTATGAAAAATAAATTCTTCGAAATAATTTCAAAATTAATGTATGCTTGTATGGAGAACAAAGACGATAGGGTAAACCTTTAATGAATCTATGTCAGGTTTAGAATATATAAGTCATACAAGTACATCTGATTAGATTCAGCTATGTAAGTTGTCGACGTCGGTGGAAAAATTCGGGTCGAGTCAAACCCGGATATTTCTCTCTTCCTAAGTTTTGTCTACCCTTATTCTTTTTATTGTAGAAAAAGATTTTGAAGGGTTTTTTTAGAAAAATGCCAACATGTATCATTTCGACGATTTGAACGTTTTATAGAGTCGTCAGTTGGTAGTTTTGAAATGGTTATACCAACTCAACAGAGTTTTGTTTGAAAGAGGCCCAATTACTAGACACTGTCGAAACTTGATCTTTGAAACCGAAGTTTGAGTCAGGGCTTGGTTAAGTGTGAGGAAGGTGTTAGGCACCCCACAACTCCCGTGGAAACATGGTACCGTATCTTTTCAATATTTCCCTTTTAAATCTGCAATGTGTGTGTGTGAATGCTGAAAGAAATTGGGCCTATGTTTGATTGGAAGTATGTTTATGCATCGTTGAACCTATATATTAAGGGTTTGATTTGATTTGCAAAAGTCTCTCTATTAGACAAGATTATTAAAATGATGTTTTGAAATGTTGATTTTCAAACCCTTACGCTAACATAGGAATTGAAGCATATCGATACTTCAGTTTTATCTTTTCAGCTTTTTGGCTCAATTTGAATGGTGATTGTCATACTGCGAAGCATCCTCGACCACAGAAAATATACAAGTGTCGGTATTCTCATGAGCATGACAACCATCAGAGTGACTCTGACACTACAAACCATTATTCTCATTATGTTGAGACCTTAAACCCGAAAAACTGTTTTAAGGTCTTTCGGCTGTACATTTCACAAAAAATCTGGCAAGGTACATCTGTAAAGTGGAGTTTGTCCATCGTGAGAATCAGATTCAAATCAGTTTGATCGTGAATCCCACGATTCCTAGGTTCACATAGGGAAGCCAATAAACCTGCATAGCTCAAATTTTCACAGAAAATATATATTTATATCCAGAGGTCGCCAGAACCAAGGATTCATCAGTAAATCCTGGCTCGCATATGGCGAAGCATCTCGTTTTCACTAGATAGCGATCTATGGGCCGCGAGGTAGCTTTTATAACTAAAACTAGAAAAATGTTAGATTTAAATAAATCTCAGTCATTCTAGCTTCCCGGTTCAGTCTGGACCTATTTTGAACCATTTGAAAGCTAGAGTTGGCGAGATTTAAAAAAATCTAGTTCGCCCGAAGAGATGTCAGTGTCGATCCATATCAAATAAGTATTTAAAGCAGCAGTTTAATCATAATTGAGTAAAGCAATATATATATATATATATATATATATATATATATATATATATATATATATACACGAAAGTTGTAAAGGGCGATGTGTTTTCACTCCGATGCCCGGACTGAAATGTATATATATATATATATATATATATATATATATATATTTATAAAAGTTGTAAAAAGCCATGAAGTGATCCAGGCTTGACGCATTTTGTACGAGTTTGGACGTGGATTGTACGCGTATAATACGTGTATAATACGTGTATTGTACATGTATAAGCCGACGACTGTACTTTCGTACAAGGAGGCACTTTTGAATACTAATCAGGTTAACTGTGTTTTGTCTAGTTCTGTTTTGTCTCTTATACAAGTGATGGATTACATACCCGGTGCTATCATTCTGCACCGATCAACATTCCCAAGAAAACGACGAAATCACAAAGGCAGGTTGGAGAGTTGATGGAACCCTTTTTCATCAAAACAGGTAATCTTGAAAGAAAACATGAGTTCATGTACCATTCAAGAGATCATAGTACCTAAGAAGGAAAGGACATCGAGCTTGTGCGTTGATTTTCAGTTGGTAAACAAGTATCGTTATTTTCTTTGCTTAGATAATATTCTTGATAAATTGCGTAGTACTTGTATATCTAAACTTGATGTTGATTATGTGATGACAATGCCTAATCAAATTAGCATGAGAGAATGTGATGAATGGAAAATTGTGTTAACATGTGATATGTTTAGATGGATAGTTATGTCGGTTAGATTAACTGATGCATCTATTGTTTTCATGAGTTTATTAAAACATGTTTTGCATGCTTCCATTGATAAATTTATTGTTAACTATTTTGATGGTAGAATCATCTGTATCATAAACTATGGAGAATATTTGGTATTTGTTGAGTTAGTTTATGATCATAATATTTATTCTCGTTTTCAATGTTCTTATTATCATAAAGTTTATTCTAGGTTTTCTTGTTTAAATTCTTGTGTTCATACTGTTTAATCTTTATATGATGTATCGTTAGTTGACAGTGGTAGTGATCATGGTTTTCGTTCAAGCAATCTTCATTGCATGACTTGCCATCATTTGGTATTGAGTTAAAAAGTTTTTATCATCAAATTGGAGTGAGATGTGGTTTACATGTGTGTCTAGTTAAATCATTTGGATTAGCTAATGCATTAAATATTTTCATATTAAATCATATTTTGCATTCTTTCATGAGGAAATTTGTTAATATTTGTTTTGATGATATTCCGACTTTTATCAACATTTGGGAAAATTCTTTAGCACTTATTGAGTTTGATTGTGATCATCTTAATTATAATACTAAGTTTTCATCTTGTGTTGTTGGATGTGACCTTTTAATTTCGTTGACACCATTACGTGATTTTGAATGTGTTAATGTCAATGGAAAGGGGAGGGTTGATTATGTTTTGCAGATTCAGGATGGGTTCATATTCATCTAGGAGAAAAGCATGGATCGATGGGTGAATCAATTAGAACAATGCATTGAGAGTCTACAGGGAAGTGTTTTGAATTTTGTTCTAGTAGACTGCATATGATTTTGAGTTTCGTGAGTTCTTAGTGATTACACAAAAGATACATGTTTATTGGGTTTGTTTTGTGTTTAATCTAGGTATTCAAGTTTGTTTGCGTATGCAACGTGTCAAGTTTCAAATATTGATATTTGACCAGGTGTATTGAAAATGTATTTATGTGAATGGCCGAGATCATCAGAATGACTTTTGATCCGAGAATTCGTCGTTGAGAGAATCTATCATATGAAGAGTTCTTCTACATACTGATATTTGATCCAGGAGGAGATAGAACTTTTCAAATTTTTACTTACATTTTTTTTATTTCGTATACATTTATTTTATTAGGTAGTAATTATGATTGCATTTTTGCTTTAGTTGCTAACTTAGCTTGTTTTTATGTAGGATTAGATTTGTGGTCAAATCCTTTTCAAGAAGAGCGGATGCCAGATTTGAGGGCAAATCCTTTTAATGTGGAGGGGAATGATGACAGGCTGACCGAGTCAGAGTTATTCGTTAATTTATTTCATTGAGGGATTAGCGAGCACGCGACGTTGTGGATGTCCAAGCATGGAAAAGAATGTACATTTTAATACGCGGTAACACAAGGTTGCAATGCACGGAACGAAAGGAAAGGATCAAGCTACAAGGCAAGGCTTTCGTTATGGGATATGATTCTAAGCTCATTAATATGGTCCAATCAATGGTTCGAATTTGGTGGAGTAAATGAAAAGTAGCAAAGAATCATATTCGAGACTTAAAAACGTCAAAGAAGCGAAAATTTTCAAAAACAGCAAAACAGGGAAATTAGAAAGTCCAGCGCCGCGGCGCTCCCTTCAGGAGCCATGGCGCTCCATTCAAGGGTTGCAGCCACGGCGCTCTAGCGCGTTCCAGCATGTTCAAAACAAGTTTCAGAAAAGTTGGACGCGGATTTGTGCGGGATTTTATTAGTTTTTCCAATTCTAATGTAATTAGGATGCTTTTTAAGCTAGGCTTTCATTCCAAATTGATTTTTTATTCTTTATAGGGTTAGGGTTACTTTTTATTAGTATAAATAGGGGATTGGCTGATGTAATTCAAAAGAACAACTTTGATTAATAAAATTATTGTGAGATTATTCTCCTTTTGGTTCTTTGAGAACTCTCGAACTGTTCCTGGTTTTTTTGAAGCGGTTTAAACTTTGACTTATCATACAACAATTCATAGTTGTGTGTGGCGTATTCTACCGTATCAATCGTCGATTGTACCAAGGTTCTTGCTGCTTATAAGTACGGGGTTTAGGTGTTGTTGGTGTTCCATTCAACGCAAATTTCATTGTTTGATCGATTGTACCAAGGTTCTCGTCTTTTTATAGGCGTTGGGTTGAGGTGTCGATAGAGTTCCACCCTTATAACTTGCTAGAAACGATCCGGATGCAAGCGTGTCGTAGTGTCTATCAGTTGATCCGTACAATTGACCTACTAACCATTTATAATGGGATTATTTTCCGATTACAGAGATTTTGATTCTTTTGTTGTTCTAAACAAGCCCAATTTTCTATTTCTTTCTTGTTCTTCCATTTATTTTCGCCCTCTCCTATTTGGAAGATGAATGTGGTGTAGTTATAGAGGAATTAGTTCTTCCAGACTTCCCCTGTATCCATTTAAGTGTCGAGCGTCTACCTTAGATAAAGGAGAGCTTCCATGTTTTGGGTATTCCACATGTTGGATGTGGCAAACCATCAATGTGAATCTCGCTTATGATGCGCACTCTGCCAATGTAGTCGACACAGTGACAAGAGTAAAAAAAATATGCAGACAGAAATGTAGGACATACAAGGATTGTAGCATATTTTTGTGCTCCAGTGGTGGACATAATAATATTAAAGCATTTCTTGTTACTTGTTTGCATTTTGGCTAGAAGTTTGTCAGAATTTTAAGGTAAGTATCACTGCTTGAATAATTTTGGAGGTAACAGTTTTTCCTAGTGGGGGTCTCAATCACTCATGACATACCCAGGTGCTTCATAATTCTTGACCACCCCTGCCTTCTTTCATGTGGTGGCTTTCATGCTGCATTCAGTTGGATAACCTATAACGATGCTTCAAAGATAGCCTTCTCTGTTGTAGCACCCTCTGATTAGATTTTTTATTGGGCCCCATGTAGGCTACTTGAGTTATTTCAGCGCGTTGAGTTCTTATATTGCAGTAAATGCATTAGTTTTATGATTTTACTGCATTTTCTGTGGAGATCGGAGTATTTGTCAACAAGTGTCATACTTTCTGAAATTATCTCAAGTCTATTTTTTGAATCTCATTGTCATTGTGAGATTGTTAAAACATTACTTTAAGCAGCTTAGTTGACATGTATTTCGGAAAAGTCTTATTTAGCTAAGACTAAGAGATATGTGATATCGTTTGCATTGTTCATTTAGATTTATATTGGTCTTCATCAATTATCATGCTTAATATAAGATTGGAAGTGTTCCTTTAACACCACTTATTAATCCTCAAATTTTCATTCCCTTACTCAACTTCCATTCATATTTCTTAAACTTATTTAACATGTCTGATTGTTCTATTATATTGTTTACCTTATCATCTATGAAGTGATGTAGGGAAGTTGCAATTATTGTTGTATGATAATCTTTTAATGGAATTGTCCAATGATTTACGCAATGCTAATTTCTTGAAGAGCAATTTTAAAATAGTTTGTTTTATGAATTATCGGATCTGTTTGTTGACAATGAGTAACCTCTTAACGTGTTGTTTGTGGCCTTCAATATTGTAACAATCCGGGTCAAATTCCGAGTCCGGAACAAATCTTGGGTCAAATCTCAAGTCCAAATCGAATCAAATCCATCGAAAATAAGGCCTTAAACCATTGGCCCAATAGTATCTTCTTGGGTCATCTTAGCCCACCACAGGCTCACCCAAAAGTCATGACTGAAGGTACTATTGGTAGTAACTTAGTTCCTTATACACAGACAAAGTTTTCCCATATCTTTCGATGTGGGACTGGGGTTTAAGACCTTATTTTGGATGAATTTGATTCAATTCGGACTTGAGATTTGACCTGAGATTTGTTTCAGACTTGGGATTTGACCTGGGTTATTACATATGGTATCAGAGCCTTATTTTCTTCAGTTATGTTGTGTTTTGAGTAACCTCTCTTTCTATTCTGGAAAGGGGGTGTTACAGAGTTGGTATCAGAGCTTAGGTTCTTTCTTGTAGAAAACCTATTTAGGTTTGACCTATGAGTTATGGGTAGACTTCTGGGTTATATTTTTGTTCAGTTTAATTTTCTGTTCAGCTATATTCGAATGTCTTTAATCTATCTTGATTATATTCGTTGATCTCTTCTTAGATGGCTCGTAGATCCGCTAGAGTTTCTAGGAGGCGAGGTAATAACAGGGGAAGAGGTGACGGTCAGCCCAATGAGCAACCTAATGATCAGATTAATGCTCAATTGGCTACTTTGGTAAATCAGGCAGTTAATCAGGCTTTACCGCAGTTGGTGGCACAAGTTGTACATGCAATGCAGCAGCCGCCAGAAATTCCTGAGCAGGGGAACTCGGGAAATAATGGTCCACAGGAAAACGAAGAGGAAGGGAATGTGGATGGTCTTGATCAAAAGGTGGTTCCATTATATGTATGGTTGGAGAGGTTTCAGAAGCAAAAACCACAGTCATTCAGTTCAGCTCCGACTCCAATTGATGCGGAGAATTAGATTGCACAACTAGAGAAGATCTTTGATGTGTTGGGGTGCTCAGATAATAGAAAAGTGTTGCATTGCTGCTTATAAGCTAGAGGGGGATGCACATAGGTGGTGGAAGAGATGAAAATAACAAAGGGTGATGGGTATGTGGAGACACTAGCTGGGCAGGATTTTGTGAGGTCTTTTATCAGCAGTACTTTCCAGTTGCTGATAAAGAGGCCTATGCTAGAGAGTATCTGTCTATTCAGCAGAAAGATGATGAGTCCATCACAGATTTTATGGTAAAGTTCACCAGGTTGGCAGGCTTTGCAAGAACCTGTTGGGTTTGTACGTAACGCAAACATACAATTAAATCACATAAATAAGGCGGAAGCGAGAAAACTAGGTTTTTCAAAAATTTATACAAAACTCATAACCATGATCATTCTTATGCATCAATTATCAGTCAATATAGAAGGAGTAAACAGAATTATACCTTTGAATATCCAAGCTTCCTCATGTACAAGTTATACTCCTTTGATTACTTTGATTCCTCTGTAGTGGCTCCTTCCCTTGATCAATGTCAGCCACCCAAATGTTTGGCCTCTAACGGTGATCCACCAAGAAAGACGAAGAACTCAAGAAGATGGGTTATTGGCTTAACCCTTTTTTTCTATCTCTATAGAATATGTGTACTCTCAACCCTTGGAAAAACTCACGTACCTAATTCTGATATAAAACTCTCTTATATAGATATTAGATTAACCCTACTAATCTAATTAGAATAGAATTTTATTTAATTAATTAATTAAACACTTTTAATTAATTTATCTCCTAATCTCATTAGAATTGAATGAGAGTACTAATATTAATTTAATTCCTAAACTCCTTTAGAATTAAAATAATAATAATAATTATAATATTAATAAGACTCCTCTTATTAATTTATATTTAATGTTTCTAAAATATTAAATAATAAACATTAAGCTATTTAATTTATTCTATCATCATAGATTAAATTAATTACACTTAATGCATTATTACTATTATGCCATTTTTTTCTTAAATAATTCTTCTTCCTTTTATGGTGTGACCCTTTAGGTTCTCCATATTAAACCGGTTGTGAATAAATTAATTAGAACAATTCTAATCTTATTTAAATAAATAAATTAAACTAATAATCTATTTAAATAAATAATATTTATTCTATAATAGGGATAAGCCTCCCTAGCGATCAACGACTTTCCAGATAATATAGATTTCAACATTAATCATAAAAAGAACCTGTGAGTTAATAGTTACCGTACAATTCAAACCTTCCACCATACAATGTTCCAATTAAATATAAGACAGGGATTTACTGTCAAGTCTTATTTTATTTAATTATATGTATTTCGATTAGAAAATGTACAACTCTAATTAATACAAATTAAAAACCTCTTTCTAATCTCATTCCACCTTGGCCAAGGATTCCTGAGTTATCATTTAACGAATCACATAGGACATATCTTCTCTTTTACTAGAGGTGGTAGATTCTTTATTGATCATACATTATCTCCATATGTAACTCATTATACCTAAGCATACCCTATATATACCCTAAAGGGCCTTAAGAAATAAGTCAAAGTATAATTTATTACATACAAGATACTATGATGATCTCAAGTCCAAGAATCACTTGTACTACTATCACATTAGGAATTCCTATTGACAGGCGAGTAAAACTCCATTAGGTATTCCATAGCGAGTCACGTTCAGTGAACTTATTCTCCAATAAGAACCTATATACTTGCTTTAGTGTCTCCACACAAATGACCATGAGATCAGTCATCCTCATCCAATGAGCAAGCAACATATGTACCAATCTATCCGAATTTACTAATTCCCATTTTAGTAATCCCACGATTGGGAACTATTTTAGTTTTTAAGCTTTCTAAGAATTTAGATCTCATTAGCATGATCTCATCATGATTCTAAAAGTATTGCTTAAAACTATGAGTTATTTACATATTATAAAAATAGCACCATGTAGATAATTAAATACCTTAAATGAATATTTTATTAATAAATAAATAAGATTGTTTACAAAGTATGTGTGCTTTATCATCATACATGATTGGCTTATATGCACACTACTATCAATCTTCCACTTTCACTAAAGCCAATCGCCATGGTATCTCATACCCATCTTCTCTAAGTGACGATCAAACTGCTGTTGTGTTAGAGCTTTAGTAAATAGATCTACAATGTTGTCTTGAGAGTCCACACTCTCCAAGGTGACGTCTCCTCTTTCAATGATCTCCCTGATCAAGTGAAATCGCCGCAGCACGTGTTTGGATTTCTGATGAGACCTGGGTTCCTTAGCATGTGCAACCGCTTCGGTGTTGTCACAGTAAACGGGAACTGTTTCTCCAATGCTAGGAACCACACCAAGTTCAGTTATGAACTTCTTTATCCAAACAGCTTCCTTTGCAGCTTCACTTGCAGCTATATACTCTGCCTCTGTCACTGAGTCAGCAACTGTTTGCTGCTTGGAACTCTTCCAACTCACTGCGCCTCCATTCAAGGTAAACACATACCCCGAAATAGATTTACTGTCATCTTGGTCTGTTTGAAAACTTGAGTCAGTGAATCCCTCGAGTTTTAATTCTGACCCACCGTAGACAAGAAAAATATCTTTAGTCCTTCTTAAGTACTTTAGGATATTCTTCACTGCCTTCCAGTGCTCTTCTCCTGGATTCGACTGGTATCTGCTCGTTACACTAAGTGCGTGAGTAACATCCGGTCTAGTACATATCATACCGTACATGATAGATCCTATTGCAGAAGCATAAGGGATCTTACTCATACGGTCTCTCTCCTCATGTGTCTTTGGGGCCTGTTTCTTGGAGAGATGTATTCCATGGCTCATCGGCATGAGACCTCTTTTGAAATCTTCTATGCTAAACCTCTTTAGCATCGTATCAATGTACGTTCCTTGGGATAAGCTGAGCATCCTTTTAGATCTATCTCTATAGATCTTTATCCCCAAAATATAGGGTGCTTCACCCAAGTCCTTCATGGAGAAGTTTTTAGATAACCAGATTTTAATTGATTGTAACATAGGAATGTCATTCCCTATCAGTAATATATCATCAACATATAATACAAGCAATGATACTGCGCTCCCACTAACCTTCTTGTATACACATGGTTCATCCTCGTTTTTGATAAAATCAAACTCTTTGATTGTTTCATCAAAACGAATGTTTCATCTACGATAAGCTTGCTTCAATCCATAAATAGATCGTTGTAGCTTACAAACTTGATTTGTTCCAACCTTTGAAACAAATCCCTCTAGTTGTGTCATATACACATCTTCCTCAAGTTTTCCATTGAGAAAGGCCGTTTTCACGTCCATCTGCCAGATCTCATAGTCATTGTATGCTACAATCGCAAGCAAAATCTGAATGGACTTGAGCATAGCTACTGGTAAGAAGGTTTCATCATAGTCAACTCCTTGTCTTTGTTTAAAACCTTTTACAACCAGTCGAGATTTATAGGTCTTTAACTTTCCGTCTGCTCCAGTCTTTCTTTTAAAGACCCATTTACACCCAATAGGCTTAATGCCTTCAGGTGGTGAAACCAAAGTCCATACTTGGTTTACTTTCATGGAGTCCATTTTGGATTTCATGGCTTCTAGCCATTTCCCTGAGTCTTTATTACTCATAGCCTACTCGTAATTCAATGGATCATCATCATGCATGATGTGTACCTCATCGTCATTCTCTATGACGAATCCATACCTCTTAAGTATCTTTGGTACTCTTCCAGATTTACGAATAGGGTGTGGTACAGTAGGTTCTTCTACTTGGTCAGGTACCTGACTTTGATCCGTAGTAATTTGTGGTTCTTTAACTTCTTCAAGATATATCTTACCCCCACTAACCCCTTCATGGATAAACTCCTTTTTCAAGAAGGCAGTATGTTTCACAACAAATACCTTTTGATCAGTTGGATGATAGAAATAATACACTACAGTTTCTTTAGGGTATCCCACAAATCTGCACTTATCGAATTTATTCTGTAGCTTATCAGTTTTAAACTTTTTGACATAAGCTGGACAACCCCAAGTCTTAACATGCTTAAGATTTGGTTTCCTCCCCTTCCACATCTCATATGGAGTCTTTGGGGCGGATTTGGTAGGTACCTTGTTAAGTAGGTATGCAGCCGTTTCTAGGGCATATCCCCAGAAGAAAATTGGAAGGTCAGTAAAACTTATCATGGATCGAACCATGTCCAACATTGTTCGATTTCTTCTTTCAGATACTCCATTTAACTGTGGTGTACCTGGAGGAGTACATTGTGAGATTATACTATTTTCTTTGAGACAATTGAGAAACTCACCGCTTAAGTATTCTCCACCTCGATCTGATCAAAGTATCTTAATACTCTTGCCTGTTTGTTTTTCTACTTCACTTCTGAACTCTTTGAACTTTTCAAATGATTCTGATTTGTATTTCATTAAATACACATATCCAAATCTTGAGTGATCATCAGTGAAAGTAATAAAATAAGAATACCCACCCCGTGCACTTGTTGTCAATGGTCCACAAACGTCTGTGTGAATCAATGCCAACAACTCTGTAACTCTTTCTCCTTTTCCACTAAAAGGAGACTTAGTCATTTTACCCATGAGACAAGATTCACAAGTTGGATATGATTCATAATCAGATAGCTCTAGGAGCCCATTCTTATGCAACTTAGATAATCTTGTTTCATTGATATGACCGAGTCTACAGTGCCACATATAGGTATAATTAATATCATCTCTTTTCCTTTTCTTAGTTTATTCAATTTGAAATATATTTTCTTGCAAGTCAAGTATATAAAGTCCATTTCTCAGATTTCCAATACCATATAAAACATTGTCTTTATAAATAGAACAACCATTGTTCTTTATAATAACGTCAAATCCTTCCATATCCAATACAGAAATTAAAATAATATTTTTAATAATATTCGGAACATAATAACAATTATTAAGATAAATGGACTTGCCCGAAGGAATTTCTAAACAATAAGTTCCTACAGCTAATGCAGCAACCTTTGCTCTATTCCCCACTCGTAGGATCACCTCATCATTGTTCAGCTTTCTACTTCTGACTAGTCCCTGCACAGTGTTACATATGTGAGACCCACAGCCGGTATCCAATACCCAAGTAGAATTATGACTTTCAAAAAAATTACTTTCAATCATAAACAAATTTGATTGGAAGTCGAAGCTTCTCCAAGCTTCTTCTCTGCTAGAAACTTCTTGTAGTTCCTCTTCCAATGTCCCGGCTCGTTGCAATGAAAGCATATTCCTTTAGCTGGTTTAGGTTTCTTTTGCTCCTTTTATTTCTCCTTTCCCTTAGCCTTCTTGGATTTCTTCTTTTCAGAAGATACCTTGGGCCTCTTCCTTTTATTGGAAGAATCCACCAACAAGACATGGTTTTTCTTGGATGGGAAGTGACCTTCTGCAGTTTTCAGCATGTTAAGCAGCTCAGGCAAGTTGACATCTAGCTTATTCATGTGAAAATTAACCAAAAAATGCGAGAAGGTCTCAAGGAGTGGCTGCAAGACCAAGTCTTGATTCAACTCTCCATCCATGACGAACCCAAGCTGTCCAAGGCATTCAATCAAATTGATCACCTTTAGGACATGAGTCTCGACGGCAGTACCCTCGGTCATCCGAGATAGGAAGAGCTCCTTTGATATCTCATATCTAGCAGTCCTACTATGTTCACCATACAACTCCTTGAGGTGAAGCAGCACAGCAGGAGCATCCATGTTTACGTGCTGAAGCTGAAGCTCGTTATTCATGGATGCGAGCATGATGCATTGAGCCACAGATGCATCATCTTGCCACTTATTGAAAATGACAATCTCTTCCTCAGAGGCTGTTTCTGAAACAGATTCAGGGATAGTTGAATTTAGGACATAAAAAATCTTTTCAGCAGTGAGAACAATTCTCAGATTTCTTAGCCAGTCCTCATAATTCGGGTCGGTAAATTTATTTGCATCAAGTATGCTTCGTAGTGAGATTAGTGATTTTGACATTTTTAAAATTCTGCATGTGAAAAGACAATATTTTTAGCAAACATTCATTTTATTAATTTTGCATACGAAAATAAATTTAGGTTTTTATTTGAAATTGGTATCTCTCACTATTTTCATCAAACTATATTACCCTCATTTATATAGTTCGGCAAAATCTAACTAAAGATTTGTTAGTGAGAATAAGGATCCTATTTCAAATGTATATAACCTTATGGATAGCACAACAAGCGATATACAAATAAATAGGTAGACAACTCTTGTCAATTACATCACCATGTAACTCCTTTTATTTTTGCCTCTTAAATCATAATGGTCAAGTGTGTGCACATCCGAACTAAAATGATTTAAGTTAAGTCCAGCCTAGCATTTCCATAAATTCAAAAAAAAAATGTTCGTCCTTGTGGATAGCACAACAAGACTAGATCGTTCAATTTTCTTGATAAGCATCAAATGTGATTAATTAACATCTTAAATACTCAATACTTGCCTTGTGGATATCATAACAAGCTCATATTAAATATTTAATACTCTATTAATTAATCATGCTAGAAAGCGACGTTCGATATTCCAAATATCATTGAACGCTTCGGACTTAATATTATTTCTTTGAGGGATTTGTTATTATTTGTCTCATCTTGTTTAGCGCGCATGCACATATATATATAAAATATGCGTCATTTTATTAAACATGTGAAACATGTTTGCATAAAATATAATATATATAATATTTAGTATGCAATATAGAATACTATATTCTATCCGGATTGATTATGAACTTTTATTCTAGTTTGGTTCACTAGAGCCACCAAGTGAACCAAAAGGTCAAACCCAGGAGTGCAAGAATTTAAATTTAAACGTAACAATTACATTTAAACCCGGGCTCCATACAAACGGGTCTTCACGCGCTCCTTGCACCTTGGTCTCCAGTTTCTTCAAGATGATTTTAATTATCTCTATTACATAAACTATTTTATTTAAATAGAAACCTTGATTAACAGTCAAGGGGAAGTACATAGGAGAGAGATAGAGTTTACAACAAGAAGAAAATCAAAAAAGACGAGGTACACAGACCCCATTTTATAAAATCCATACATTCAAGCATTCATCCAAAATAAAATCCAATCACATTGATCATAGTCCATAATCAATCCCTTTTATTAACATACATATCATCATACTTATCAATAAAAATTATTCATTTCATGAAAGTAAATTCATTCCATATATGTATTAATATCAGTTAATGGGCAAAAGTTTGCTAAACTTTGTTTTTGGAAAAATAAACTCCTTTATTTCAAAAAAAAATAAATCCAAATTAAACTCTTTAATTTTAGCAATTCTGAAATCATATTTCATATAAAATAAACATCTTTATTTTAAACCTTTATTAATTAAATAAACCATTTATTTAATTAAAGAAAATAAAAAAAATTTAGTTTCTGTCCAGGGGAGCAGCTGCTCTAGGATAGCATTGGGATACGGCACGGCTGCGCAGCGCGTCTGGGAGAACTGATTCTGGGTGCCGGCGCAGTTGCGCTCCAGAATGAACTAGAGCCGGTGCAGCTGCGCCACATCGCAGAATCAAAATTTTTCTGTTGCCCAAGAACTCGATCTAATCACATATTATACATGTATGGAATCACATAGACTGATAATTAGCACAAGATTGGCTTTGATACCATTGTTGGGTTTGTACGTAACACAAACATGAATTCAAATCAAATAAATAAAGCGAAAGCGAGAAAACTAGGTTTTTCAAAAATTTATACAAAACCCATAACCATGATCATTCTTGTGCATCAATTATCAGTCAATATAGAAGGAGTAAACAGAATTATACCTTTGAAGATCCAAGCTTCCTCAAGTACAAGTTCTACTCCTTTGATTCCTCTGTAGTGGCTCCTTCCCTTGATCAATGTCAGCCACCCAAATGTTTGGCCTCTAACGGTGATCCACCAAGGAAGGCGAAGAACTCAGGAAGATGGGTTATTGGCTTAACCCTTATTTTCCATCTCTATAGAATATGTGTACTCTCAACCCTTGAAAAAACTCATGTACCTAATTCTGATATAAGACTCTCTTATATAGATATTAGATTAACCCTACTAATCTAATTAGAATAGAATTTTATTTAATTAATCAATTAAAACACTTTTAATTAATTTGTCTCCTAATCTCATTAGGATTGAGTGAGAGTACTAATATTAATTTAATTCCTAAACTCCTTTAGAATTAAAATAATAATAAGAATAATAATAATAATACTAATAAGACTCCTCTTATTAATTTATATTCAATATTTTTAAAATATTAAATAATAAATATTAAGCTATTTAATTTATTCTATCATCATAGATTAAATTAATTACACTTAATGCATTATTACTATCATGCCATTTTCTTCTTAAATAATTCTTCTTCCTTTTATGGTGTGACCCTTTAGGTTCTCCATATTAAACCGGTTGTGAAAAAATTAATTAGAACAATTATAATCTTATTTAAATAAATAGATTAAACTAATAATCTATTTATATAAATAACATTTATTCTACAATAGGGATAAGCCTCCCTAGCGATCAACGACTTTCCAGATAATATAAATTTCAACATTAATCATAAAAGAACCTGTGAGTTAATAGTTACCGTACAATTCAATCATTCCACAATATAATGTCCCAATTAAATATAAGACATGGATTTACTGTCAAGTCTTATTTTATTTAATCATATGTATTTCGATTAGAAAATACACAACTCCAATTAATGCAAATTAGAAACCTCTTTCTAATTTCATTCCACCTTAGCCAAGGATTCCTGGGTTGTCATTTAACGAATTACATAGGACATATCTCCTCTTTTACTAGAGGTGGTAGATTCTTTATTGATCATATATTATCTCCATATGTAACTCATTATACCTAAACATACCCTATATATATCCTAAAGGGTCTTAAGGAATAAATCAAAGTATAATTTATTACATACAAGATACTATGATGATCTCAAGTCCAAGGATCACTTGTACTACTATCACATTAGTAATTCCTATTGACAGGCGAGTAAAACTGCATTAGGTATTCCATAGCGAGTCACGTTCAGTGAACTTATTCTCCAATAAGTACCTACATACTTGCTTTAGTGTCTCCACACAAATGACCATGAGATCAGTCATCCTCATCCAATGAGCAAGCAACATATGTACCAATCTATCCGGATTTACTAATCCTCATTTTAGTAATCCCACGATTGGGAACTATTTTAGTTTTTAAGCTTTCTAAGAATTTAGATCTCATTAGCATGATCTCATCATGATTCTAAAAGCATTGCTTAAAACTATGGGTTATTTATATATTATAAAAACACCACCATGTAGATAATTAAATGTCTTAAATAAATATTTTATTAATAAATAAATAAGATTATTTATAAAGTATATGCTTTATCATCATACATGATTGGCTTGTATGCACACTACTAACAGAACCTCTGCAGGGACTGCAGCGGAACAGGCGGAGAAGTTCAAGTGGCAGATTCATTATAGGTATCGTCAACATCTCATTAACACCAAGTTTGCGGATGTATCAGTTGTGGCTAATGCGGCCTAGAACATTGAGATGGAGCGGCAGGACTTTCGGTCTTCTAAACCGGAATGGAGTCGAAAGAGGGACAGAGATGACCGGCAGGGTCAAGCTTTGGGTCAACATGAGAGAAATCAAGTTGATTAGTGGAACAAAAATTATGGTGTCCAGCAGGGGTAGTGGCGTGGCCAGAATCAGAATAGGGGTTATCAACAGTTGCCTCAGCAGGGGCATAATCGTCAGCTTCAGCTACCTTGGTATGGTCAGAATCGTCTGCAAGGGCAAAATCGTCAGCAGGGGAAAAATCAGGGTCGTTATCTGAGACCAGTTGGTGGGGGTAACCCAAATCATATTCTGATAGCTCCTTGTGCAATGTATGGGGCTAATCACTAGGGGAGACAGTGTCATAGAGTTACCGGTGCATGCTTCTTATGTGGACTGATGGGTCAACTGGTTAGAGATTGTACTGGGCCGCATGGTAATGGTGGAGGTGGTGATAATGGTGGCAATGGAGGTCAGCGTCAAGGTGGTTGAGTGTTTGCCTTGACACATAATCAGGGGGCATGTGCGCCAGGTACTGTTTCTGGCACTCTTTTAGTTGGCAATCGTGAGGCTTCTGTTTTATTTTATACGGGTTCTACTCATTCTGTTGTTGCTCAGTCTTTTGTTAGGCACCTTGGTGTTCCATTTCAGTCTTTAGATTCTGTTATGTCTATTGCTACCCCGATGGGGACTTCTGTTGCTATTTCTAATTTATATCGAGGGTGTTCGATCAGTTTTGAGGATAAGATTCGTAGTGTTAATCTTCTTCCAATGTATATGCACAATTTTGATGTCATTCTCGGGATGGACTGGTTGGATAAGCACCAGGCCACTATCGACTGCCAAGCGAGGAAGGTTATATTTGGAGATGTGAAGTCTCTGGAATTCGTGTTTCAGGATTCACAGCCGAGTAGAGTGGTGAAGTGATTTCAGCTTTGAAGGCTGGGAAGTTAGTGGCAAAGGCTTATGAGGGGTATTTGACATTTGTGAAAGATACCTCTAAGGGTGAGTCTCGTATTGAGGATATTTCAATTGTTCGTGACTTTTCTGATGTGTTTCCTGAGGAGTTGTCAGGGTTGCCACCGCAGCGGGAAGTTGAGTTTACTATTGAATTTGTTCCTGGTGCGGGACCTATTTCTAAGGCGCCTTATCGGAAGGCACCATTGGAGTTGTAAGAGTTAAAGAAGTAGTTGCAGGAATTGTTAGATTGTGGTGTGATTCGGCCGAGTGTTTCGTCGTGGGGTACTCCGGTCTTGTTTGTGAAAAAGAAAGATGAGTCTATGAGGTTGTGCCTAGACTACAGGGAGTTGAACAAGATTACTATCAGGAATCGGTATCCATTGCCGAGAATTGAAGACTTATTTGACCAACTTCAGGGGGAGAAGTATTTTTCAAGATAGACTTGAGGTCGGGTTACCAATCAGTTGAGGGTGAGAGATGAGGATGTCTCTAAGACAGCTTTTCCTACTTGCTATGGGCATTACGAGTTTCTGGTGATGCCATTTGGGTTTTTAACGCTCCGGCGGTGTTTATGGATTTGATGAATTGTGTAACACCTTCAAAATAGGTTCAATACATAATCCACCTATTCTGAGTTGCCAGAAATACACTCAACAAAATCTAAATACAAATCTTCTTTTTTACAACTATTATCATGTCGTATATAGTATGACAGGATTCGCACCCAAATTATTATAATGTCGTATCAAATAAAGCAACATTTATTTCAAGTCCTCAAAAGAACTCTAGAAGATTTCTGCTCTCATTATTCTAATGGGGTGCATTTTTGACGCTTCCAAAGTCGGGTTCACATCACCTTATTTGATTCACCAAAATCAACAGTTAAATGTCGTATAAGGTACGACCCACACATTTTTAAGTTCTTAGTACAATTACTATGCCACATTGACGCTTCCAAAGTCGGGTTCTCTCTGCTAGTTCCAGCTACACTTTTATTTCCTGAAAGGATTTGTGAAGCAAAAGGGTGAGCACAAATAGCTCAGTAAAGAATATCAAGACTAAGATAATTAAATTATCAATAGCATTCATCAGTAATAAATCAGAGATTTAAAACATATGTTAGATGATAAAAATTATCAACCATAATTGCAGCGGAATCAATAATCCATTAGAAGAGTCAAATAGACCATAATGTCTATTATCTTCTCCATGTTAAAAGTCCATCATCAATATTTTATTCCTATAATACCCATCAACAGTTCTTCGTTATATCCAAGACAAAGAGAACTTTCATCACCCGTCTTTACCTGAAACACCAAAAATCACGGTTATACCAATTCACAGTTCCTGTTCATAATCATGCTAATAAATTAATCTTTGCACTACGGGCCAAAGATATTCATCAATAGTTCATCTTTGCACTACAGGCCAAAGATATTCATAAATCAACAGCTCATCTTTGCATTACAGGCCAAAGATATTCATCAATAGTTCATCTTTGCACTACAGGCCAAAGATATTCAATTGTATACCAATCAATATTTCATCTTTGCACTACAGGCCAAAGAGAAATTTCACCACAATGATATATAATAAGATACAAATAGATCTTATTGAATTTCAAATTAATCACCCAGAGTCTAAATTACCAACACGATATCTAAAAAATCGATTAGAATATAAAGTTCAAGTAAATATAAAGTTACTGGATTAAACATAATAACTTAAAACTGAACAGAAAGATTCCGGTCAAGATATAGATGAATCACAAACCATGAATAATTTCCTAATCATTTCAGAACTTTTCACCATTTAATAATAAGCTGAAGAACGAATAATAATCTCTTACAATAATATGGAGTATGAAAGAAAATGATATTCCTTTACCATATTAAGAAAAAATGATACCCCTTACCATAGCACGCGACTAGATGTTGCTTCCTATGAAAGTGATCAACCTGAACAATGTTTGCATTCTTTTTCAACACTTGGAGTAACCTTACACTCAAAAAAATACTCACAATATTATACTCACAATATTGTAATAAAAGAATTTTATACTTTTGGTGTAGTCATGGTGTGTGTTTAGTTACTCAACCAGGTAACCTATTTATACTAAAAATCGAGAAAACAACTAGCACATCAGCTTTGACAAAATAACAAAATGAGCTATATAAAATAACGGTAGTGGAATTTGTGGTCCCACAGAGAAAATTAAATCAATCTGTACACGTTTTTAACAAAATTTGTTCAATAATAGTGTTGTGGTCCATACTACTTTAGGAACAGTAGAGTGTCGGCAAGTCCTGCCAACTTACTTTTGTAAAGAAAAAATAATTGAACAAGCATCTGCATATCATACTTATATTTAATCAACACATTTTCACCATCAATTATTTACACCTTTTTAACCTTTCAACAGTTATTCACCATCATTATTATAGACTCACAATACTTTCAACTGATTTTATAATATCATAACTGTTATTTATTAACATATGTAATAAATAAGTACATGCATGATAAAGAAAAATAAATGCATGATCTCTAAAAATTTTAGAGGCCTCAGTGGTGTCTTCATCGGTACAACTCACTTACCCCCGAATAAATTCAAGGCTCAACTTACCCCCGAATAAATCTAGGACGTGAGACCACTTGAGCATAGAGGAGTTTACCAAGACTCGAACCCACGTTAATGGGGACTTATGTCCGACTTTCCACCACTAAGCCACCATCTCAAGTGATGAAAAAAATACAACAATATAAATATATAAACATTTATCATAACTTATTCGTTACTTGTGCGTTTACATTCCGACACCTCATGAGCTTACTAACACTTCAAAAATATTTAAAATATTATTCTAAATTTTCCAAACAGCTTTCATATTTTTCGGATTATCCGACAATTTTCTATAATTATTTCTATTTAGAAAAACTATTATTTAATAGCTTCAAAATAGCAATCCTAACTCCACATACTTTTATATCTTTAAAACATCATAAATATTAATCTTATATTATTATAATATTTTTCAACAAACTTCATAATTTTTCACCATTCATAGAATTTTTTATGAATTTTTTCTATTTTTAAACTAACTATAAATAGCTTAAAAATACAACAAATATTTCTGTTATTCAATAAATTTCCAAAACTGTCCAGAAATTATAAAGTAATATTCTATGATTTTTCACCAAGTTTCATAATTTTTCATCATTCATAGAATTTTCTATGAATTTCTTCTATTTTTAAACTAACTATAAATAGTTTAAAAATACAATAATCACTTATGCTTTTCAATAATTCATCAAAAATTTACAAAAATTCTAAAATGATATTATAAGATTTTTGTAAAAATATTTCAGCCCAAATAATTTTTCTGATAATTTAATTATAATTTTCAATATTCAGAAACTTTAATAATTCATAATAATTAGCCCTTTTATCAGAAAAATACGAATCTTATATCCATTCCATGTAAAATTTAATTGTCTACAACTTTGTAGAATAAAGTTTTTCCAAATTCCGCCTCTAACATAGAGCAATAGGCTTTTTTTCGGTCATCTTCTTCGGCGATCCAAAACTTTTCCGGCGAGTTTTCTCAAATTTTCTTGCCCAAATCAAATCTAATATATTTCAAGAGTCTAACTATATTTTTAGTTTCAAAATCCGTTAAAGATTTCATGTTGAAACTATATCCGAAAATATTTTTCGGCGAAACTTTCTTTCCTTTAATCTCTTGATTTCTCTTGTTTGATTCATGTTTATGCAAATTTAATCTATCATAAACAAGCAAAAACATGATATCCATTCATAAACTTCATAAAATTTTATAACCATAATGCAAAATCAAATATTTAGTTTATGATCAATTTACCTTTCTAAAGTCTCCATTTCTTCTTCTTTCTTCTTCTTCTCTTCGTTTTCTCTCTCTATTTTTCTTATTTCTCCGTGAGTGGAAATGGGTGGGGGTATCCTAATTGCTATCTCTTTCCTCATTTTTTATTTTATTCTCCCTCACCAACTCTCTCTCTCTCTCTCCCACCTTTAATTCTTTTTTTCTTCCATCAACTTTCTCTCTCATCACTTATCAGATTTCAGCCGCCCTCATGGGCTGCTCTTCTAAAGAAAATATTTCATTTCCTCTTTTATTAGCTCACTTATTAAATTAATTGTTCGTTTGACCAATTATCAATTTACCATTTTTACAGTTTTAGAAAAATAATCATAAATTAAATTAGACTTTTATTTCATAAAAGTCGGGATCTTACAAATTGGGTGTTCAAGGAGTACTTGGATCAATATTTTATTGTCTTTATTAATGACATTTTGGTTTACTCTAAGTCTAGGGTCATGAGGAGCATCTTCGAACAATGTTGTGAATTTTGCAGAAAGAGAAATTGTATGCTAAATTCTCTAAATGCGAGTTTTGGTTGGAGCAGGTTGCATTTTTGGGCCACGTTGTTTCTGCTGAAGGCATTAAGGTGGATCCTGCGAAGGTTGAGGCTATCACTAAATGGTCGAGATCTACTACTGTGACAGAGATTAGGAGTTCCTTGGGTTTAACATGGTATTATAGGAGATTTGTGAAAGGATTCTCTTTGCTTGCTTTGCCATTAACTCTGTTGATAAAAAAGGGCACGAAGTTTGAGTGGAATGAGGAGCGTGAGAAGAGTTTTGAGGAGTTGAATAAACGACTTGTGTTAGCTCCTATACTTAAATTACCGTCGGGGACAGGAGGTTATCAGATTTATAGTGATGCTTTTAAAAAGGGCCAAGGGTGTGTTTTGATACAACACGGTAAGGTGATTGCTTATGCTTCTAGGCAGCTTAAACCTTATGAGGTGAATTACCCCAAGCATGATTTGGAGTTGGCATCGGTGATCTTTGCCCTAAAGAGACACTATTTGTATGGAGAGACTTGTGATATCTTTACCGATCACAAAAGTCTTAAATACATTTTCACTCAAAAGGAGCTTAACATAAGGCAGAGGCATTGGTTGGAGCTTCTAAAAGATTATGATGCGAGGATTCAGTATCACCCGAGGAAGGCAAATGTGGTTGCAGATGCTCTTAGCCGAAAGAGTTTAGGAAGTGTAGCAGCTCTTATTACACAACCTCAGCTTATTTCGGATATGGAGCGGCTAGAGTTGGAGTTGTATGTGCAAGGTTCAGATGGGCATTTGGCGGGTATGAGAGTGGAGCCTTCTCTTATTTCGAGAATTAAAGAAGCCCAAAAGGAAGATGGGGAATTGTGGAGTATAGCGTAGAATCTGGAGGAGGGCAAGCAGCCCGACTTTCGTATTGATGACCGTGGTGTGATTTGGTTGGGTGAGCAGTTGTGTGTACCGTCAGATCTAATCATTCGGGAGGCTGTGTTAGCGTAGGCTTAAAGTTTGTCATTTTCTATTCATCCAGGTTCTACAAAGATGTACAGGGATTTGAAGAAAAAAATTTGGTGGAATGGGATGAAGCAAGATGTGGCTGAATATGTTGGGAAGTGCCTCACTTGTTAATAAGTGAAGATAGAACATCAACGAGTTAGTGGCTTGTTGCAATAGTTAGACATTTCAATTTAGAAGTGGGAGGATATCACGATGGATTTTGTGACTGGTTTGCTGAAGACTTTCAGGAAAAATGATGCTATTTGAGTTGTGGTGGATCGATTGACCAAATCAGCACACTTTTTGGCTATCCATGAGGGTTACTCGGTGGATAGATTGGCACAGATCTTTCAACAAGAGATTGTTAGACTTCATGGTACTCCGGTGTTTATTGTTTCGGATCAGGACCCACTATTCACTTCACGGTTCTGGAAAGGGTTTCAACGAACTTGGGGTACTCGGCTCAACTTTAGTACTTCTTTCCATCCGCAGACCGATGGGCAGTCCGAGCAGACTATTCAAACGTTGGAGGACATGTGAGGTTTTGTGCACTTGAGTGGTCAAGTAATTGGGATGACTATTTTTCTATTTGAGTTTGCGTATAACAACAGTTGGCATGCAAGTATTGGGATGGCTCCGTTTGAGGTGTTGTATGGTAGAAAGTGTCGGGCACCAACTTGTTGGGATGAGGTTAGCGAGAGAGCCATAGAAGGGCCTGAGTTTAAATCACTACGGAGAAGGTAGCGGTGGCTAAGGAAAAGTTAAAATCGGCTCGATCAGGGCAGAAGAGTTATGCTGATAAGCATAGGAGAACTTTAGAGTTTGAACCTGGTGAGCATATATTTCAAAAAGTTTCTCCTTGGAAGGGTATTCGGCGATTTGGTTTGAAAGAAAAACTTAGTCCGCGTTATATTGGCCCATTCGAGATTTTGGAAAGGGTTAGTGAGGTTGCATATCGGTTAGCCTTGCCTCCACAGCTAGCTCATGTGCACAATTTGTTCCATGTGTCGGTGTTAAGGAGTTATCAATATCATTCGTTGCATGTGGTGCAATATTTGTTCGATAATATTCGAGAGGATCTTACTTGTGAGGAGAAAGCCGATGCGATTTTGGATCGTCAAGAGCAGGTTATGAGGAGGAAGACAATTTCGTTTGTTAAGGTTTTGTGGAGAAACCATTCGGAGCGAGAAGCTACACGGGAGATGGAGGAGTCTATTCGAGCGGAGTATCCGCATCTTTTTGATAATTAGGTTCGTTCTTTTCTTTTGATTCCGGGGACGGAATCCTTTTTAAGAGGTAGGTGATGTAATACCCAAATAAATAAATGACATTTTAAAATTTTGTTTTAAATATTTTAATTGGGCTTTTCTTGTGTTTGGGTCAAATTATATTCAATTTATGTGGACTATAATAAATAAGGAATTTCATTGATTTGGGCCTTTAAACTTATTGGGTCTAACTTATATTTATGTGATTAAAATCCTAGTATAATTAGGAGAAATAATAAATCAATAAATAAAACATAACTACATTGCATTACATAAAAAGAAATTTGGCGTGAGGCGACACAGAAAAAAACTACCGGAAGAAAAAGAAGTATCGACAATTTGGAGAATTAAGGCAAATCAAAACCTTGTGAATTTTTGTTGTTGTTCTGCTTTCATTCGGTAAGTTCTAAAAGCTAAAAATGCATTTGTACATGTTATATATATATATATAAGGAATTTTGCCAAAATTAAACTTATAATTCAGATTTTTAATAAGGCTATAACTAGAAATTAATTGTTATAATAATTATTATGGTATTATATAGAATTATTTGGAAGTTTAAATTGGGAATTTACAGGAACATAATAATAATAATAATAATAATAATAATAATAATAACTTTGGAATAAGTAAATTTGTAATTTGTAATTAGTAATTTAACTTACAGTTAGTAATTTATATTTTGTTTGTTAAATTATGTAATTAGTTCGGACGGAAGGAGTTTAACGAACTATATTGGGACAATAATTTTGGGTATTACATTGCTTAATCCAAGTACGGATTCCGTACTCCTTCAGCGATAATCTTTTAATTTTGTTATGTTCATTTTGCTTTTCGTTAGATTTTGTTTATTGTTTCACATGAATGTTCATTCTCATATTCATGTGATATTTTTCGTTTTGCCGTTGATATTTAGAACTCATATTTGTACTCTTTAGACTAGTGTATCATATCTAGAGTTTGGTTTGATATTTGTAGTAATGTACATGTTAATATATTTTTGGAGATTTTGTGTTGTTGATTTGTTTCGATTTAACATTTACGTATTAGAACCCCTTTGTGTTGATATTATGTCGCATTTGTTTTGACATGGTATTTTTGTTAGAATATACCGTAGGGTATACCTGAGCTATAACCACCTGTGAGGGTACCACAGGCATGTCCTCTTGGCACCGAGGCATAACACCTTCCATGGCGGTGTGATCAGTTCACGACGTCTCTGTTTCGTGCTCCGGTGGGAGTTGGCCATTTGGTGTTTTGTTGTGGGAGGCGTTTGGGTCGACCCTAGTTTTTTGTTCTGTTCTACGGATTGGTGATGTTTGTGCCAAACACACATTTCAATTTTACATACATTTAAATTCGCGGTCCAATGTGTGTGACTTGCCTGTGTGGCATTATTTGACTTGTCTGTGTGGCAATGTATATTTCTATTTTATTTTGAGCTCGGTATGAAATAACACCTAGACATTTGATTCAGTCTATTATTTCGTTGTATTAGTTGTTCGCTATAGTTTAGTTCGTTTTATTAAGTTAGTTATTTTGTTTCATTATTCGTGTATTCTATATCCGTACTGGGCATTTGGCTCATGCTGTGTTTTTCTTCTGGTAGGTAATAAGGGAGAACAAGGGCAAGTGTGATGAGAGCTCCCTTCATTCCAATGGTTTTAGAAATATTCTGTTTAGGCTTGATAGATTGATTTATTTGGAGTTGTAATAATTACCTTAGATTGTAGTTTGGGCCAGTTTGACATTTATTCTGGTTTGCCTTTTGATATTTATTAGTCTTAAAGATTATTCCTTTGTGGTTTAAAGCCTTATTTTCTTCAGTTATATTGTGTTTTGAGTAACCTCTTTTTCTATTCCGGAAAGGGGGTGTTATAGAGTCAATTTGGAGAATTAAAGCAAATCAAAACCTTGTGAATTTTTGTTGTTGTTCTACTTTCATTCGGTAAGTTCTAAAAGCTAATAATGCATGTGTACATGTTATATATATATATATATCAAATCTATGATCATGTATATATATATATGTGTGTGTGTGTGTGTGTGTATGAAGATATGTGCAGCTTATGTTCTTATTATTATTATTATTACTACTATTATTATTATTTATATATATTTAAGGAATTTTACCAAAATTAAACTTATAATTCAGATTTTTAATAAGGCTATAACTAGAAATTAATTGTTATAATAATTATTATGGTATTATATAGAATTATTTGGAAGTTTAAATTGGGAATTTATAATAATAATAATAATAATAGTAGTAGTAGTAGTAGTAGTAGTAGTAGTAGTAATAGTAGTAGTTTTGGAATAAGTAAATTTGTAATTTGTAATTAGTAATTTAACTTACAGTTAGTAATTTATATTTTGTTTGTTAAATTATGTAATTAGTTCGGACGGAAGGAGTTTAACGAACTATATTGGGATAATAATTTTGGGTATTACATTGCTTAATCCAGGTACGGATTCCGTACTCCTTCAGCGATAATCTTTTAATTTTGTTATGTTCGTTTTGCTTTTCGTTAGATTTTGTTTATTGTTTCACATGATTGTTCATTCTCAAATTCATGTGATAGTTTCGTTTTGGCGTTGATATTTGGAACTCATATTTGTACTCTTTAGATTAGTGTATCATGTCTAGAGTTTGGTTTCATATTTATAGTATGTACATGTTAATATATTTTTGGATATTTTGTGTTGTTGATTCGTTTCGATTTAACATGTACGTATTAGAACCCCTTTGTGTTGATATTATGTCGCATGTGTTGTGACATGGTATTTTTGTTAGAATATATTGTAGGGTATACCTGAGCTATAACCACCTGTGGGGGTATCACAGGTTTGTCCTCTTGGCACCGAGGCATGACACCTTCCGTGGCGGTGTGATCAGTCCACGGCGTCTCTGTTTTGTGCTACGGTGGGAGTTGGCCATTTGGTGTTTTGTTGTGGGAGGCGTATGGGTCGACCCTAATTTTCTGTTTTGTTCTACGGATTGGTGATGTTTATGCCAAACAGACCTGATTTTAGATACATTTGGATTCGATGTCCAATGTGTGTGACTTGTCTATGTGGCATTATTTGACTTGTCTGTGTGGCAATGTATATTTCTATTTTATTTTGAGCTCGGTATGAAATAACACTCAGCCATTTGATTCAGTCTATTATTTTATTGTATTAGTTGTTCGCTATGTTTAATTCGTTTTATTGAGTTAGTTATTTCGTTTCATTATTCGTGTATTCTATATCCGTACTGGACATTTGGCTTATGCTATTTTTTCTTCCGGCATGTAATCAAGGGGGATCAAGGGCAAGTGTCATGAGAGCTCCCTTCATTCCAATGGTTTAGAAATATTCTGTTTAAGCTTGATAGATTGATTTATTTGGAGTTTTAATAATTACCTTAGATTGTGGTTTGGGCCAGTTTGACATTTATTCTGGTTTGCCTTTTGATATTTATTAGTCTTAAAGACTATTCCTTTGTGGTTTAGAGCCTTATTTTCTTCAATTATGTTGTGTTTTGAGTAACCTCTCTTTCTATTCCGGAAAGGGGGTGTTACAAATATAACATCATTCTTTGCTCATGCATTTGTGGAAATAATGTAGAAGAATAAATTGCTTTAGTGTCTCCATTATATATGCTCTTCAACCTTCATGATTGTTGGCAGGTTGCGTAGGATAAAATTAGTAGAGTTCTAAACTTTATCTTATCAATAGGCTGCTTAATAGCACCATCTAAGTTTTTATCATCTAAACTTCATAACGTTGTGGGTCGCCTTCTGCAATCATCTCAATGAATGTGACTAATTATTTTTATCAAGTATCATATGATATTATTGGGCCCCGAATATTTAAGGTCCAAGACCCGGTTTGGGCTTGGCCACAGTCAGGCCACTTTGGGTTCGGATGGAGCATGCTTGGATGACTCCTAATTATATGGAAACTATATTTATGGGAAGAGGAGTTGGTCATTAATTTGACTTCCTAGATTCTAGGAGATTTGGTGCGATCCTATTATGAAAAGGATAAACGGGGGAACCCTAATCCAACTTAGGAATGGATTCTAGCAGGGATGTAAGAATACAATAAATACATGGCTTGACCCTGATCATAAAGTACACACATTATTATTACTTTCCAGCACTAGAGCTTGTTGTCTCCATTGTTAACCTTGTTTAGTCTGTACTTATTCTCACACCAGAACTATCCCCCAGCGGCCCAAGCCGTCAAGCTTTTGGTGTTTACCCGTTTTTTGTGCAGGATTGGACGCGCTTTGGTGATTGGAGCACGTGGACGGATCTTGGCGTTAACATTGGTGCTAGAAGGAGGGCACTCTAGTACTGTTCATTCAATCACAACCAGCAAACAACCGTGTTGGAAATCATGGTGAATAGCAAAGCAGCTTCTGGCCCAGGACAGCCGACTGCAGCAGCATCAGTCCAACAAAAAGGATCGGTGAAGGACATGTTGGGGCCTTTCATTAGTATCCATACACGACTTGACCCCCAGACCAACTCGACAGGGTCCAAGATGGGAGATCAGGACGGCGCGCGCCGAAAGTTGTTCTCCACGACCAGCAAGGATGGGAGAGATCGGAGAAGGGTAGGAGGTACACCACCTCGAACCCTGCTCAGGGAAGACACGAAGTCTGCTCTGGCCCAGAAAGCGAAGGAGATAGAGGAGACAGAGCACGCTCTGAAAATACTCATGATGCAGAAGAAGGAGATCGTCATGCAGATGGTGGTACACATGGCCAAAAAGGAAAACGAGGCCTCCATCCACCCTCGCCACAAAGGACTGGGGAGGTCTCCAGACAGACGACCCAGAGGGAGACATGCTGAAGATACGAGGAGAACCGAGAGTAGACTTCGAGCAGCTCTCGAGATTGAAACAGATCTGAAGGTCGTCGAGTCGGAGAACGTTCGAGGGCACACCACTCTAACAGCCCCCGATACGACGAAAAGAGGCGCCAAAGTCATTCTCGGGAGTACGGTTCGGAAGGTAATGGTCGTAGAAACCAAAGGAAAATAGTCCCCTATGAGAACGAGACTCATCGGAAAGAAGAACCATCAGAACAAAAACTGAAGGGCATTCGTCAGGAGAGCTCTTGGCGGAACAGGAACAGAGATCATAGAAGCCCTTCCAAGGCTGGCAGTACAGATGAAAGGGATCGCAGGTGTAAGACCCCAAATTTTATGAAATGAAAGTATTAAAATTTTCTTTGAATTATTATTCTATTTAGTAAATGGTTAAATTGATAAAAGCTTAAAGTTAAGGGTGATATGTGAAAATTTTACAAAGTAAACAAGTTGTCATAAAATATTCGTTGTGTCGGAAAATATTCGTTTGGTCGTAGAATATTCCTTTATCGGAGAATATTCGTACGACGGTGCAGTCTTTGGTGGACCCCACAACGGAATAATTGTCGGATATAGAAAGCGATAAAAATAATCTTTTCATAAATAACGGTAGGACTTTTACCATTAAACTATTAAAATATCCGATGATAAAAATACAGTAATACTCGTTGTTGCAAAGTAGCACACGGTATTGCACAATATCTTTGATTATTGATGCTTACGTAAGAAGTCACTCAGTATTCAATAATTGCTACAGTAGTTGTTGCATAGTATCTCATATTATTGATTCAATTATTGTCACAGTATCATCTGCACATAATTTTACATTATTAAATTAATAATTGTCATTTATATTATTTAAATGATATTATTAGATAGCATTATTGGCAATGTCTAGAAAGTTCTGTCTAGGAAAGGGGTTAGTTAATTGCGCGCCAGTAAGGAGAAATATTTATCGGAAGGCCCCCTCTTTACTAGGAACGACCTGGTTGTCATTATTGTGATTCTGTAATATTAATTTAAATAATAATTGATGAATGATTGATAAAAATATTTTTATTGTGTTGAGAATATTAATGTTAGTGGAAATCGACATTTTTTTTAATAATAGTTGATTTTCGAATGTTAAATTGACCAAATAAAAATTAATCGGATAAATGAGCAATTAATTAGTGGTAGACATGTGGGGGCCACTATAATAAATGTTTGGTGGGTGGTTGTAGGGGTGGAGGTGCAAGATTTATAAACTTGAGGGACTAAATTAAAAATGGAGGTAAAGATGGAGGTACTAAAGTATAATTAACCAAATTTTTCTAGCCTATAAATACTCCTCCATCCATTCATATTTTTCACACCATTTTGAAGAGCAAAGTTATAATCACAAGCTATAGGGAGAGAAATTATAGAGAGAGAAAGAAGAAAAGTGTTCTGCTACTACACTATTTCAATATCCAATCTTCTACTGAGGTAAGGGGTATTATTTTCTTGTAAGGGATATTATTTTTTTGTAAGGGATATTATTTTTCGTATTTATGAAGAGAGTTATTTTCTTTCAATACCAGTAGGAGTTGTTCTTCCATTCTTTATTATTCTGTTAGAATAACATGTCTACACGGATTACCGCATGCATAGTGAAATCTTTGTGTTATTCTATTTTTTATTATTCTGTTGAAATAAACTGTCTACGCGGACTACCGTATGCCTTGTGAAATCCTTTCGTATTCATTCTATTCTTTATTAATCTGTGAAAATAACCTGTTTATGCGGACTACCTCATGCATGATGATTAACCCTTCATATTCATTTCTATTAAATTGTGAAAATGATCTGTCTACGCGGATTACCGCATGACGGGTGAAAATCCAATTGCTGTTTCGTATATTCTTTCATACTCATGTGAATTATTATTTCAATGGAATATTTGTCTGAACTTGTTATTAAGATTTTAATCTTTTCATATCGGGTTATTATTCACGGGTTATTATTCACGGGTTACTATTCATAGGTTACTATTCATGAATTACTATTTACGAGTTACTATTCATGAGTTAATATTCACGAATTCCTATTTACGGGTTACTATTCACGAGTTACTATTCACGATAAAAAAAATATATTTTTTCTCAAATTATCTTTGATTGGATCCATGTTTTTATCTTCATGTTGATAATTTGGATATTATTGAATTCTGGATAAATGGAAATATAATTCTCTAATATTTATCCTTGATCTCACTGGATTTATTCGTATCTTTGATTGGATCCATATTTTTATCTTCATGTTGATAATTTGGATATTCTTGAACTTTGGATAAATTGAATTATCAATCTCTAATATTTATCCTTAAGCATATTTTATAATCATGGTGATGAAAGTTCTCTTTGACTTAGTGTAAAGATGGGAAAATTATTGGTTTGATCATGACTATGGGTTCTCTTCGGCCAGGGGTGCAAAGATGGATTTTTGATTGGTATGATCATGACCATTGATTTTACAATTGAATATCTTTAGCTTAAGTGCAAAGGTGAATTGATCAACATGGTTATAAGTATTGCTTCTATAAATTCTGAAATGATTAGAAATTCCTTTGAGATTTTCATTTCATCTAATATCATTTCACTCGAATTTTTTTAATTTCCTAAATCTTCTTATTAAATTTTAATCGTTATCTTTGAAATAGAAAACTTGAATATCTTTGGCCTGTAGTGCAAAGATGAACTGTTGATTGATGAATATCTTTGGCCCGTAGTGCAAAGATGAGCTGTTGATTGATGAATATCTTTGGCCCGTAGTGCAAAGATGAATTATTGATTGATGAATATCTTTTGCCCGTAGTGCAAAGATGAACTATTGATTGATAAATATCTTTGGCCCGTAGTGCAAGGATGGACAGGTGTTTGGCATGATTATGACCATTGATATTACTGTTGAATATCTTTGGCTCGTAGTGCAAAATTGGACAGATGTTTGGCATGATTATGACCATTGATATTACTGTTGAATATCTTCGGCCCGTAGTGCAAAGATGAATTGATTAGCATGATTATGAATAAAGGTTGTAGACTAGTATAATCATGACCATTGATGTTACAAATGAATATCTTTAGCCTGAGTGCAAAAATGAATTTATTAGTATGATTATGAAAAAGAACTGTGATTTGATATAACCATGATCTTTGGTGTTTCAGGTAAAGACAGGTGATGAAAATTATCTTCATCCTGGGTGCGAAGAGGAAGTTATCAACATAATTATGATCATGAACAATTTACATGATTGTAGCAGTATTAAAGATTAAGACATTCTCTGATCTATTGGAAAGGGCTATCATTGCCGAAGGAGGCAATGAAGCCATCACTCGATTCAAACAAGAAAAGAAGACCGGTCAGGAGGGACAGAAAGGGGGAAGCAGCGGAGGCAGCAACCCCAACAAACGTAAATGGATGGAGAGCCAATCATCCGGAGGCAGCAAGTCCGGGGGAGAGGCCAAGAAAGGTGTAAAGTGTAACAATTGTGGGAGGAACCACTCGGGGGAATGCATGAAGGGGAAGAACGCATGTTATCGTTGTGGACAACCAGGGCACATGGCTCCTCAATGTCCGAATAAACCTAAGGGAGGATGTTTCTCGTGTGGAGCCTCAGACCATAAAATCAAGGACTGCCCGAAGAGAAAGGTCGATGCAGCTAGCGGCAATCGCAACAACAACAACAACAATGGACTGAGCATCGGAGGGCCAGCCAGTCAAGCCAACAGACCAACGCCAACAGACCAATGGCACACACGTTCAACATGGCCGTACAGGATGCGGTGGAGTCCAAGGATGTGGTGTCAGGTATCATCCCAATCAATGATATAGATGCTTATGTGTTATTCGATTCGGGTGCTACCTGCTCTTTTATTTCAGAAGAATTTGCTAAACAGTTAGACTTACCCCGTGAGAAATTAGAACATCCTATGAACATAGAAGTAGCAAACAAGGAGGTTATCCCCATAGAAGACATTCATAGGAACTATTACACCGAATTGAAAGGATTTAAGCTCAAAGTGGATTTGATACCGATTCGTTTAGGGGAGTTCGATGTAATCCTTGGAATGGATTGGTTATCGATTCACGGAGCAGTTATCGACTGTAAGAAGAAGTGTGTACACCTTAAGACTCCGAGTAAGTCCAAGGTGGTCTTCTATGGTAGTAAATCACCGAGACAATCTCATTGTCTGACGGTGGTACAAGCGCAAAGATTGCTTAGGAAGGGTTGTATAGGTTATTTGGCTCACGTGGTTGATACTCAACGAGTCGAGGGTGAACTGGGTCAGATACCTATTGTAAGGGAATTCGCCGATGTCTTCTCAGACGAGATTCCGGGATTACCACCGGATAGAGAGATAGAGTTTATTATTGATTTGGCACCAGGGACAGCACCGGTGTACAAAGCGTCGTATCGTATGGCACCGGTAGAGATGAAAGAACTAATGGCTCAATTACAAGAGTTATTAGATAAGGGATACATTCGACCGAGCGTATCGCCGTGGGGAGCGCCAGTCTTATTCGTAAAGAAGAAAGATGGGTCGCTAAGACTTTGTATCGACTACTGAGAGTTGAACAAGGTCACCATTACGAACAAATACCCATTGCCCAGGATAGACGATTTGTTTGATTAGTTGAAGGGGCCGAAGTACTTTTCAAAGATCGACTTGAGGACCAGTTATCACCAATTGAAAGTGAAGCCGGAGGACATTCCAAAGACGGCATTCAGAACTCAGTATGGACACTTTGAGTTTCTGGTAATGTCATTCGGATTGACGAACGCACCGGCAGCATTTATGGACTTGATGAACAGAGTGTTCAAACAGTATTTGGATAAGTTTGTTGTCGTGTTCATCGATGACATTTTGGTGTATTCGGAGACGGAGGAAGAGCACGCCGAGCATCTACGGATAGTGTTGGAAACCTTAAGGAGGGAGAATCTGTATGCAAAATTCTCCAAGTGTGAGTTTTGGTTGTAGAGAGTGCAATTTTTGGGGCACGTTATCGACAAGAATGGTGTTTCAGTGGATCCAGCAAAAGTAGAAGCGGTTATCAATTGGGAACAGCCGAAGATGCCAACAGAGATCAGGAGTTTCTTAGGATTAGCGGGATACTATCGGAGATTCATTCAGGATTTTTCGAAATTAGCATCGTCGTTGACCAATCTTACCAGAAAAATAATTAAGTTCGTTTGGACGGAAAAGTGTGAAGAGAGTTTCCTAGAATTGAAGAAGAGGCTTAGTCAATCACCTGTGTTGACTTTACTGGACAACACGGGAGGGTTTGTAGTGTATAGTGATACGTCACACAAGGGTCTTGGCTATGTACTAATGCAACACGGCAGGGTCATTGCGTACGCTTCACGTCAGCTGAAGGATTATGAGAAGGGTTATCCGACTCATGACATGGAGTTAGCAGCGGTAGTTTTTGCCTTGAAGATTTGGAGGCATTATCTGTATGGCGAGAAGTGTGAGATATACACGGATCACAAGAGTCTGAAATATATCTTCACGCAGAAGGAGTTAAACATGAGACAGCGCCGATGGCTAGAATTGATCAAAGATTATGATTGTGAGATTCTGTACCATCCAGGCAAAGCAAATATAGTGGCAGATGCTTTGATCAGGAAAGGCAGAGAGAAGTTATTGAAGTTGACCATTCAAGAGGAATTGGTGAAAGATTTCGAACGACTAGACTTGGAGGTTAAGTATCCGATGGAGACCAACGAACAATTATTTACAGTAACAGCGAGCCCGACTTTATTAGATAAGGTTAAAGAGGCACAGGAGAAGGACGAAGATTGCGATAACATCAAGAAGCGATTAGCTGAAGGTGATGAATTGGAAGGTGATGAGTTGAAATTTAAGATTGATAGCACTGGACTGCTAAGATTTGAAGGACGAATTTGGATACCGTTAGTACAAGAACTAAGAGAAGAGATTTTACAAGAAGTGCACAGTACAAGATACTCGATACACCTAGGAAGCACAAAGATGTACCAAGATTTGTGTCACCACTTTTGGTGGCCAAACATGAAGAGAGAGGTTGCGGAGTGCGTAAGCAGATGTCTAACTTGTCAGAGAGTCAAGGCAGAGAACCAACGACCAAGCGGGTTATTACAACCATTAGAGATTCCCGAATGGAAGTGGGAGCACATCACGATGGATTTTGTGGTGGGACTTCCGGCAACGCAGAAAGGGCACGACGCCATATGGGTAATTGTAGATCGTCTTACTAAGTCAGCTCACTTTTTGCCGATTAAGATTAAGTATAGTTTGGACTAGCTAGCCAGATTATATGTCAAGGAAGTTATCTCGAGGCATGGGGTGCCGGTATCTATTATATCAGATAGAGACCCGCGATTCACGTCAAACTTCTGGAAGAGTCTTCAGGAAAGAATGGGGACACAACTACGAATGAGTACCGCGTATTATTCGCAAACCGATGGGCAAAACGAGAGAACGATTCAAACACTTGAAGACATGCTCCGAGCTTGTGTGATGGACTTCAAGGGTAGTGGGGAGGATCATCTTCCATTAGTAGAGTTAGCATATAACAATAGTTATCACGCTAGTTTCGGAATGCCACCATACGAAGCGCTATATGGGAGAAAGTGTCGAACACCGTTGTGTTGGGACGAAGTAGGTGAACGTCGACTGTTGGGACCAGAATTGGTGCAACAGACTATAGAGATTATCAAGGTGATAAGAGTACGGTTGGTAGTAGCTCAAGATCGCCAGAAGAAATATGCGGACTTACATTGCAAGAAGAAAGATTTTGAATTAGGACGCTATGCTTTTTTTAAAGTATCTCCCTGGAAAGGGAAGATTCGTTTTGGGAATAAGGGCAAGTTGAGCCCTAGGTTCATCGGACCATTTGAGATTTTGAGGCGAGTCGGTGAAGTGGCGTATGAGGTGGCGTTACCTCCTAAACTTGAGCACGTTCACAATGTGTTTCATGTGTCAGTATTGCGGCCGTATAAACCGGACTACAAGCACGTTATCTCTTATGAACCGATCCAAGTCGAGAAAGACTTATCATACGAAGAAGTTCCTGTCCAGATACTAGATAGGAAGGAACAGAAGCTGAGAAATAAAATTATCCATTCCGTTAAGGTTCTCTGAAGGAATCACGCAGTCGAAGAAGCTACATGGGAGTTAGAAGAGAAAATAAAAGTGAATTATCCGTTTTTATTTGAGTAACCTTATTTTTACAATTTCGAGGACGGAATTTTTATAAGGGGGGAGGGATGTAATGACCGTGAATTTTTAAACTCCTTATTAATTAATTATGTGATTTAATTTTAACGAGTTAGTTTTGTGAGCATATTTAAACCTTATGTGGTTATGTGAATTTGTGAAATAATTAAAGGGAGTCACTAATAGTTTATTTAAATTAGTGGACTAACCCTAAGACTTTAATATCAAAAGAATTGATAAAATGATTATTAATTAAATATTCAATTTACTTGAATATAGTGAATGGATTTAAATGTGTTGATTAATTGCTATTGTAAATAAACAATAAATTAATGAGCAAAGGATTAATAAATATAATATGATTATATTTAATTGATTAATTATTTTATACAAAGCATGTGATATATTAAACCTTTAATATAAGGTAGTTACCTCTATATGGTATAAAATGCAATAATGTAGATATATATTATATAGTAAGATTAATGACATTATGTGAGTTACATAATATATTATTGCTTATGTGACATGATATGTGTGGGTAAAACCTAGTGTATACCCTATCACCTTATTTTAATATCAATAAACAATTATTAATTGATAATGTTTTCAATAAGTTATTATAATTATAATAATAACCGTTGTGATAATGAGTAATAATAATACCCAATTAAAATATATGTGGTGTTAATAAAATGAACATGAATTATATGTTGATATATCTATATGTAACCAACTTGATACTTTGTAATTATAAAATACATTGTATACCCCTTTATTCATTATAACCTAAGTCATAGGAAATGAAATGTGTATATATAGTATATAACCAAAGTGTATATATTATGTGATATAACCCAAGTATGGTATTTGCAAATGTTGAGTGTAGCTTGTCCCATATTGAGTGTCCAATTGCTCTCCATTTGCCATTCACGTGAAGGGGCCAAGGCCTATTCTACTTCATCATTTCTCTTCCTAGCTAGCAATGAGAGTGATGATGGCAAGGGGAGTGGTTTGATGTGGTTGGTGGCAACTATTCCACCAACTAACCATTGCCCATCATCTTCTTCCTTCACCCCTTGGTTTGATTCTTGGTGCAAAGCTTTGGTATGGATATTGAATTTCCCTATAAATACCAAGCCTCTCTTCTTATATAATGTTGCTAGAAATTGTGCTAAGTTAATATAGAGAAAGTGTTGTGAGTATACAATCTGATTGTGGTAGCAAGCTTAGATATTTCAAAGCTTCAAGAGATATAAGCTTTACACCCACTTTGAAGTTCAATTCATAGAAATTAACATGTTTAGTTGGAATTGATTGTGTGAAATGATGCTAGAATGTTAATGGAGTTAGTATGCATGCTAGAAACATAATGTAGTTGATTAAATACATGTTTCATGAAGTAATGAAAGGATGGGCTGAAGCTATATAATTGCAGAGAAGCTTCTGGTCTGGAAACGGAGCCGCGCGGCCGCGCGTCTCCTTAGTACAAATGGGGCGCGGTCGCGCCCCTCTGCAGAAATTGTTGATGATTTTGTTAAGCTTTCTGATTTAGGGAACATGCTAGTATAACACTATTATGACTATTTAAGTCTCTGAAATGCTGACATAAATGACCTTGCTTAGAGTCACCTACCAACTTGGTTTTCCAAAGAAGACTTAAGGTTTTCCGAAAGCAAACTTGTCAAACTAGAACACTTTGAGTTCTGAAAATTCAAGCATGTTTATGTGGTCTATTTTTATGTACACGAGCATGAAATATAATATGTTTACCTTGCATGCTTAAATAATTCCGATAGCATTCTAATGGAAACGTAGAGTTTCAAATGAGAACTTAATAAGCTATATGTCCTTTAAGTTCTGAAATTTGTAAGCATGCTTAAGTGGTATAATCATGTATGAATAAGTATGAAATGTGATATGCGTAGTAGCTTTGCATACTTGGAGAGTTAATATGAGATTGTTAAAAGGAACCTTAATAGTTTGAAAACTAGTTTAGTTGATAAACACCTTGCATGTATTCTGAAAATTTTGACTATCTTGATAGGGTCTCATATGCCTCTAGACATGGTCAAAATGTATGCCTAACTAACCTTATGCATGCTAAACTAGTCGGACGTGAAATAAGACAAGTGTTAAAGAAGGTGGAACCTCATAACTTAAAATGCATGACTAAACTAACGTAAGCATATATAGTCGAGACTTATTGACCTCATAGCAGATGTATAATGACTAAACGAAAGAGACGTTATTACTTAGGAACGTAAAGCCTTGATTTCATATGAACGGATAATAAACTATGTCATGGGATCGAACCTAGTTATAAGCATCCTAACATGTGTATTTATCATGATCCGTTTATGTGTGCGATGCGTATTGGGTTTCTGCAGGAGCAGCCCTGTCTTGGTCTGCACCAGGAGCCGCGCGGCCGCGCCCCTCCTTAGTGTAAACCAAGCACGGCCGCGCCCTTATGCAGAAATTCCTGAATTTGTTTTATTGTAATCTGAAACTGTATTGTATAATTACTTAAAGTGCTATGTTTTCAAGCCTATGTGATGCATATAAACTAGATATTCTAGAACTGTTAAATCAAGGACATGGTTAATTGATTATAGAACCAGTCATAATAATTGACTTACATGAATTTCATGATAAACTTATATGATAGACTTATATGCTAAGTAAATTCTTGTAAGTATAGGCTCATATTAGTTTACACATACTAATTGAAAGACCGACTTGATTATGATAGATTGTTTCAACGAGTTTAATTAAAGCTAGATTTATTGTAGCTGAGCTAACAGGCAAGTTTTCTAACTTCATTTAATTGTTATATTGAATGCAAGTTCCCGAACTTCACTCTTTGATTGTGCAAGTTCCCTGACTTATATTCTTTATTGTGCAAGATTCTAAACTTCACTTATATTGTGCAAGTCTTCTGAAACTTATTCATTATTGTGAAAGTTCCTATCCTTCTCATATTGAATTGAACAGGTTATCGTTGAATTGAAAGTTATTCATTTAAGCTTGAACTTTATTTTCAAGCATGCTTTATGTGGTTTAATTATTCTAATATTATTCCACGTCGATATTATTGATATTCGCACTTAGTGTATTTGAGTTCGTACAGTCTTGGACTTGTATATCACTAAAGTTCTATAATTCTTGAACTGTGTAAGATAGAGTCTGAACCTTTTTTCGGTCAGACAAGTGTATGATGTTTTATAAAAGTTATCCAAACCAATTGATGGTAAGGATTCTTAGACTGAAAGAACACCTCTTATTTGATAGGGGAGTACCTTAAGTATCTAATATATGATACAAAGAGCAGATTTAAATGTTATGCATATACATAGGGTATGTGAGGCTGATCCCCTCAAGTACTTATTTTGTAGCCAGTAACCAAAGGGTCAATTAGCTATTGAATCCATTGGAGTTTTATAGTTCAAAGTCTACTTGACTATCAGTTATTCTAAAAGTAATTATTATTCTTGCTTCCGATATTCATATTGTTGAATCTTTCTAATATTCATATTGTTGAATTCCTTGTCAGATATATTCTTTTCATTATAATATATCCTTTATTGTTGTATTTAAATTTGCTGAGCAAACTTATTGCTCATTCTTGCTATATCATGACTTCTATTGCAGTTAAGCCCATGACTTCTATTGCAGTTAAACCCGAGATTTCAGGGAAGGACAAGGGTAAAGGAAAAATGTAGTAATAGTTTGCAAGGAGCAAACTTTATGTTTAGTTTAATTACTATTAATGTAATTTGAACCCTAATGAGTATTCTAGGGTATGTATGTATTGTTGTATTAAGGTTATCGAATCTTGGGACTAGTAACACCTTTTGAACAAACGACATACGTTTATTATATTTCCGCATTTAGTTATTGTATGTTGTTTAGAGGTGGATGGTTGTATTTTATCGTGGCAACCGAATCGGGGTTAGAGAACCCGGATTCGGGGGTGCCACAGGAGACAAGGGAGATAATTATACGACAAGAGAATACCCACCATTGGAATGAACAGGGTAGTAATCTTCTCGTTCTTCTTTGGGGTCTATTGGATCAACCAAGGTTAATTCTCAAGTCCTACGATATCTATTATAACTTAGAAGCATGGTCTCCCATATACGAAGGTTTCCTTGAGTATTTTCCAAATATTTTAATTTCTAAAACTGTTATTGACTGTACTTTTATGTAACGTATCATTGATAAGGAGTATTGAGTATTGTTATTTGTATTGAAACTCACAGTTTATCTATGGTCGTATTTTGCATGATAGTTTAATAGTTTGAATATGGAAATTTGTATTTGAATTATGTTGAGTGTATCTGGCGACCCAGAATGGGTTGTGTGGACCTATTTTGGGGGCGTCACAGTTGGTATCAAAGCTCAGGGATATGGTCTCTGGCGGAAATCTGAGACTAGAACTAAGAGGGGAGAGACGAGTAATATCCTTCGCTAGTGTGTGTCCTAACTAAGTGGAATTTTCTTATTTGCTAAGTTGACAAATTGTGATATGTCAATTAACCTTTTTTTGAAGCTGTATTCTGGAATGATATTTTAAATCCAAGAGATGAGCAATGGAAAAATCTTGATACAGCGAAAATGACCGGGAAGATAGAATCTGAAATGAAAGCAAGGTATCATTACCTCTTTGAATTACCAGGTACGTAAATTTCGAGGACGAAATTTCATAAGGAGATGAGATTGTAAGACCCCGAATTTTATGAAATGAGAGTATTAAAATTTTCTTAGAATTATTATTCTATTTAGTAAATGGTTAAATTGATAAAAGGTTAAAGTTAAGGGTGATATGTAAAAATTTTACAAAGTAAGCAAGTTGTCATAAAATATTCGTTGTGTCGGAAAATATTCATTTGGTCGGAGAATATTCCTTTGTCGGAGAATATTCGTACGACGGCGCAGTCTTTGGTGGACTCCACAACGGAATAATTATCGGATATAGAAAGCGACAAAAATAACCTTTTTATAAATAACGACAAGACTTTTACCATTAAACTGTTAAAATATCCGGTGATAAAAATACAATAATACGCGTTGTTTCAAAGTAGCACACGGTATTGCACAATATCTTTAATTATTGATGCTTATGTAAAAAGTCACTTAGTATTCAATAATTGCTACAGTAGTTGTTGCACAGTATCTCATATTATTGATTCAATTATTGTCACAGTATCATCTGCACAATATTTTATATTATTAAATCAATAATTATCATTTATATTATTTAAATAATATTATTAGATAGCATTATTGGCAATGTCTAGAAAGTTCTATCTAGGAAAGGGGCTAGTTAATTGCGCGCCAGTAAGGAGAATTCTTTATCGGAAGACCCCCTCTTTACTAGGAACGACCTGGTTGTCATTATTGTGATTCTGTAATATTAATTTAAATAATAATTGATGAATAGTTGATAAAAATATTTTCATTGTGTTGGGAATATTAATGTTAGTGAAAATCGACATTTCTTTCGATAATAGTTGATTTTCAGATGTTAAATTGACCAAACGGAAAATTAATCGGATAAATGAGTAATTAATTAGTGGTAGACATGTGGGGGCCACTATAATAAATGTTTGGTGGGTGGTTGTAGGGGTGGAGGTGCAAGATTTATAAACTTGAGGGACTAAATTAAAAATAAAGGTAAAGATGGAGGTACTAAAGTGTAATTAACTAATTTTTTTCTAGCCTATAAATACTCCTCCATCCATTCATATTTTTCACACCATTTTGAAGAGCAAAATTATAATCACAAGCTATAGTGAGAGAAATTATAGAGAGAGAAAGAAGAAAAGTGTTCTGCTACTACACTATTTTAATATCCAATCTTCTACTGAGTAAGGGATATTATTTTCTTGTAAGGGATATTATTTTTTTGTAAGGGATATTATTTTCTTGTAAAGGATATTATTTTCTTGTAAGGGATATTATTTTTTTGTAAGGGATATTATTTTCTTGTAAGGGATATTATTTTTTTGTAAGGTATATTATTTTTCGTATTCATGAAAAGAGTTATTTTCTTTCAATACTCGTAGGAGTTGTTATTCCATTCTTTATTATTCTGTTGGAATAACCTGTCTACGTCGATTACCGCATGCATGGTGAAATCCTTGTGTTATTTCATTCTTTATTATTCTGTTGGAATAACTTGTCTACGCGGACTACCGCATGCCTGGTGAAATCCTTTCGTATTCATTCTATTCCTTATTAATCTGTGGGAATAACTTGTCTACACGGACTACAGCATGCATGGTGATTAACCCCTCGTATTTATTTATATTAAATTGTGAAAATGATCTGTCTACGCGGATTACCACATGACAGGTGAAAATCCAATTGTTGTTTTGTATATTCTTTCATTCTCGTGTGAATTATTATTTCAATGAAATATTAGTCTGAACTTGTTATTGAGATTTTAATCTTTTCATATCGGGTTATTATTCACGGGTTATTATTCACGGGTTACTATTCACGGGTTATTATTCACGGGTTATTATTCAGGAGTTATTATTCACGGGTTACTATTCATAGATTACTATTCACGAGTTATTATTCATGGTAAAAAATATATATTTTCTTTTCTGTCCAAATTATAATTGATTGGATCAATGTTTTTATCTTCATGTCGATAATTTGGATATTCTTAAACTCTGGATAAATTGAATTATCAATCTCTAATATTTATCCTTGATCATATTTTATAATCATGGTGATGAAAGTTCTCTTTGACTTGAGTGTAAAGATGGGAAGATTATTGGTTTGATCATGACTATGGGTTCTCTTCGGCCAGGGGTGCAAAGATGGATTGTTGATTGGTATGATCATGACCATTGATTTTACAATTGAATATCTTTAGCTTAATTGCAAAGATGAATTGATCAACATAGTTATAAGTATTGCTTCTATAAATTCTGAAATGATTAGAAATTCCTTTGAGATTTTCGTTTCATCTAATATCATTTCACTCGAATTTTTAATTACCTAAATCTTCTTATTAAATTTTAATCGTTATCTTTGAAATATGAAACTTGAATATTTTTGCCTGTAGTGCAAAGATGAACTGTTGATTGATGAATATCTTTGGTCGTAGTGCAAAGATGAGCTGTTGATTGATGAATATCTTTGGTCGTAGTGCAAAGATGAGCTGTTGATTGATGAATATCTTTGGCTCGTGGTGCAAAGATGAATTGTTGATTGATGAATATCTTTGGCCCGTAGTGCAAAGACGAACTGTTGATTGATGAATATCTTTGGCCCGTAGTGCAAGGATGGACAGATGTTTGGCATGATTATGACCATTGATATTATTGTTGAATATCTTTGGCCCGTAGTGCAAAGATGGACAGGTGTTTGGCATGATTATGACCATTAATATTACTGTTGAATATCTTCGGCCAGTAGTGCAAAGATGAATTGATTAGCATGATTATGACTAAAGGTTGTAGACTAGTATAATCATGACCACGCATCCAACAGCTGGACCGCCGTACCCTTAACCTTGCTGGAAAAATGGGTTCGGTTCCCCCCTCCACACCTTCGTCATAATCCTCCTAAGGTTCATCGGTATCGGCTTTAGCCAACTGATGCCGAACTCATATATCAGTATCATCGCTTTCATTGCCTTCTGTGAGGAAGTCGAAGTGCAACCTTCCATCGACCTTTTCTTCTCTCTGTACCAACTGACAGGATCACGCGAACCAGGCTTCAAAGCCTTCAGTAAACATCCGAACAAACCCAACGCCCGAATAGAGAGATGCATTCTGATGAATGCCCCCTCCAGCAACAAAGGATGGCACACAAAGTGGTTCTTCATTCGAGGGCCAGAAACTCCAAAACTGCCGGGCTAGGCACCTCCTAGACGACCGAACCCCTCCATGGGCGACATTTCTTCCGATCGAGTACTAGAGATCGCCAGAACGATCGAAAAACTACCCGATAAGGAATGGAGCTATGTATTTCTAGCCAAACAGGCCTGGCTCTATGATCACAAATGTAAGTTACCGAACACAATATCCCTAATCAGACCAGCTACAGCCGAGCGACGTGACCTGGATCTCTACTTTTCCGGCAAAGCTCCCACCAAAGTTGTCGAAGCTCCCATTATCACAAGCCCAACCGTCGATGCCCCAGCTTCCAACATACCAACCACCGAAGATGAACCTACTGAGAATACCAACCCGGAAGCATCAACAAGGGTTCAACATAAGAGGAAAGCCTCCAAAGGATCCAAAAGAAAAGCCGACCCACCCCTGGTCATCCCAAAAATCTCATTGACCTGCCAGCGGAAGAACGAGCGTAAATTCTTCGTTTTAAAAAGAAACGAGCTAAGGTAAACCCTCTGACTGCTGAAGACCTTAAAGTCCCTCCCTCTAAAGCAACCACTCCGTCCTCCGAAGCCGACCCTAACCCTTCCATAAACCAAAGTCAAAAACGCAAAAATATCGAGGATACGACCTCTGATCCTCTCCCCAAAAAGCCTCATACTGAACCACCACCTTCTTCCTCTCAACAATTACCTCCCTCTCTATCAGAAGACGAGCCAATCCGGAAGTCATTCTTCTCCAACGACCCCAACAACTATCCCATTGAGGCTTACAACCACTTTGTGTTTCCAGTCGATGATGACAAATTCAAGGACAACCCCTACCACAACCTCATATTGAGCGGCCTCATGCAACAGGGCAGGGTAATTCTCTCTTACTCTTTTCATTTGATATTATCATTGTACTGCTCTTCTTCACTAATCTTCAGAAGTTCTCTTCAGACTAACGCTATATGGGGTCGGGTCACCAAGAAATTGAAGGAGCGCGAAGCCAACAAAAAAAGACTTGCAGAAAAAATAAAAGCTCTCCTCAATGAACAAGCTGCTCATGCCAAAACTGACCAGACCAACAAATATCTTCAGACCGAAATCTCCAGCCTTCGGAACGAGAACACCAGCCTAAAGGAGTACACAGATTGTGTTGACACCAAATGCCAAATGATTTTGGAGAAGTCTGAAGCTGATCAAGCAGAGATCTACCAGCTGAAGCAGAGCAACATTGCTCTTCAACAGCAGAACTTTGACTTGAGGAAACAGGAAAAAGACGCTCGTCAGGTGTGCACTGCTCTGGAGAAACAACTTTCCGAGCACAAAGCCTCTGAGCCGACTCTTACTGAAGTTCTTTGGCTTCAGATCATCAAGGAGTATCGAGAATCGGCCAGGATGTTCAGTATAGCTGAACGCATAGATAACCAGGATGTTCTCTAAAGGATATGAAGCTTGCCGAAGCAAAGGGAAAGCTAAGATGGCTGAACGCTTTGTCAACCCTGGTCTGCTCGATACTTCGGACTCCGAAGAGGATACCAATGATGATCCTTCTTCTTCAGATTAGGAGTCATTATGTAAAATTCTAAGCTTCTTGTAAATGTCAATTATTAATGAAAAAATATCTATCTTTTCATATATTTTCCCGAACTGTATTTATATCGTAAGCACATATAACATTCATTAAGAAGAGTTATAAGCAATTAAAGCATAAAAACATTACTTGCTCCCCAGAGCTGAATAAATCCAACCTTATTACTGGCAACCTCGTTCTCTCCGTGAGTCGAACAGGGTCAAACAAAAATATTCACTTCGCTCCTTAGAGGCGAAAGAATCCAACCTTATACCACTGGCGACCTTCGTTCTCTCCGAGAGCCGAATAGGTTCAACCAAAAATATTCACGTCGCTCCTAAGAGGCGAGGGAATCCAGCCTTATACTAATGGCAACCTGTTATCTCCGAGAGCCGAACATGTTCAACCAAAAATATTCATTTCACTCCTAAGAGGCGAAGGAATCCAACCTTATACCACTGGCGACCTTCGTTCTCTCCGAGAGCCGAATAGATTCAACCAAAAATATTCACTTCGCTCCAAAGAGGCGAAGAAATCCAACCTTATACCACTGGGACCTTCGTTCTCTCTAAGAGCCGAATATGTTCAACCAAAAATATTCACGTCGCTCCTAAGAGGCGAGGGAATCCAGCCTTATACCAATAATCTGGTCCGATACGAGGAGTCGAACAGATGTAGACTAAACACAAAGAATAATACTGCTGGAGAAAAATGATTTTTTTACTGATAATCCCTGGCGCTATTACAGACCCTTGACTGTGACTTCTGCCTTACAGAAAATATTTCCTTAGTCTGCCTGCATGCCAAGTATTCTTGATCTCTGACCCATCCATTGCCCGAAGCCGATAGATGCTAGGCTTCGGTACCTCGATGATTTCATATGGGCCTTCCCAGTTCGGCATCAATTTCCCCTAATTCTGAGGCATAGAAGATTCCACCTCCCAAAGAACAAAATCCCCTACTTCGAACCTTCTGAGCTTTACACCTTTATTATAATACTTAGCCACCCTTCGCTGATATGCACTGAGCTTCACCAGGGCAGCTTCTCTGACCTCTTCCAATAAATCTAAGTTGACCCGAAGTCCATCTTTGTTGAACACCTCCTGGAACCGACTGACCCGAAAAGAAGTAGATCCAATCTCCACAGGTACTAGAGCATCTGTATCATAAGCCAAACTGAATGGAGAATCGCCGGTGGTAAATCGAGGTGTGGTCCGATAAGCCTATAGGACACTGAGCAATTCTTCTAGCGATCTTCCATTTGCCTCATCAAGTCTCCTCTTGTTCCCATTCAACAAAGTTCTGTTAGTTATCTCAACTTGACCATTCGACTGAGGATGCTACTCTGAAGTCTTTCTATGCTGTATGCCCAGTTCTGCCAAAAATGCTTCGAACTTGGCACCCACAAACTGTCGACCATTTTCTGAAACCACCACCATAGGTATGCCGAACCGGAACACAACACACTGCTTTAAGAACTTCAAACACTCCTGTTCTGTAATCAGCCGAAGGGGTTTGGCCTCCACCCACTTGGTCATGTAATCGATGACAACGATGATAAAGCTGACAAAGCTGACCTGTCCCTTAGCTTTTGGTAATGGACCCAATATATCAACCCCCAAAACAGCGAAAGGAATAGGTGATAATACCGAGAATAATTCTTCAGGCGGCTGATGAGTGATAGGGCTGTTTAGCTGACACTTCGGACATTTCTTCACGTACTCAGTCGTCTCTTTGAATATTGCGGGTCAGTATTATCCCTGTCAAAGTACCTTGTATGCCAAAGACTTCGCCGCCATATGATCACTGCATATCCCCTTATGAACTTCCCGAAGGGCGTAATCCGCCTCTGATGGAATAAGGCACTTCAGCAATGGGGACGAATAATCCCTTCGATACAAATCTCCATCTATCAGCACAAAGTTTGAGCTTCTGTGCTTTATTTTCTTTGCTAACAGTCGATCTGATGGTAACACGCCATCGGCTAGATACTCCAGATATGGAGTCATCCAGCAAGTTGATCGTTCAATGCACATAACCTCGGTGTGCTGAACACTCGACTGATTTAAAACCTCAAGGTAGACTGAGTGACTCCCCCAAAATAGGTCCACACAACCCATTCTGGGTCGTCAGATACACTCAAGATAATCCAAATACAAATCTCCATATTCCAACTATTAAACTATCGTGCAAAATACGACCACAGATAAACTGTGATTTTCAATATAAATAACAATACTCATACTCCTTATCAATGATACGTTACATAAAGGTACAATCAATAACTGTTTTAGAAATTAAAATCTTTGGAAAATGCTCAAGGAAACCTTCGTACATAGGAGACCATGCTTCTAAGTTATAATAGATATCGTAGAACTTGAGAATTAATCTTGTTTGATCCAATAGACCCCAAAAAAGAACAAGAAGATTACTATCCTATTCATTCCAATGGTGGGTATTCTCTTGCCATATAATTATCTCCCTTGTCTCCAATCGAGGATAATATTCTAACCATACTCCAAGATTATATAGGTAGTGCTCATAGATATAATCAGCAAGTGGATGCGCACAACCTTGTCTTATGACAACATGAAGTCGTATGTGGTTATCTTGTATGATAGTGACAACATACCCTTCCAAAGTCGGGTTCACCTCACTCTATTTGGGTCAACAAAATCAACTGTTAAATGACGTATAAAATACGACACACACATTTAAAGTTCTCAATATAATTATATATTTTCATGTTGTTTTATAATGTATCGAGAAACTTCAACAGTCACCGAACATCACTCTATTCCCTTGTTATCCCCGCTCGACCCAGCTACATTCTTATTACCTGAAAGGAATTGTGAAGCAAAAGAGTGAGCACAAATAGCCCAGTAAAGAATATTATGACTAAAGATAATTAAATTATCAATAATCTTCATCGGTAAAAAATCTGATATTTAGAACATATGGTAGATGATAAAAAAATTTCAACCATAGTTGCAGTGGGACAAGCAATCCATTAGGAGAGTCAAGTAGAACATAATGTATACTATCTTCTCTATGTTAAAAGTCCACCAACAATATTTCATCCCTATAACATCAATTAATAGTTCCTCTCCACAATCATATAAATATTTCATGATCATAATTATGTTGATAAGTTACTCTTCGCACCCAGGACGAAGATAATTTTTACCACCTGTCTTTACCTGAAACACCAAAGATCATGGTTATACCAAATCACAGTTCCTTTTCATAATCATGCTAATAAATTCATCTTTACATTCAGGCCAAATATATTCATTTGTAAAACTATTTTGTTATTACCCATAGCATCACCATCACCATTTTGTATGTGTAAGATGAAATTCTCTAAAAATAATCATATAAATTATTCACTTATTTTTATTTCTTTTTAATTATTTATGAGTTTAATTTTTTCAATTTTTGAGAAATGTAGCACAAATAATTTAAAAAAAAATTATTTTAGAAATAGTAAATTATTGAATCTCAGAATCATAAAGTTACAACAGAAAGCTTATCCATCTACACTTTCTCTGATAGAGGCTCGCTTCTTCAAGTTCCGCTTGTTGCTTTTCATTTTGATCAGAGTAGGTGCTTGCTGCTCGCTCGCTGTCTAATGAGCCCTCATTGCCCGCCCGACCCCTCTCTTTAATAGTAAGTAAAGTGAAGTCAAATCAATGAAGTGAACAGCCCAACCTCTTTGTTTGAAGCTGTGTGCTTCTACCGATTCCCTACGTAGAAAAGTTCTTCAGGCTTTTGTGTGGTAATGCATCAAATTTGTATCAGAACTTAGGCTTGGTACTGTCTCATTGTCCCAAAATCATGATCACAACCTACAAACGACCATATTCAAACTATAAATTCAAAAGCACAAAACTTTAACCCAAATCAATAATTTTATAGTGAATAAGGAAGAATATGCACCTCCGTGAATTTAAAATTGTGAATAATTAATTTTTTAATTAAATTTTTATTGTTAAAATTTTGAAATTACATATTAATGAAGTTTAAATTTGCTATACTAAGAAAAGGAAAAAGTTAAATAATTAAATTTGATAGTGAGAGAAAGTGAATGGAATAAAAAATAAAAAGTTAAGAATAAACAATCTATTCTTGTGCTGACAAATACCTTGTTGGAACTAATACATTGTTGCAAAATAAGTTATGCCCTTCCAAAAGTTGGAACTAGCTAGGCATTAATTTCTATTTATTTTCCGCAAGTATCATAACCATAAAAACTCAAGGATTCTGCAATCCTTGGAAAACTATTTGAAACAAGTACAATAATTAAATACTGATTTCAAGGACATATAAGTAGTCTAATTTATTTTTTTATATTATTCATACATTAAATATTAACTCAAAATTTGTATGTCATTATTTATTGATATTAAAACTATTATTATTTGTCTCTCATTTTTCCTTTGATTTAACTTTTTATGCATAAAAACTTTGAATTTTTCATTGTTCATTCAACATCCATCGTATAAAAACTTTGAATTATTTCAAAAGTCTTGAAGAATTAATTTTTCAACAGGTAACCTGAAAACATATAGTCCTTCCTGTTCCAACAACAATTGATTTTATATTTCGAAACGGAGGCATTGAAATGGAATTAACTTTTTTTATAATATAATTTATTTTCATTATGAAACTGAGAGAATTATTATTAAGCACGAAATTGAGAAATTTATTAATAAAAAAAGTTAATGTGACAAAATTATCCAATGTGGACTTCAATAAGCAAAAAATAATAATAGTAATAATAATAATAATAATAATAATAATAATAATAATAATAATAATAATAATAATAATAATAATAATAATAACAGTAATAAATAATAATAATAGCTATAATAATAATAACAGTAATAATAATAATAATAACAAAAATAATAATAATAAATTATTAATAATAATAATATCAGTAGTAAATAATATCAGTAATAAATAATAATAACAATAATAGTAGTAATAATAATATTAAATTCAATAGTAATAAATAATAAAAAAAACAATAACAATAATAATAAATAATAATAATAATAACAACAACAGTAATAACTAATAATAATAATAGTACCAGTAATAGTAAGTCAACTGAGAATTCTTGTCTATTGGAATTCTTATTTCCGTGTTAGCCTGCCGGGCTGTAATAACTAACGCGGTACGTACACGGTTTCCGAAATTGGGCCTTAATTACGCGGTTTGTACACACGGTTAACTTCCGCGGTTCTGATAGAGTTCAAATCTGGTAAGGTTCCGGTTCGGGTACTGGTAAGGTTGCAATTGGTTCCGGTTCGGATTCGGTAAAGTACGGGTCCGGGTAGAGTCCGGCTCCGGTTCGGGTTGCGTCCGGTCACGGATCGAGATAGGTCCGGTTCCGGTGACGGTTCGGGTTGTGTCCTGTTCGGGTTGGGTTGCCTCGGGTTGGGTCCGGTTCGGGTGTGGTGCGGTTCGGGTGCTGTCCGGTGGGGGTTCGGGTCACGTCCGGTTCCGGTTCGGGCACCGTCCGGTCCAGTTGGGGCACCGTCCGGTTCCCGTTCGGGCACCGTCCGGTTCCGGTTCGGGCACCGTCCGGTTTCGGTTCGGGTTAGGTTCGGTAGCGGTTCGGGTTAGGTTCGGTAGCGGTTCGGGTCCCGTCCGGTTACTGTTCGGGTCCCGTACGGTTCCGGTTCGGGCACCGTCCTGTAGCGGTTCGGGTCCCGTCCGGTGGCGGTTCGGGTGCCGTCCGGTGACGGTTCGGGTCCACTCCGGTTGCGGTTCGGGTTAGGTCCGGTGCCGGTTCGGGTCCAGTCCGGTGCCGGTTCGGGTCCAGTCCGGTGCCGGTTCGGGTCCAGTCCGGTGCCGGTTGGGGTCCAGTCCGGTGCCTGTTCGGGTCTCATCCGGTTCGGGTCCCGTCTGGTTCCGGTTCGGGCACAGTCCGGTTCCGGTTAGCTCCGGTGCCCGTTCGGGTTAGGTCCGGTGCCGGTCCGGGTCCAGTCGGGTGCCGGTTCGGGTCCAGTCCGATTCCGGTTCGGGTCCCATACGGTTCGGGTCCCGTGCGGTTCGGGTCCAGTCCGGTGCCGGTTCGGGTCCAGTCCGGTGCCGGTTCGGGTCCCGTCCGGTTCCGATTCGGGCACAGTCCGGTTCCGGTTCGGGCACCGTCCGGTTCCGGTTCGGGTCCCGTCCGGTTCCGGGTCTGGTCCCGTCCGGTTCCGGTTCGGGCACCGTCCGGTTCCGGTTCGGGCACCGCCCGGTTCCGGTTCGGGCACCGCCCGGTTCCGTTTCGGGCACCGTCCGGTTCCGGTTCGGGCACCGTCCGTATCCCGTTCGGGCACCGTCCGGTTTCGGTTCGGGCACCGTCCGGTTTCGGTTCGGGCACCGTCCGGTTTCGGTTCGGGCACCGTCCGGTTCGGTTTCAGTTACTTCCGGTTCCGGTTCGGTCCGGTAGCGGTTCGGGTCCCGTCCGGCTCCTGTTCGGGTCCCGTACGGTTCCGGCCCGGTAGCGGTTCGGGTCCCGTCCGGTGGCGGTTCGGGTGCCGTCCGGTGGCGGTTCGGGTCCACACCGGTGGCGGTTCGGGTTAGGTCCGGTGCCGGTTCGGGTCCAGTCCGATGCCGGTTCGGTCCAGTCCGGTGCCGGTTCGGGTCCCATACGGTTCGGGTCCCGTCCGGTTCCGGTTCGGGCACAGTCCGGTTCAGGTTAGCTCCGGTGCCCGTTCGGGTTAGGTCCGGTACCGGTCCGGGCCCAGTCCGGTGCCGGTTCGGGTCCAGTCCGGTGCCGGTTCGGATCCCATACGGTTCGGGTCCCGTCCGGTTCCAGTTCGGGTCCCGTCCGGTAACGGTTCGGGTTAGCTCCGGTGCCGGTCCGGGTCCCGTCCGGTGGCGGTTCGGGTGCCGTCCGGTGACGGTTCGGGTCCTCTCAGGTGGCAGTTCGGGTACCGTCCGGTTCCGGTTCGGGTACATTACGGGTTCAACTCGGGCACCGTACGGTTCCGGTTCGGCTCCCGACCGGTGGCGGTTCGGGCCATTTCCGGTTACGGTTCAGGTCACGTCCGGTTGCGGTTCGGGTCCCGGCCGGTTATGGTTTGGGTTAGGTCCGGTGGCGGTTCGGGTACGGTCCGGTGGCGGTTCGGGTCCCGTCCGGTGACAGTTCGGGTCCCCTACAGTTCCGGTTCGGGCCCCGAACAATTCCGGTTCGGGTTAGGTCCGGTGGCGGATCGGGTGCCGTCCGGTGGCGGTTCGGGTCCAGTCCGGTTCCTGTTCGGGTTCGTACGGTTCCGGTTCGGGCACCGACCGGTTTCGGTTCGGGCCCGTCCGGTGGCGGTTCGGGTTAGGTCCGGTACGGTTCGGGTCCAGTGGCGGTTCGGGACCCGTTCGGTGCCGGATCGGGTACCATACGGTTCGGGTCCCGTCCAGTTCCGGTTCTGGTCCAGTCCGGTTCCGGATCGGGTTAGCTCCGGTGCCAGTTCGGGTTAGGTCCGGTGCCAGTCCGGGTCCCGTCCGGTGGCGGTTCGGGTGCGTCCGGTGGCCGTTCGGGTCCCGTCCGGTGGCGGTTCGGGTCCCGTCCGGTGGCTGTTCGGGTGACGTACATTGACGTCTCGGGCGCCGTACGGTAGCGGTTCGGGTCCCGTCATGTTCCGGTTCGGGTCCGGTTCGGGTCCGGTCCGGTTTTACGGGTCCGTCCCGTCCGGTGGCGGTTCGGGTCACGCCCGGTAGCGGTTCGGGTCCCGCACGGTTCCTGTTCGGGCACCGTCCGGTTCGGTCCCGTCCGGTGGCGGTTCGGGTGCCGTCCGGTGGCGGTTCGGGTGCATCCGGTTCCGGATCGGGCACCGTCCGGTGGCGGTTCGGGTTCCGTCCGGTGGCGGTTCGGGTCCCGTACGGTGGCGGTTCGGGCACCGTACGGTGGCGTTTCGGGTCCAGTCCGGTTCCGGTTCGGGTTCCGTCCGGTTACGGTTCGGGTTCCGTACGATTCCGGTCGGCACCGTCCGGTTCCTGTTCGGGCACCGATTTCTTGCCCCCCCCGGTTCCGTTAAATTAAACCCATCAAATTCCCAAATCCGGGATACTTCTCGGGGCCCAAACCCATTCCAAACTGATTGTATGTTTCAATTTAAGGTTTAATTCTCAATCCATGCGGTGACTAAAATAAATTTTATATGTTTAAAAAAAAATCATTTCAACTCAAATTTTTTTATCAAAAACATATTCATTTCTTTTTTATCAGACATTTAGCATTCAAAAAAAACACATCAAAAAAAAAACCCCAACAAAATTGATCCGGCATCCAACAACATTAAAAACATAAACATTGATCCAACAAACATAAAACAAACTACCTGACAACATTAATAAAATCCAACATTAATAATCCAACACATCAAATCATCCATCAACATGCAAACTAATAAAAACTACTACAGGTTTGTGTAAATACCCCCCAAAAAAACACATCAAGTCAGCAAAAATTAATATTATCAAAAGATAAATTGGAATACCAATACCTCAACAAAGCTAAAAAAATTATAGGGATATATAATATAAAATTGATAATAATCCAATCAAATGAAGTACCGAGTAAACATCTCATTTGTGGAGTCATAAATCACTTAATTCATGCGAACAGTATATATTCAACACTCAACAGTGAACAATGAGTTTCCCAACAACATGATGCAAGTTGAAACTCCTTGCAATAAGTTTTGCACTGACACCCAACTAAATATAGTAATGCATGCATGCTTCCGTGCCTGTTTTATGCACATATAGAATCCTTCGTTTCGCATGCATACAAAATTACATTACCATTAGCTATGCAATCACAATTACATTACTATGTAATCACCACTACCACTAGCTATGCAGCTAGGAAAGACAAAAAAAAGTTTACAAATTGGCATTAAAAACTAAATCTTTTATAAGTGCATCAGGTCTAAAGCACATATGGTAATTTAACCCAATGATATATTATGCCACAAAAGACTCGTAAAATGAAACAGAGAAAGAATGACACCACAGATCAGGGTCTCTATACGAATAAGTGGCGAAAGGAGGACAGCAACATTGAGATCAAGTAGCAGAAGTGATAGGCTATTAGAACTAAGACCTTGTTAATTAATGCTTCTCTCCTTTTTTCTACAAATGAAACTATATTGATGAACAGAGAATCTAACCGAGCTTTGTTCCAACAAGAATTATGGGAACCCCCGGGTACATAATGCCTCAATTCAGGAAGCCACTGAACATCGAAATATAACATAAAATGTAAAAAATTACCCTATTAACGTTGGGTTGATGATGTGCAAAGTAATAATAATAATAATGTAAAACATCTAGCAAACGTAATAGTTCTGGATTTCTGTATGGTATGGTGCTTCTGAAACCGAAAAGACACTTTTTTTAATTAATTTAAACATAGATTAAAATATTAGTCATTAAGAGATGGAAACCCTTGTTCAATTTTCCATAGGGCGAAATTAAGAAAGGATGTCTAAGTAGTTGTGATGGCGATATATAAAACACCATACCTTCTTGGAAATATTTTCATAGCTGGCTTTGCTAATGAGAGAAAATGCAAGAATTTTTGACATCAGCCTCGCGATAACTCAGGTCTTAATCTATTGTAATCCTCCTGCCCTGTTCCATGAAGTAGAGGAGTCAAACCTGGCTAGGCTACCCCACCCAGCTTTACAAGTATCAAAGAAGAATAAGAAAAAGATATATCAGTAAATTACCTGCAGTATCCCACACTCCTAGATTAACGATGCTCCCCCATTACATTTGCACTAAAATTGTCAAAAACCGTAGGAACATAATCCTGTTCAAGTCACGTGATATAATTTAGTCACGTCCACATTTTTGTAGCTTATATAGTTTCATTGTCTTAATAGAGTCTACTCCACAGAAACAAATTGGTATATTTAACTGTAACAAAAAAAAGATGGAGTAACAAATTTTGTGGACATTCCGCCCCACCCTAATTTGCCTTGACGGGAAAAGTAATATCCAAATTAAAAAAACAGCAGAACCTTATAACATTTCTTTTCTTGCTTCCATTTGTATACCGAACAAAGAAAAAGGATGTACTGTGAGATATAACACAAAGAAGCAAGGAGAATAGAAGAAAACTCACCTTTAAGCAGGTGGCGATATAATTCTGGATCCAAGGAAGGTACTTCATTCAAATAGTTGTACCTGTGGGAAAAAAAGTTAAACTACAAACATTAGTTACTTTAAAGAATGCATAGCAGTAAGAAACACAAAATTAGACAATTAAGTTGGGTATTAGGGATTAAACTCCCTAATGAATCACTGGTATTAAAAGATGGTATACCACTTGCGTGTATCTCAGAGAGAGACAGAAAGAGAGGGGGGAGAGAGAAATAAATATTATGACATAGTTTTTCTTTTCTTCTTTTTTGTAGATTTAAAAACAAATGTTTAAAAAATAGAGGATACAATAAAACACCATGACAAGAAGTAAACGTTGTGAAATATATTTTTTCTGGTTTTTTTTTTTTTGGGGGGGGGGAGGGGTTTGTGGGGGAAGAGGGAAAAGAGCACTTAAAAATCTAGCCTTCCTATAACGACCTGAAGTTGACTCCAAACCATATCAAGTTTCAATCCATAGTTCCAAGACTCTAGCCTTCCCATAACGACCTGAAGTTGACTCCAAACCCAGATCAAGTTTCAATCCCAATTCCAAAAGTATTTAGGTCATTTTGGCCCAACCAAAAGTCGGGGCAAGTTATCCCACAAGTAGGAATGTTGGATATGGAGTTATCCTCTTTCATAGATTTTCTTATAGTATAGAGCGGTAAGTTAATGCTGCTTTAAGGAAGTGGTAGTTGTTCTATAGGGAGAGATTTAGCTAGCAACAATCATATTTTGTGTATAAAATATGATCACATATTTTGTCTTTCATTATTTGGATGGCAGAGAGTCTAAAGATTTTGTCTCGCTTCTTCTCGACTATTACTTTTTCTATCCTCTTCCGCTAATGTGTCCTTTGACATTAGAGTTTTCCAGTGGCAATGTCCAAAAGCAATAAGTAACAAAACGGGAAGGAAGGAAACACGTATAATACGCGTATTGTACGCTAATACGAGTATAATACGAATATAATATGCGCATAATACTAGTATAATACGCGTATTATACGCGAATAATACAAGTATAATACGCGTATTGTACGCGCATAATACGAGTCCAATACGCGTATATTACGAGTATAATATGCGTATTGTATGCGTATAATACGAGTATAATACGCATATTGTACGTGTATAATACGCGTATCATACAAATAGAGTACACTACGCGTATAAATCGAGTATAATACGCGTATTGTACGCGTACAATACGTGTACTGTATGCGTATAATACGCTTATTGTACGCGTATAATACGCGTATTATACTCATATAGTACACGTATAATACGCATATTATACTCATATTGTACGCGTATAATAGAGTATAATACGCGTATTGTACACGTATAATACTCGTATTATGCGCGTATTATCTTATCTCTCTGGTACGTACAGTTTCTCTCTCTCTATAAAAAGATTGTACAACATTTTTTTACTACTAGTCCATTATTTCGTTATCACGGGGATTATTAGAAATTAAAAAGTAATACATAAATTATATGGAGTAATTAATTATACAATGACAATATTCCTCAAAGGAAAAATTGTCAGGCATTACTTAAAAATAGATTGAAAAAAATCCATGGTCTCTTAAAAAATAGTTATTAACAGAATTAAAAAGAGTTTAACTACACTACCTGAAATAAACTTCTTTAGTCAAGTACATGTTACACTACTATTACTACAGTTCATGTTAATTAATTATCATAGTTCACACTACAAGGATAGAAACAGAAAACTCAATTTAAAGAAGCTTTCTCCGAAATTCTAGCAACGAAGCTCTGAAATCTGCTAATAGTACATATCAACAATGTTTGCCAATTTATACATGTGCCATAACTAAAATGTAAAAAAATTGGTTTGTGGGAGGTGGGTACTCACAAATTTAGTGTATGCCTGATCAACCAAATCCCTAGATTGTCCCTGGATGTACTGCTCCATACGGGTTGCAAGAGTAGCAAATCTATGCAGAAGCGACATGAACATTCAAAAAAAGAATTAAATACAGAACATAGCATACTAATAAATTAGCAATAAACCACTAGGGAGGAACTTAAGATAACAATTGAACTTAAAGTAATGGTTGTGTCATTATTGTTTATATCAATTTTGTATGCCCAATCTACCACAGCATGGAAGTATTCCTAAAGAGTTAGAAGGGAAAAAATTCAACATGCCAAGAAAAAAAAGCTCTGTTTGCCAAAAAAATGAAACTCCTTGTTTAAATTTAAAAAACATCACAACTGGGAAACAAACTACCAGCCTGTGCTGAGCAGCAGTTGAAAAATTGAATATATGGAAAAATTATCACAAGATTGAAAAGTGTGCGCGCGCGGGGGGTGTATGAGCAGAATAACCCAGCAATAAGAATCGAATTGACCATAAAGACTAGGAAATTGATTTAGCTGGATCACCTTATAGCAGTTACAACTGCAGTTGTTAAAGAACAAGTACATTTCTTTAAAATTAATAAATTCAAAGAAACAACATGACTTAGTCCTTTAGCCAATGTTAGTAAACCTATTCTATGTGTAATTTTTTCTCATGATTAGTTTATTGATAGGGTAATTGAATGGTTCGTTTCAAGTGTGGCAACAGAAGCAACAAGACAGTTAGAAGTCTGTAAAGATCAACCTAGAGCCTAACAATGTCTTGAACCAAGTTAGGGAAATAGAGTTCAAATTTAGAGTAGTGGGAGGAAGAATGGGCAAGAAAACAAGGCAGTTAGAAGTAATAAGTTGGCACAGACTTTAAGATTGTGTCTACTAAATAATATTTTACAGTTATTTTAATCTAATAATTCCTTGAATATGGGAACCATAAGTTTTGAAATGGACAACTTTGAGGGTCAAAAACTCTAATTTAAATAGGATGTGGGGTAAGTGAAATATAGTACTTAATTCTTTTTTCATTCATTTAATGCCTATTGATGTTCCAAAAGTACACATAAAACTTTGAAATGAAATAAAGTGAAAAGGTTCAAATAATTTGGAACTTCAGAAAAGGAAAGGAGATCAATAAAGAACGGAAGGAGTATTATACGCACCGGAATTCTAAATTGTGTAAGGATGTCTCATTAGATGGTTAATACTTGAAAGAACATGTAAGGATGTACAAGTTGTGTGAGGATGTGTAAGAGTAACTTATCAAATAAGGCACTTATATTTTCTCCTCGCAAAATATAAGTACTCCCTCCAATCTCAGGAGAAATGTTCTCTATTTGATTTTTATGGCCAAAATGATCATTATTAAATTAATAATTAAGCATATACGTTTAGAATTTTAAAATCCCAAACCTTGATGTTAGTACTAAATTATGTGTTGTTTGTAATGTTCATAGTCTCTTTGCATGTATCTAAGAGATTAATACGATTCATTTTTAAAAATGGTCGATTTGACCATGAAAAACAACAGAGGACATTTATCATGGGAAACAGGGAGAAGAAAAATAGCAGGACTATACTAGAAAAATAATAGGACTCTGCAGACAGATGGAGGAATAAATTGCACAACTACAATAACATGTTATTGTATTACTTGTATTCCATCAAGCAAATCACAAAGTGAATCATTTAGTTCCCCCAGCTCCGAAATTCTTTTACCTACAAAATTACCAAAAAACAGGGCTGAACCGACTTTCCATATTACATAAAAAACAGGGCCCAATAGAGAAAGTTACCACTTTTGCTGTCACACTGTCATCAATGTCCATTATTCCTAAATCTCATCATTGTCATCATCCCCATTAGGTCCACTTTTCTTGCCATTGGCAGGACCGCCTGGTGGAGCAAGTCCAGGAACTTCAAAACACATGAAGTGTGCAAAAAAAGAACTCTGCAGTTTTACCATTTGAATAGATTATTTCAGCTAAACTAAAAATATAATTTAGAATTCAGGGGAGAGGCGGGATCATGGCTAACCTCGTCAACAAGGAGTGGGATAAATATCGTGAGCATTTTGGTATAAGCTTCTGAAACTGTAGAAGTATCTGCATTATTCACACTTTGATTGGAACCTGTGGAACCTTCAAGCCAGACAGTTGGATTTCTTGATGCTTTCGTACTAGCTGGCTCATTTGCAAACTCACGAGCCTGTAGGGGATTAAGAATACAAGACAACATTCAAAATTGAAATAACCTAGAAAGTGCAATCAACATCGCATAGCCACAAAGTTCAGCTTAAAAATCTGAAATTCAGTAGAGAAATAAATTGGGTGCCATAATACCGTGAAGAACTTCAAACTAAGAATTGTGCCATTATTATCAAAGGGTAAAGGAATAACAAAAAAATGACACCATCCTCGTCCTAAACAGTAATGTCTATAAAGCCTTGACACTTGCTAGACTCAAATGTATATAATACAGAAAGTTTTGAATTTTCATTCATCCTAAATTTTGTGTATGCTCTTTTGTTATTCACCTTGCCAATATTGACCTTCTTGACAGAGGATTCAACTTTAACTAAAATTCCTAATGTCACTCCTATTCAAAAGTTAGCTCAAACTAATGACCTAATATTTATGTCTTGATGCTAAACTAAACCACCAACAACCAAGTTCCAATGTAATGAATAATAACCAAGTATTTCCTTAAAGTGTGTGGAGTAACTTCTTCCAGCTTGTCAACTGCATGCTAAACCTACGTAACCAAAGTTGAGCAAGGAAGTTATACAAATGATTCACAATTCTTCGCTCCAATAATTTATTGAACATGGAAAATAAGAAACAAATATGAATAACTGGAAGCATTTGCTTAAATTCTTAATGTATCATGACCTCACGGCGTATAAGCAAATTAAGGGAGCTACAATAAGTTTTCCATAATGGGCCCAAGCAATTCTTATCAAGGCTCTGCAAAGGAAAAACAGAAAAATGAGTTTCAGTAAGTAATAAGAACAGAAAGAATAATAACTACCAATAATGTTTATGTCATTTGACCTTCAAATGCTGCAAAAGGCGAGCATACGTCCTGCATTTATACCTCAGATCAGCATGATCGGGTCTCTTCAATTGTCCCCGCTGTTTTAACCAAGAGATCAGTGAAAAAATGAGAGTTCCGCTTCTCAAGTATAGCCAATAATCAATTATAAAGAAACATCCCATTAAAATACCTGAGAGAAGTAACTCTCGTCACTTATCATGAAATCCACCAAACTAGCAAAATAGTTTCTCAAGAACTCAGACGCTCTCCGAACAAAAGTAGTTTTCAATTTGTCAAGCTCTGCCCGTTTCTCTTTAAACTGTAAAAATTCCATCCTCCGTTTTTAGAAAGATATTATGTCGTAGATCTTTTTATACCCATTGTGATAGGAAATAAGATACAGTTCAGGATTTCTTTGCAAGTGATTCACTGCCGAATCAAATGTTTATAGGGAAAATGCATGGCAATGAAAAAAGGCCCCCAACAAGTTTGACAAAAAAAAATGTATGCATATCACAGACGTGTGATGGAATTATGATAAAACAAATAAAGTATATACTAAGTTACAAATTCATCTGAAATTAGTAGAAGTAGCACCAACTGGAGATCAAGTGACAAGAAAATTCTCTCAGACAGTTTCTACATGAACAATGAATACCAGAAACTACAAACCAAGTACAAGTGAAAAAAATACCCATTGATGGTAATGGTCGGTGGAAGAGAAGATCATTATTAATATCGAAGGAAATAAATGAAGCGACAGCTACATATTCATACCCCAACAGATCTATGAACTTCTTTTGATAAGTTTGGCCCTAAGCAAGGGGATTGGAAATTTAGAAACAGCAAGCTTGAGGCTATTTTCAACATCTCTACCATTTATCCCACCCCTTGGGTTGATTGATGAAATTTTACATATATTATCACACCAAAAACATACAATTTTCCAGCTGCAAGTAAGTGAGGCACAGAATCACAACAAACATAGATATTCGCAAATACATGTATTCAGATAGTTGGAATTGTTAGTCTTAGAGAATAACAACTTGGCGAAAACAATAGCAAAGAACAATCGAAAGAAAAACAATCACACAAGACACAAGATCTACATGGTTCACCCAAAACGTTTGGGCTAGTCCACAGTCGACGGCCGACAGTTTCACTATCTCTTAAAAAATTCGTACATCATACAATTGTAAGATCCCCTCCTTATATAACGAACATAACTCACCCTAACTCACCCAAAAGTACAAAACAACCGCTTCAGATTTGGGTCGGGGACGCCGCCCCCGGACCCACGCTCTGCTAATCACCTCCGAATTAAAGTTTGGATCAAGAATAACAGGAACCAGAGATCTTGTGTATCTGCGCTTGACCAGGTCAAGCACTATTCCATATCTACGGCCATGGTTTGATGTGATATGAATGCATATCTATAACACACATTTCCTATATCATGAACAATCTGCTTATAGTAAAAGACATAACTAAAACAAAACAAAAAAAAATAAGCAGTGTACGTACAGCTAGATTATTTACGTAGCAAGGATCCAAGTTAGGTACTTCAAGACCGCGTAAAGCACTGGTTAACCACTCACATGCTTCAATATTTTGAAGCTCCGTGCCTCATCAAATGAACCTCCTGTTAGACAGGCTGCATACTGCATAAACGAAAAATGATCAAAAGCCAGCATTACTTGGTTTGACAAAAATTAATATCTTTCTATTAATTCCAAGAACAATGTAACTAGGAATACCTCGGATGGGATACGCAATCTTTCAAGAAGCCTATCAAGTTCCTCAATCAAAGATTTATTATTTACAGACTGCATTTCCAGCTTGTTATTGCGGGTTTCTATCTGCATTCACAACAGAGATTATTGCATATCAGGAGAAAATATGGCCCGAAACTAACAAAAGATAATTAAAAGACAGTTGTATACAATTAAGTAAAGATATTATCTAAAATGAAGAAGGAAAATATCATAACTTCAACTCCAATACACCTTTGGAAGGATCAAACTTAAACCCAAGTCAGTCTTTTAGTTTCTTTAGATTATCAAAAGATTTGCAACTGAACAGAACATAATCAGAACGATTCAACAAAGCCTTTTCACAACAACCGAGCAACGCGAAGCAGGTACAAAAACAACTGATTACATCTCAGGCAAACCCACAACAGATGTCACATGACATTACTTCCTTCTCAGGTGTAATGTCGAATATGTATGTATGTGTATATAGAAGGAATAGTAAATAAAACATGGATATAATATAGACTTCAAAATCACAGGATAGAGATTTAAGACCGTACCGACTCAATGTCCTCTCTCATGTGTCTAAGTTTTACATTGAATATGCCTAGCCATTCATCCATATCCTCAACACAATCGGAAGCAGTTTCAAGCCCCTGCAATACCTGCAGGACAATAGTTGTTATTTTGAAAAGACAACATAGATTTCCTTGATAAATAAGAACACTCCCAAATAAAAAATTTAAAAAGTAAGTTATCCAAAAAGTAAACAAAAATTGTCCAAATATAAGGCTTCATGCCCCTCTTGACCAAATAAAGAAAACTGTTGATCAATGTTATAGTAGTAGCTCTAAATAATTGTGGGCTCAGGCATAACCATTCCAAAAATCATACCTAAACACATGCAAAGTGGATATATAGGTATGTGTTCTTCCCTTAGTGGATTGGATCAATGCTATGCGCAGTAGCATCCAAGCATTGTGCCAAGAAATGCACAATATTCTAGTGATGGATGCGTAATCATAACTGGTACTTGGCATGGAAGTGGAAGTACAGTGATAGAGATATCAACAGGATGAAACATAAACTGTCAGAATGTAGGAACTAACTCATACTCACATTTTTCTAATATATTACATGGTTACCTCATCTATCAAAGCTTCACTCTCCAAAATGGCATGCACATTTGCAGCTTCTAAAGCTTGAAGTTCTCGCTTTAATCGCTCAGAAAAAGCCTCTGCTTCACCAATACCCATGACATAGCTGCAAACAATGCATGCACAATATCATCAGAACTAGGTTACAGTGGTATCAACAATAAGCAACAAAAGGATTCATTTTATTAGCAAATTAGTTTGCACCTATGCATTTAGAAAAAATATTAGATAGGAAAACCAGATTGAAAAATTAAGTGTCACCAAGAGGAAAACATTCCATCTTCAATAAGTAAAAGACATTTTGATTGGAACTTCAATTAAAACTCCCCTTACAAGCAGGAAAATTGTAAATAAAACAAACTTAAGTTAGTTTCATTTATAAATTATAACCTTCAATGAAACACGTATATTTTTTTACAACTCATTTGTTTATTTTTCATTATTATAAAGTTGTTAACTTGTATCACTAAATCATATGAAAATTTACACGCTCTCATATTTTTGCAAGTTCTTTGCATCAATGCGGTTGGATTGTCAAATGAAGACCAAAAACTACATCGTTTCACCTACTTTGCACGGGAAAAAAACTGCAAGTCCTTTCATAATTCCCACACACCCCCCCCTATGTATGACAATTTTTTTTAATTTACTTGGATACTTTGATAGACTAACTCAGGCTTGAAAGGACTTTCACAAGTACATTTTTCACACAAACCAAGAAAGTAAAACTAAAATACTAAAGATGAGTTTAATATAGATCCAACACTTTCCTATAACAATGGGCCCCAAAAAAGGAAAGTGTTGGAACAAATTTCAACTATTTCAACTTTTATTAAGGTTCATAAGTTTTATATAATTGGCCTGTTAAAATCAAACATTATTTGTGTAAATCACACACAACTATTGCAGCTCCGACAGTAAAATTACGCGCATCTTATTCTTCTTTTCTTTTTTTCTTTCTGAAACAGTAGAGGCAGTGTCCAAGAGTGTCTACAGCATGTCCTTACGTGTCCAATATTTAAAAAATCAAAATATATTGCGGCGATCATGTCTGTGTACGGTATGTCCCCGACACGGAATTGTTGACCACCCGGACATGTCCATGTTTCATATTTCGAGAATGCGACTTTCTTCCAAATTATCTGTCATAGTTTTGTTTGGCTTCTGTCATTTGGAAGGCATTTATTTGGTCTATGGTTTTAGTTACAAATGATATTTATCAAGTGCGTAGAACTCACAAGGCTCTATGCAAAATCTAAAAATAACCCAGAGGCTTGAGTAGAATTCTTACCAAGCAAGAGGTCCTAGGTTCGATTCCTCGCAACCCCATCGCAAGCAATTTATCGCAGGCGGCTTCTTCTTTACTCATCATCAGCAAACTTCTTCCCTTTCTCACACAAGTTTGTTTCCTTTATCTTGCTACTCCTCTTCCTCTAATCCTCTATTTGCTACTTCTCTTCCTCTCGTCCTCTATTACCTAGACCGACATAACTAAATGAAATTAAATTCCATAGAGACGATTTTAATTTCTATTAAGTTTGTTATGGTATTATCGCAGGCGGGACGATTTTAGTTTTAGATTAAGTTTTAGTTTGTTGAATTCTTTAAATGTGTGTTATTTTTGGATTGTTATTGCTAAGTTAGTATTTACATAATTGTACTTTTAATGGTATTCCATAGTGTTGTGTTTTGTGTTGTAATGTATTTGAAATTTTATTGTCAAATATACTAGTGAAGTAAAATAAATAATATATAAATTACACATTGTAAACGACTTGTTGCCATACGGACGACATGGCGATCGCCTTATCACCTAAGCGTCCTGGCAGTCAGCTACCGACATAACTCGTCGTGGCGCCGTGACAACTATGATTACTCCCAAGTTCCAAAAGAGAGTTTTAGTATTTACAAAATTTATAGATTTTAAAAGATATGTATTTGTGTTCATATTTATTATTACTAGGTAATAGCCCATGAAATGCAGTAGCTAGTTTAAATAACGGATTGTATAATTTGCTAAACTTGCAATGAGAATTTTTTTATTTTTAGAATAAGTTATTTGCATGTAGAATACACAAAAATCAAAATTATAGTCTAAACATTTTTCAAATATAATAAACTGAAACTACAAAACTTCATCACATTCAATTAAGAACAATAACAAACATTAATTACTGCAACATTGAATTGCTAAACAATCCATAAAGAAGCTAAAGAACCCTTACAGAGCAATGTTCAACTGGAGGAAAAGATTCTCATAACTCTACAACAACTATTTACGAAAAACAAAATCCCACTAAACAACTTAAATGCAACTCTTCAAATAGTATACATAATTAAGTGAGTTTAAAAATGGAAAATTAACCTTAGATAGCTAAAGCTCGAAGTAGTGAAGTTGTGAACCATCTTGATCAAATCGGAGCACCGGGAATCCAGATTCGGAGCAAAACTGAGCCACAAAACAAGCAGACACGGAGTTGAAGAAAATAAATGGGGATAGCTCAATAATGGTAGCTACAATGAAATCATGTTGTTTCTGATTTTGCTCTTGAGGAAGTTCTCAAATATAATAAACTGAAACTACAAAACTTTATCATATTCAAAATTTGAACAATAACAATCATTACTGCAACACAGAATTGCTAAACAAACCATAAAGAAGCTAAAAAACCCTCACAGAGCAATGTTCAAGTGGAGGAGAAGATTCTCAGAACTTCAAAGAAGAGAGTCACCACTTCGTTCACAAAATTTAGGTTGATGTCATCCTACAGTCTCTAAAGCTACAAAAATTGATCATTCAAAACCCCTATTTTCACACCCAAATAAAAAAATCCAACATAAAAAAAGTTAAATAGAAACACATCTCACAATTTTTTAAAAAAAACAACTTTAAGAAAACATACGTTTTAATGATCTGCTTTACGTTCAGTGTTCTAAAAATCCACGCCTAGGTCTGCCTATGCCCCCCTGGCGCCTAACCTAGACCCAAGACAGTAAAAAAATTCCTTCAAAAAATTAGACAGGGCCTAGGCGGAAAGGGTTTTTTTAGTTTAATAACTACCCAAACCAGATCTTGATATATTTATTTTTTTAATGATTTACCATATTCATAATGCAAGTTGTAGCATATCAAATCACAACAAAAAGTGAACAAGATCAAGTCAAAATGGATAATTTAATTACAGTCGTAATTTTTTAAACTTGTACCAACTTCAAATTATATAAATAATGATACATTTGTAATATTTGTTTTAATTCAATATAATTGTTAAATTTATGTTTAGTTTCTTAAATTTAATATTGAATTTAATTCTTGAAATTTTAAATTTTATTATTTAATAGCAATTTTGTTTATGAATAAAACTAATACGTTAAATATATGTTTGAACTTTGAACAATTGCATGTTTGTATTTGAACTTTGACATTGGCAATATGAATGTGTTTGAACTTTAAGCGAAGGCCTTTATTATTTTTATTATAGATTGTTTTGCTTTATATTATTGTTTTGTTTGGATAAATGTAAGATAAAATATTAAAATTGACTTAAAATAAAATATTTCGCCTAAGCCCCCTAGGCGCTAGGCCCCCCCGGCCACCCGCCTAGCGCCTTTTAGAACATTGTTTACATTATCAAGTATATCAAATTTATCAAGTTTTAGTTTTGGGAGTGATGAATTGCTTTACGTTAGTCAATTTCTTAATATTGATTGTGTTTTGTTTGCTACAATTTAGTACATGTAGTCAATATTTCATTATTTTACCTCCAAAATTTCAAAGTAGTATGCAAAAAAAATCTGAACCGGGACAAAGCCCAGGGCTTAAACCATGAAACCAGTCTGCTTTCAAACTGATAAGGAACTACCAGATAATATGGATCCCATTACTTATTAGATATCAATACTATTAGTATATGTCTTAGCCTCTTGCGACAAACCAATGGATCCAACAATCATACTCACAATGTTCGAAAAAGCTAAAAGCGGTACGAAGCGTTATTCTCCGGACAAGGCGAGGCATAAGCCTCGAGGCGGAGCGAGGCGTAAGGCGTAAGCCTCGATTTAAAAACATATGTTATTAGTAAATATTGAATATATACAAATTTTGTGGTGATGAATAATTTAGAGAAAAAGATTCAGTTATCAACACTCGACTTGGTCGAGTTATCAACATAAGAAATGTTTTTTTTGCTCTAGGGACTTAAGTGCTGCAAATATAAAGAAACAAGGGCTGAACTGCAACTTCTGGAACTTCAGGGGCTGAAATGAAAGAAAATGAAACTATAGTGGTTGCTATGTAAAATTTTAGGGGCTATTTTGAAATTTAAAAAAACTTTAGAGATTAAACTAAAAATTTATAAAGATTATGGGGTACCTAAGTGTAATTATGCATAAGATATTTTCCTACAGATCTGATACCTATATCTATCAGATAGTAGTACTATTATAGTACTTTCTTTTTCTTTTCTGTATGAAAAAACCAACAAACAAAAGGAACAAAGGAAGAAGAAGAAGAAAGAAGAAGAAGAATAGAGACGAAAGGAACAGAGACGGAAGGAAGGAAGAAGACAGAAAAGAAGAACGTGATGAAGCAGTTGCTGAAGCGAAGCTGGTGTCTCGAAGCAGGTGAGTCGAAGCAGGTGAGGTCTTGCGATTTAGGTGAGGCTCGTGCCTCACGGTGCCTTGAGGCGCAACGCCTTGAGGCGGACGCCTCAACCGAAGATAGCGTAAGTTTCTTTAATACCCAGTATAGCAACCGCCTCGCCTTTTCTTCTTTGCACCTCGCTACGAGGCGCGCCTCAAGGCGTACGCTACGACCACTTTTTCGAACATTGCATACTCAACATACTTATTAGACACAAATAATTAAATGTTTTGAAGACAACTTTCTTGAACACGTATGTAATTTTCAGATGATATCATTGGCTTCTTCAAAAGGCAAGCTTCAACTTAAAAGGTCAACAAATGCAAGCAAGTATGGCGGCCTTCGTTACATAATTAAGCTACATTTAATTGTATAAGAAATATATTCTTCCTATACCCAGTAACTACAAGCTTAAAGAACACTGAATACTCTGATATCATCAAGAACAGAATATACATTTTCTGTGGAGGGCATATGTAGAAACTGTGGTGTTCCAATATATTAAATCATGACCATCGGTAAAATTTCCAATTTGGCACATTTGATGATCATTATCTACATTAGTATCAGGTTCAAATTATTTTCTAGTAATAGGAATAACAACTGTCCCCCTAGTTCAAGGATGACCAATGCCAAAACTAAGGACCCAAGCTAAAGGAAACGTTACAAGGGAAAAAACCTCCTAATGGACATTAGTCTAATGATATCTACATCTGATAAACCTAATATCAAGTATATATCTTAAAATTTAGTGTGTAGAATTGTTGATAAATCTTAAAAAATGTAACTTTCATTTTCTTTTCCTTTCCATCACTTTTTCCCAAGTTCACACATAATATAAACAGAACTTAAAGTCTAAAAATTCAAAATTCAAAATTCAAAATTCTTGCTCACCAACCAGAACTAATAATAAGTTTAACTCAACCATGCTAAGAAATCCAATAAATATAATCATTCTTTAATTTACTAACTTGCTAAGACAAGACCCGTCTAAGACACTAATTTTTTCTCACCTGCTCCATGAAACAAACTCTTAGCTTCTTCAAGCTACCCCATGCTTACACGTATTGTGATCACATTGAGATATTGTTATTATAGAATAAAAAGAACAAAACTGGGTTTTCTTGGTAGTATAACAATGAAAACTTAATAGGAATTCAAATTCAAGCGGTTTGAAAAAAGAGGGTATTTAGGATCTATTAAAGTCGACATTATTGCTTAGATATATGTATGGGACACCGATAGGTGCAGATGAAAACATGACAGATATTTGCAAAACAAAAATTTAAAAGAAACCTATTTATTTCAGTTCCAGTACCTCTAAATTGATAACAATGGCCTTTTCACGGCCCAAAATGGTAGAAGGGTAAGATAAAATGGGGGGTAAGATAAAAGGGGATCGAGGATGCGAAGATCAATGAGCGTTTGCTTTATCCCCTAATATTGACTTTGAAACACAACAAACAGACGGATCAGATGATCAAACCTCCTGCTCTCTTGATTCCCCACCGGAATCCTTCGCCGAACCTAGGGTTTCTGGCGGCGGCGTCTCGTTAGTTGAGGACGAAGCCTTAGCCGCCTGTGGCACCGAACAGAACCAATCAAACTCAAACCAATCACACAAATCTATTCATGCACATGTACATAAATATAGAAATTTGTGGGAATTTAGATAAACCCTAACCAAAATAGAAGGCGAACCAACCTTTGATCGTTTGCCATTAGGGAGAGGTGATGAGGAAGGGGAAGGTAGCGGACGTTTCGAGGATGAAGAGCTTCGCCTAGTTTCAACCTACACTTCTTGAGCAAAACTAGGAAATAAAAAAGAAGAAAGAGAGATGGTGAATGAAGAGATGAAGAGACGAAGAGATTGAATGTAAGTGAGAACGGAATCGGAAGAGGAAGAGACGAATTTGTTGAGGCGATTCCAAACTTAATCGATTTGAGCGTTAATTAATTAACACTCAACAACCTCTTCAAATGAATACTCTATTTTTGAGTCCTATCAAAAAAATTATTTTAGTCATAAAATTTGTAATTTTATTCTCTCTCTTTAGAATTAATAAGTTGACATTGCTTCTTCAAAATATTTATTTTATTTTGGAAGAATCAAAATCATACATTTATTTTGTTTGACAAGTTTGATGTACAACTTATTTTAAAAAATAAATATTATTAATTATTTCAAATGTTATTAATTATTATTATTTTAAGTCAAATATTACATTAATTGAATTGAAGAGACTGATGAGGCACAAAATATTAAATTAACAAATAATATTCTTCAAATTGCCACGTAAGTCAACAAACTTCAATTTGAAGAGTTTTTTTAGTTACTACGGTTGGAGAAGCTCTTAGAAAAGAATGGATGGGATTAGATTTTAATTTTAAAAAATTTATTTTTGAGTTTACAAGTAGAGAAGGAAAATGATGGAATTCTTATTTTCAAACTGCATTATTACTATATTACCCATATGATTAATACTGTCTATCTATTCGAATTATTTTTTTTAGTTTTTTTTTTTGCTTTGTTTTATATATAGATATATTGACTTACATGTACTATATTTATTTTTGTTAAAAAACATACTTGTAATTTGAATAAGCACATAAATCCATTTTGACAAGAAATTAGAAAAATACATAGATCTAAGAAAAATTAATAATAATAACTTCATCCAGTGGCGAAGCCACAATGAATTTGTGTTGAAAAAAATTATTTTATAATGTAAGGTAAATTTTAAAAATTTTAAGTACTATATATAAATTGACCCCACTAAAATTTTATAAATTTTCTATTATACGGGGTCAAATTGAAAATTTATAACTTTGTCAATTAAATTTTAACCACATATGACTCACATCCTTTCAATATATGTATATCTCTCTATAATATTTTAAACTAAATAATAATCTAATTTATATTATTTTTAAAAATAAATAATGAATTACTTACTTATAAACAGTTGTGATTAAAAAAGTCTATTACGAGTCAGTATAGTGTATACATATCATATATTATTACTTATTATATTTTCATTGTAATATAGTGTATATATATATGTGACCCAAAAGTATAAAGTATTAAAAAAAATGGCTCGAGAGCGCTGCCCCCAAACCCCGCCAAATTATTTGTTGCTTAGTACTAATTTTGACCCCACTGATATAAGTTCTTGGCTTCGCCACTGACTTCATCTATTACACCCCAAGAAACAAACAATCATAAAGTTTATTTTTCAAAAGATATAGATGAAATTAAATAACATTAACAACTAATCTTGGATCAAAATAATATTTAACAACTTAAATTTATCATTGTTAAAAGGAACTACTAACAATCCATAAAGTATATCCATAGGCAATTGTCGAATGAAAACTCCACCAATCAAATTTAAAAGGAAATAGATACATTAAAAAAACAAAAATAAAGAAACTACATATCTAATTTAAAGTACTCCTTAAACAAACAATTTCAAGTTGGTTGGCATGAAACTTCAACTTTTAGAGATGTTCATCATTTTTTCTAAAGTCATCTTCCGCTTTCCTTGTGGATAGATTTTCTCACCATCTTATCATTCTCTAAAAGTCAGTCGTAATCTTATATAATTGTTGCAACTTAAAAGGGTTAAATGCTTATTTGGTCATTGTACTATAGGTCAACTTACAAGTGGGTCACTGAACCGATTTTTCTTATAGTCAACTCACTGAACCTCACTTTTCTAACACAACGTTAGGAAATCCGTCAAGTCGTTTGACTTTAGACGGAAATTAACCGGGAGGCTGCAGACGTGTACAATTTTGTTGATGTGGCAGTACCCATTCCATGTGGCCTTCATTAGGTGGATATGGAGGGAAAATTTTCCACCCAAATACCAGTTAATGGACCCCATCTATTATTAGAAGCCAAGAGAAGCAACGTGAATATTCATTTTGTTCCAAGTTCGATCGATAAAGAAATCTGAGCCCTAAAACAGCCATTCCAAAGTGATCGATCAATTGAAGTTCAGATTGTTGGTTAAACTGAAGCACGACTTGTTCGATTGCACTATATTTCCAAACAAATTATTTGGTGTGATTTCGAAACAAAATCGACTTGTTGGTTAAACTCGTTTGTTGCTCGATACAAGTAACGGCCGACAGGTATGTCCCATTTGATGGTTCCCTAATCAGTTATTGTTGATTTTTTTATGTTACTTGTTGTCGTATTACCCTTTTGTTTCAAAACCCTAGATTGACTAGCAACTGATTGTATCCACATGTCTTTTTATTTACTGATTCTTGGGTGGGAGATATATAAAATATTTATTTACTACATTTTGGTTCCCTTTTGTCCCCACATGAATGCTTTGTATTTATTTTCATTTCTTCAACTTATGCTCTGTTTTGCATGTTGTTTATTACAGATGGATACTATTGTGCAACTGAATGTACACCATGGTGGGAAGTTCATCTATGCTCCTTTATGTGACTATGTGGGAGGTAATGTTTATCATATTTCATGGTTGGATGTTGATTATATTTGCATGGGTGCTATTAATGACTTAGCTACTGAACTCAGTTACCATCCCCAATCAAATGTTTATTTTAAAAATGATGGAGTAGATATTACAAATGGGGTTAGACTTGTTTATGATGATGCTAGTATAAGAGATATGGTCAATATTTGCTTGCCACATGGTGTAATTGATGTCTATGTAGACCATATATTACCATATAATACTGATCAAACCTCCATATTTGATGAGCATATTAGTATTAATGTGACTAATAATGTGATTGAAAATGTTAATGAAATTGTGGCTGATAATGTTGCTGGTAATGTGAATGAATTTGTGGATGAAAATGTGATTGGTGAGGGTGAGGACAGTGTGGTTGGGGAGAAGTCTGAGAATGTTAAAAAAGGTGCTAAAAGGAAGTCCAAAAGGGGTAAACAAAGGGTAGTTGAGCACTGCAGTGAGATAGATAACTCTGATAGTGATGTTGATGAAGACTGCAGTGATGAAGAATTAGTAGAAGCTAGGAGGATGGCTAGGGAGTATAAGAGGGACATGAACAAGAACACAGACTTGGAGGATGAGAGACATGAGACAGGCAAAGAGGGAGAGGAAGGAGAAAATCAGGTAGATGAAGAACATGAAGAGGGTGAGGATGAACCTGAAAATGTGGCAGAACATGTGGCAGAACATGAAAATGTGGCAGAACATGATAATGAAGGCAGTGAATATGAGACTAGTGACACAGATGATCCTGAATGGCAAAGTGAATATGAGAACAGTGATGTACTGAGGTCTCTTTCTGATAGCAGTGAAGAAGAAGAGGATATTTGCTATGTAGAGCCTCCCCCTGGTAAAGAAAAAAGAAAGTCAGTTGAGGTTTACAACAAAAAGATAAAAAGGAAGTCGATAAAATTTTCAGAGTACATGACATTTTCCAGCATTAGGGAGTTTAAAGATGCCATAAGAGACTACTCCATTGCAAATGGGAGGAAATTATGGTATCCAGTCAATGATTTGAAAAGATGCCAAGTTAAGTGTGAGAAAGGATGTCCATGGAAATTATGGGCTAGTTACATACAAGGGATTGATACATGGCAAGTTAAGTCTATCTTAGACATTCACAATTGCACCAGAATCTTCAAAAATAAGTTGGCTACAGTCAAGTATTTGGCTGAGTACTATGGGAATAGGATTAGGAAGAATCCTAGCTGGAAATTAAGGGAGATGCAAGAAGAAATAAAGTTGAAACTGAAATTGAATGTTACAGAGGTTAAGTGTATGAGGGTTAGACAATTAGCACTGCAAGGGATTCAACAGGTTATGAAGGATCATTATGCAAGGGTGTGGGACTTTGGGGCTGAGATAGTGAAGAATAATAAGAATAACACAGTTGACATAAAAACAACAAGATTGAATCCTGAAGATGTGCCAAGATTTAAGAGATTTTATATGTGTTATGATGCTCTGAAAAAGGCTTGGAAAGGTGGATGTAGGCCTGTTATTAGCTTGGATGGCTGTTTTCTGAAAACAGTGTGTGGTGGACAGCTTCTATATGCAGTTGGCAGGGATGGGAACAATCAGATGTTTCCTATAGCTGTGGGGGTGGTGGAGAGTGAGAATTATGACAGTTGGACTTGATTCATGCAGTTATTGGTGTCTGGTCTTACTTTGGGAGATGGGTATGGGCTGACTTTAATATCTGACCAACAAAATGTTAACATCTTATTTGTTATTTATTTATTCAATGCATGGATCATTATTTATTGACTATTATGTGGCTAATAGTTGATATTTTCAAGGGTTGAAAGGAGCTATTCAAGATATCCTTCCTCATGCAGAGCATAGAAACTGTGCAAGGCACATCTATGCAAATTGGAAGAAGAAGTATCCTTCCCAAGCTCTTAAAACAGCTTTTTGGGAGGCAGCCATGGCAACTCATACTGTAGCACACAACAGAACAATGGCAGAGGTTAAAAGGGTATCCATACCTGGACATGACAAACTGGCAGAGCAAGATCCCAAAGTTTGGTCCAAGGCATTTTTTGAGACTCACTCAAAGACTGACAGTGTGGATAACAACATGTCTGAGTGCTTCAACTCATGGATCATCAAGGCAAGATATATGCCAGTGTTACACATGCTAGCTGAGATACATGATCAGATTATGGTGAGGTTGCACCAAAAAAGAGATGAAATATTGAAGACTGAAGAAAAGATCTGCCCAAGGATTAAGAAGAAATTGGATGCTGCTATCTTAGAATTTGCACATTGTGAAGCTCTATGGGATGGACAGTCAAAGTTCCAAGTGAATGAGAGAGGGAGAGGAGGATACACTGTTAACCTTGTGGAGAAAAGTTGTGCATGTAGGGTGTGGGATTTGACAGGAATCCCTTGTTGTCATGCTGTTAGGGCAATTCATTCCATATATGGAAACCCAATAGATTATGTGGCTCACTGGTACACAAGGGACACTTACATCAAAACTTATTCTCATACCTTAGAAGTATTGCCTGGGGAAGATTTTTGGGACTTTACCAATTGTGATATCTTGTTACCTCCTCCCATGAAAAAGAAGCTGAAGGGAAGGCCACAACTATTATGAAGAAAAGAGGGGTGGGAAGATGGACAGAATACCAGTGGGAATGTGGGTAGGGTGTCAAGGAAAGGGAGGAAGATGCATTGCAGTTTATGCAAGGGAGAGGGTCACAATCGACTGAGGTGTCCAAAGCACCCCACTCTGCTAGGAAATTACCTGCATGCCCATAACATCAGCCCCCCAAGGCGAAAGAGAAGAACACAAAAGCTATCTAAGCCACCTACTGAAAATGTTGTAAGTTTGATCTTTATATACATATCCATTTTCATATATTTGCAACTTTTTTAATTTTTTGACTATTCCTATTTGATTCCATAGGATACTACAATGGTTAAAAGGGTTGACGATGCAAGTGAGACTAGAAAAGACAAAGACAAAGTTACCTTTGTAAGTAGAAGTTCTACCTAGTTTTTTGTTTATTTCTTACTTTATTTGATAGTATTTGAAGTTAAAAGAAATCACAACATCAATTACATAGTTCTTTCTAAAAATTCAGAATTTCAGAAATTTTTAAATTTCATACTTTACATGACAAACTGTTCCTATTTGTTCTAAACAGATGCCAACTCCAACCCTTGTGAGAAAGAAGAAGACCTCAACAACAGCTAGGGAAGGTTGCACTCCACCATCTTCTACACCACCAAACCAGGAAAATTCAAGAAAAAGAGGAGCATCCACTAGAGGATCACAGTCTTCAACAAGCAGACCCTTTAAAACACCAAGGCAGAAGGAGAGAAGTGGTCCATAGCTGAAGTAGTAGAAGCATGCAAGAAAAATGATGCTTAAGTTCCAAAGTTTGGTGTACTTTTGGTATAGATCAGATTAGTGTAGTAGTAGCATGCAAGACCATGTGGTTATATATTTTGGTATATGTGGTTATATATGTATGGGATGGTTGGCCATACTCTTTTGGTATGTGAATAGCTGGACAGGATAGTTTGGTATTTTGGTATATGTTTTTTGGTCATACTGTAATGGGGTAAGATTGTTCAATGTTGTATGACAGATGGTTATCAAGGTTATGTTCATGCAGTTATTGTTGAAATTTATTGTTTGGGTGTGACATTTATTCTTGTGGTTTGGTTGAAGATAGATTACAATTTGGTTATTTATTTTCTGTTGAACAATCTTTACTGATAAATGGTGCAATTCTGTTTCTATCTTAATAATACCAATGTTATCATACCAATCATACCAATGCCATAGCATTTACTGATAAAAGGCAGAATATGCTCTGTTTAGCTTTATCAATTTGCTCTGTTTAGCTTTGTCATTCATAAAAATTCCATACCAACTATACCAAAAGAGCATAATGCTCTGTTTTTCATTCCATGCATTATATGCAGGGGTTCACAACCCAGACTTCCCCATTTTACAATGATAACCTTCAAACCCCAAAATTCCACAATTATAATAAAACACATAAACCATCCCAAAATATTACAATCATTTTGCCCAACCAAGGTTTAACCCACTTTTACCACAAAGAATTAAAGAAAACATCATCCATGAACAAATTAGAAAAAGGCACATCCCGCTGAGTTTTTTTGTTTTTTGGGAATTTTCCCTCTTCAATTCATTGAGCACACTTGATTCACTTCCATTCTCAAAATATTTCAACCGTTGTATTTCTTCATTCGCTGAGCATAGTTCATCCCTCAATTTTTTTATCACTTGCCTTTATCGTTCGGTATATGGAGGGTCACACCACTTGAAAAATCCACAATACATGTTTGGCTCCTGCTCAGAATATACAATAGAGGAAGATTTGTGACTAAAAAAATCCCCTTTTTATATTTTGTATGAATTTTTTTAATAATAATTGCAAAATTCACATACCTTATACCTGCTACAACCAACAAATCGTCTACCTGGATCTGCGGTTCCATCTTTCCATACTTCCCACATGGGTGCAATGATTCCACATCTGCAGCCGATGGGATTGAATGAGGCAGTGTCGCGTTGCGAATCTGCAGAGCTCACCATTTTTCTTCTATAAGAGCTCTCTACCCAACTTGAATGAACTCATCCTCTCTACATACACTGTCGTAACACTCCCTTACTCTCAATTACTTTAAGAATTCTCCAATTTCTACTCAACTCTGTACTCTTACGAAGAACCCTAACTCCCCTTTTGAACTGAACTTCCTTAAATTCTTTATTTATCGTATATGTAATAAGTTGGGTCGGATCAGATGGGTGGGGGTGGGTGGGCATGGCCATAACTTGGGTCGAATCGGGTGGGCTGTGGCTTATGTGTGTAATGACTAGGATTGGGTATTTTATTTTTTTTCCACGTCAGATTTCCGTTTAAAAAGTTAACCCCGCTAGCATAAATTTGAATTTTTGTTAGAAAAGTGAAGTTCAGTGAGTTGACTGTAAGAAAAATCGGTTCAGTGACCCACTTGTAAGTTGACATATAGTACAATGACCAAAAAAGCATTTAACCCCAACTTAAAATGATGAATTATTATCATCATATGAAAATCTTCATCACCTCTTCTTCAGTAGTCATCTATTATTTAAAATGAACAAATAACAAGTAGGTAACAACACAACAAATTTGAAAATCTTACTTCCTTGCCCAAATTTGATGTGCCTATTTAAAAACAGAACACAAAAAACTAACTCAAACAACCGCAACTTTCCGACTCATCACAAGGTGCAAAGTGCAAACAAAAATATAGTTTTCAATTATAAACCAGGTTTAGGAAAAAAGACTAGTTGCTATGTATATAACATTGTTTTGTAGCCCTTCTGATTTTAGTTCTTTCTGAACACTAGCAGGTGTATGTGGCAGAATAAAATATTGAACTTTTCAAATTGATGGACATGATCAGTGTTGAGATTGAAATCTAAACTTGCAGTAATACTAAAATCAACAATACGCAATTAATTATAACAGTAGTAGACAAAATCATGGCAGACAGTGGCGAAGCTATGTAGAAAATGTGGGGTCAATTGACCCTACTCAATTTTTGACCCCACTAATTTTTTATTTTTTTAATTAGATACCCAAGCACCCAGCTCTAAATTGACCCCACTCAATTTTTGATCCCACTAGTTATTTTTGTGGATAAGTTTGATGACTACAACAATGACATATTATATTTTTTTAGTTATATATTTGAGTTGTTTTTTGTTACTATAATTATCTATTTTGATTTATTGTCTGATACTCTAATTATTGACCCCACTGCGAATCAATCCTGACTTCGCCACTAATGGCAGATGAATCATTGACTGAGTGGTGGATCACCTTAGCATCAACAGCATGCAGCAGCATCTATCTGATCTCTATACCATAATCAGGCCTGACAAAATATGGTTATGGGTTGGTTTTGGTTTTCAAAATATGGTTATAGTTCCATTTAAGAACTAAAATCATATTAACCATTTTTAATATGGGTTGTGTGGGTTGATACCATATGGTAATGGTTCAAATATAGGTCGACCCATATTTTAAATTTCAAACTTACCATTATTATGATCCAATTAAATAAATTATTATTAGATATATATCATGTATACATAATCACTAATTTTTTTTTTTTGGAAGGGGTGGGTGGTGTATACGTAATCACATAATATAAATTTTTTTTTTTGGGGGGGGTGTGGGGGTGGGGGGTAAGGGATGTATACATAATCACATAATATTATTTTTTTTAGGTGGGGGTGGCGGGGGGGGTGTGGTGGGGGAGGGGGGGGGGGGGCGGGAATAAGTGATTTTGGTTGAGGTTACGGCTTTTTCTATTTAGGCGTGACGTGTACACAAAGCGATATATACATAATCACTATTATAAATATTATTTTTTTGGAGGGAGAGATTGGGGTGGGGTGGGGTGTAGCAGATCTAAATGTAGCTTTATCCCACTTTCTGGTAACCCGTTGAACTGCAAGCATCTGATGTTGAATACTATTGATACAACTTGATTTATTTAGAAACTAATACAATAACATTTAGAATGCACCTACAAAATCGTCCTCGTCCCAACTACTAAGAGATTCAACTAACTGGCAGTCATCGTCATCTTCCTCACTCACAATCTCCAACACTCCAGCTCCACCATCGAAGTCTCTGTCATCCATCATGAAATCCCCATCTTCTTCATCGCCAAGCTCGCTCACGCTATCATCATCATTGCTCATATCATCATCCCCATCTGTTTCACCCTCCCCATTGGTTTGCATTAATGAATCCTCATCTAGGTCTTCATCATCATCTTCGTCCTCCTCCTCGGTCTCGGCATCATCAGGATCAGAATCATCAGCAGTCGGTCTCCGACAACCAATTTCATAAACTCTAGCTGAAGAATACATTTCATCTGGGTCATCCATTGTAACCAACCCGACAAAAGAATCAGTTGACTCAGTTGCAATGTCGAGTACCCGACGATCTACAGGAATGGTAGCAATGTCAGAGTAGTTGCCAACATCCACAGTGCGTAAAGCAGAATAAAGGGGATGCTTGATTCGTCGAGTATTTAGTGCTCAAGTAACATCATCTATATTTCTTCTCAGTGTAGCATATGTTACATCTCCACTAGCATTGAAAGTTATCACTGTTTGGTTCAACTAAGGCACACTTTGAAGAAGCCTCAACTTCCGAAGATCCCATACTTCTGAGTTTATAATCACCTGAAAAGAACATTTTTGTTTTAAAAAAAAGTAATAAATACTTGAGTGCGCACAAATCTATACTATACATATTAGTAATATTTTAAGCTGCCTGGATACAGGTGTCTAAAACGGGGATACGAAGATTTACCAAATATCAGAATACGTGGATTCAGGTGCAGGGGGATCCGACACATATTGTTCTAAAAATCCCCACCTAGATCCGATTAATCCCCCGCCTAAGCGATAGGCGGTCCTCTACCGCCTAAATTTGGCTGGGCGCCCAGGAGCTAGGAAGAATCAGACCTCTACTTTGAACCTTTTCAATACTTAAAATGATTTTTTAAGTCTTACAAGATTTTTTTAATATAGTTTTCATTTAAATTTTAAAAAAATTACATCTATTTTATGCTTTGTACAGTATAAAAAGTATGTATAATCTAAAAATAAATAAATGAGACCGCCTAAGAAAACGCCTTGCTCGCCTGGCGCCCCCTTCGCCACCTAGGGCCTTCTAGAACACTTATTATTATTATTATATATAATATTCAACAAACTCGATACTAAAAGAGAAAAACAAAAACACATCCAATTCAGCTTGTTGGGGATACGGCAGTTCCCCGAGTAACGAAGAATCCCTGCATCCAAGGTAGTGTATTACACATAAAACTATAAATGTTAGAACCTCTTTTAGGAATAGAATTTACCAAATGAATGACAGTTTTGTTGTTGCATTTTTCTTCATTATCTATCAATATAATTAAACAAGCTAGAGGACGGCTAGAGGAGTTTGGTAGAACATGTTGAAGTTGTGTCACTCTTATAACGGACAATATAGCTTTTGATTTAAAGATTTTTCAGATCCTGCCGCTACCACCCATACATCCTGCTCACATAACTCTGAAGAGTAACAATTTATCACTAAATTCAAAATTTAAAATAAAATTTGGAATACAGACCTTAGAATATATGATATTACAAGACCAAGTGATAATAATTACACCAAAAGGTGGAATTATCACTTGGCTAAGTGAATTAACATAATATAAGAAATGCAGGAGCAGGTTCACTATACCTCATTCCCAGCAGGATGGAAACCGCCACCACCATAGTCTGTAAACTGATCAAAGCAATGTACAGGGTGGGACTCCCGATGGTCCCATAAGACACCATTCCAAAGCAACATAGTGTCTGAAGGGCTAAAGTGAACGAGGGAATATACATTTCCCCTACCCGATGGACTTGAGGACGTGTCCGTAAGCTTAAAATCCAAATTGCATGTCTGTATATCATACAACAGAATTTCTCTTTGTGTTAACTCCAGTGATAACGCTGCAAATCTGCTCCAGAATTACTCAATCTTGCAGCTTTGCACCCTTCAAATGAATGCTGAGGTCCAGCTGAAACTGAAGGTGCATCCCACAATCACACATCATGGGAGCTTGAAGAGAGAATCAGTTGGGTGTCTCCATGGAAATATGACTGAACAATAGTCAAAGGATATTGGTGGCTAGTACAGCTCTCCAACATGTTGCTGTTGTCAGAGTCAAAAACTTTAAGCTCCCCAGAATGACAACCAGCAACAATCCGAGAGGAATCTCCAAGAAAAGTCATGCACATCAAAAGGGCACCACCATCGTCCCGACAAGTACGCCATGGTCTAAATCTATTATACACAAATTGACAATCCCTGCGACTTCCATGGATTCCACCATAAGTACTTCTATACTCCCGTGTAGTAAGCCGGGCAGTCACATTGGATGGTGCATCAACGCTTCGCCTTGATTCAGGACAGACATGTGGGTGCAGAAGAGAGAGCGGTGGTAATGTGGTAATAGGAGCCGGGCATTGGCGATGCTGGTTCTTCAGATACTGAATAACAAGAGAGTCCAAAGTTAACCTTTCTGTGTTGGTGGGTTGTGGATCATTTAAAAGACCATGTTGAAGTGAAGGTGTCACTTGACCCAAATTTCTGTCATTGTGGCTATCCTCCAAGTTATCAAGTTGTACTAATCGCCCGTGATTATCTTTCAACGAATAACTTGGTGTGTAAAACACATTTGCATCGGTTAGTAGACTGCCTTTACGAACAATATTAGGAGTCAGACAAACTGGAGACCGAAATCCATGCTCACTGGTCATGAGTCGTTTACTCAATGGCAATGGCACAGTATCCTTTGTGTCGGACAACTTGCGCTTCATTGGTAATACAATTGGAGTTTTTAAATGAATTTCTGCATCAGCAATAGGTCTTATTGCAGATATTGATGGAGAATCTGGTGTGTCTGCAGGGCCAGATGATTCTTTTGAAGTATTGTTCAATTTACTGCAAGGCGGAGGGTCGGAATCTTGAGATAGGGGTTGATTTTTTGATTGTGAACCAAGCGCAGATGAGAAAAACAATGGTTTCTTTTTTGAGGAACACACTGCTGAATAATACTTCACACTGGAATCTTCATCCCGCAAGGTAAAATTCGATTTTTCAGAAAAAAAATCCACAGGATGTGCGCCCAGAAGGCCATTGAATTTGTGGTGGAGTTTCCTGTCCAGAGGCTTGATGTGCTAGAGATGAAGGGGGTGCTAATGATGGCAAAGGCAACAATTGAGCCTCCTTCAAAAGTGAAGCTGCAGTTGTTGCCAAACCAGATGCTTGCAGATGTTCATGGATAAGGAGTAGAAGTTCCCTGAATATGAAAAGTGCAAACACATGTTACAGCAGGGGGACAAAAAAACAAATCAATTGAAGAGTAGGAAGTGAATGCATCTATTCTCAGGAACAATAAATCACCAAGTACCTGGAATGGTAAGTAATAGGAGTGGCAGCAGCTATAGCAGCCCTCTCTATGCGCCTCAAAGTAGGTGTAGCATCATCAGTAGCTGCTAATGTACTTGCACGCCCGGAACTAGTTACTATCTAGAATTCATTAAAAATAATTCCAACATCACAACTCATGCTTTGAAAGACAATAGGACAGGATAGAATGCAGGGTAACAAAGTCTATTTTTTTCTTTTTTAACTACGTATGCCAACTACTGCCAAATTTTTCTGAAGTGCAGTTCGGCGTGGGCAGGCCTCCATCCCATGGATTATTACCAATGATGACAATAAACATTGCCTAGATATTTCAAGCTTACTCAGGATAGTAACAATGGTATTTTGTAATATTACTAGTAATGAATGCTTCTTTCACCAGTTAAAAGACAACTTCTGAAGTGCAGTTTGACAGTTACGGTATATATTTCCATCAAAAGGTGAAAGCGTAATGACAATGCATCAAAGCATATTTAGCATCATGCATCGTTCACACGAAGTTTACTCATTTCTCAAGTCGCCCATAGGAGTGTTTTAAGTGGTCAACACAGTTTTCACGCACTTCTACAGACTAGGTAAGAAATACATGTGCATGCATCCCAAAACATGTGCTTACACATAAAGAATGTTGACAATATGTATCCGTTCTTCTGTCCAATTAACACAAACCTTATTCTTCAGAAAGCATAGTCACCAATCAACTACATCGAAACATGACGAGCAATTGATATTCACAAGCGTGGTTCAAAGTATCGGCTATTGGCGTATCGGCCGGTTCATAACCACAACCTTGGCACGAATCGCAAAATTAAAACTTATTCATGTAAAGAGTAGTTTTTCAGTGAAATTTCGGCAACTCGACATATTGTAACAGTTTCAGACCAAATAAAGGAGAAATTATGACATAAAGAGGAGAAAAGTCACAAAAAAAAAAATCGAATATAACTATAAAAGAGAGATGATAAAAGAGACCGAACATTTTTTCATAAATTATACTTAAATTGTACTTATATAGTACCTAGTTAAGATACCTTAAAAAATAAAAAAATATTATACTTAAAATATACTTTGTTAAGTTAAATTGTACCTATATAGCGCCTAGTTAAGTGTAACTTAAAAGAAATATAAGAAAATGTTAATCATATATAATTAGTTAAGTCAAATTGTATTTAAAATATAACTAATTTGTACCTATATAGTAACTAGTTAAGTACAAATAGAAAAAATTGCACTTGAATATATAATTAGTTAAATTGTCTTCAATTATACTAAATATGTGTGCTCTATAGAACATATATACTCAGCCATTTGAGCTAAGAGGACATCAATATCAACTTTATTCAAACGTGAAATTGATTAAACAAATATGTGAGATGTCTGTTTTATCATTTTGACAGTGCTATTTTTTGTGAAATTAATTGATCCGTCTTGTTCTTATTATTTTTATTTCTTTTGAAACTCCTAACTGGCTAACGATGCGCACTTGAAACCTTACTGATACTACCTCAAAAAATAACATTCTGAAACATAAGCCGCTATTGTGACTTTAAACCGTGTTCACAAGCGAACAAGAAATTTGTCTACTTTAGCTAACAGATAATGTAGTAGAACACAAGGGGAGCTGAAAATAATGCCCAATTGCTCAGCAAGGGATGGGGAAATTATTGAAAATCATCTCAACAATAATGATAATAGCTTTCTTTCTGCAGGTAAAATTGGTGACACCATAATAGTAGAGACCCTAAAAAGAGTATTAATAGAAAACAGCAATATGCACTGTAATGAGTGAATTATCAGCTAGCACCTCTTTTACAGGTGATATCAACAGTCTTCTAAAATCACCACATGGACCTATGCGACCCTATGCAGCGGAGGGAGGGCCTAGCGTTTAGGCCTCCCAGTCATGGCTCGGAGGGTTCTAGGTGTTTTCCTAGGCAGTTTATTTAATACATTTTTCCCTCTTCCCTTTTTTCATTCCCACATCACATGTATGCATTTAGGCCCACATATCATAACATCTATGAGTTCTAACCTTTTTACCCCTCTTCATTTTGGTTTTAATTTATGGGTTGTGCTTGTGTTTTTTATGATTTTTTTGTGCTCTATCAATAATTAAATTTATTTTTGTACCCGAAGACTTATATTTATTATATATATATATATATATATATATATAAAATTAGATGTATCCACCAACATATCAAATTCTGTTTTTTATGAAACATGTAGTGTTCCATGTTTCGCATCTGTATCTCGTGTTTGCGTCGGTCCTTCATTATTTAGTTGTCTCAGAATTTTAAATAACATCCTGACCAAGCGAACCAGTTTCAAACTTTTGAACCCATGCTACTAAATTAGTGAAGTGTGAACAGTACATGACTTGAGGAACCAACAACTCTCCTCTTCATTTGGTGCTCCTGCTTTAACTATCATTAAAACTGATTTGCTTCCAGCCTTTGGACCCATCGGTCACATGTACCTCCAGCTCCTACAGTCTATTTATAATGATTAAGAGCTAAATAGACACAAAAGTTCAGTTAGGAGAGCACTTCACTGGGTCACCCCACGGCAGAGGAGACTAGGCAATCCCTCATTCCCTCTTATAGGGAACTCAATTGAGGGACTTGGCTTAGTGGCTAGAAATTATGGGATGTTTCACTTGGATAAGACATATTTTAATATTTATAAGAGTAACTTGAAAAGGGCAAGTGACTTGCACATGACAAGACTAAACGACATATATGACCTAGGGTTCCTACACATATACCCCCTTCGTCACAACCTGAGGGAAATTTTTGGGTTCATTCTCTTTCAAGGGTTCAAGGACATATCTGCCATAATCATCTACTTGAAGTATGCCCTAATTTCTCCCGCATCCTCTCTCTCAATTGATTTCAGTAAAAATCCTAAGTCAAAACTTTTAACTCTAATTGGTGTATCATGTGTCGTGCACTGAACTTCACTACCTTTGCTCTATAGCCACTTCAAGCTATCTTGATTCCAATTATGTTTTGACTCAAAGGATTATCTTAGATCTTATTGGGGGCAATTAAATGGACAAAGCGTTTTTCTAAATTGATTTTATGTCTTTTATGTCCGAGTGCGAGTGTCAAGCCCCACAAGGCTTGAACTAGCCGAATCAAGATAGATTGAGCATAAGCCAGGAAATGGGCAAAGGTGCAAAAAAAGCCCCTGACCTTTTTCCCGATGTCCCACTTCCACCCTGAACTATTTTTTTTCTTCCAAAAGTACCCTTGACGTTACAAAATTCAGCCCAATCGTGCCCCTCCCATTAACAGACTTGCCACTAAGACAAATGGAGCTGACACGTGGCACATCCAAAATTTAATAATTACTTTTTATTATTTTCTCTCCCTCTTTCTTCTCTCTGTTCTCACCCTTTCTTCTCCCTCTTTTCTCTCTCCTTTCTTCTATCAAAGCAATCTGAAGCAGAGCCGCTCTCTATTAACCCCCTAACATAATCTGATGCAGGGATTGAGCCAGACAACGATGCAGGGCTCTTGAGGTCGGCTGCGGAATTCGGAGTGTTTCGGATCAGTAATCACTGATTATCGGCCGAGGATTTACGAACAACCTTGACGGAAGAATCCGAATGGGTATTTGGGTTATCATCGGAGTAACGTCATCGTTTAGATGAGCAGGTTGAGGAGCATCTTCTTCTAAAAGTGGGTGAAGCTCATCAAGTAATGGTATGATATCTGTCATTGAAGCTCATCAAGCAATGGTTCCAGTAGTTTCCACATGCAGATCAGAACAAATGGAGGAGGAAGAGAGGTTCTTCTCGAGTGCTCTGGGGCTTGTATCATAAACAGGCTCCCTGTGTTGAGACTTGAGTATCATCCACCAACTGACTGGTTATATCAATATCTGACTTTTCCGTTGACGGCTGACGTGAAATGCTAGGATCCACAATAAGATCGCCGTTCAATGGCTCAGAACTTGACAACTGTTCGCCGTCTTTCTCAGAGAGTATCTCTTCATCTACTTCAGAAAGTGATGACGAACTACTATATTTCGGTTCTGGAGCTTCTGTTTTCAGATGAACTTCACTAGCATTGGGTTCCATGGGAGTAGCTATACCAGTTGTCTCAGACAAGCTTGACACCATTTCTTTATAATATTCCACGTCTCCCAATTTGACTCCAAACTCATCCACTGCAGCATCTCTCTTCTCAATTTGACCTAGCTTGAATGAGTCTTCACCTTCGGAGGATTCACTTCCATGCCCAACATGTTCAGAAGGATGTTCTGCAATAGAAATCAGCTCTGGTTATGCAACGGAGTTCAGCTGTGGTTCTTGGGAAAAATCTTCTTCAGTAGGCTTCTTATCTTCCAAATCTTCAGCTGAACTGATAGACTCTGTTTCAGGCACGGAACTCGCCTTAGAGTCACTAAGTTCACTTGATTGTCTATGTAAGCAAGAGTAGCTTGTTCCTTTTGAAGCCATCAGTTCTGGAACAAAATAAGGTCTGTACTTGTAATCATGTCTAGAAGTCCCAAAAATTGATTGGCCCACGTTAAATGTTTTATTCCTTCGAAAGAGCGGCTCCTTCGGTTGAAGTGTCATGACATCTTGCTGAAAATCGCCACTTATCAGATCAGGTTTCTCTTCACTCGAGTCGTAAGGAAGATCAAAAGGGTTTCTCCTTGGTAACAGAATCGATGGTGCAGAACCAGGAATAGGTGGCAATCCCATGTCGTTATTGGGATCGTAAGGAAGATCAAAGGGGTTGTGCCTTGCTGTTGATATGTGTGCAATGTTGAAAGGAAGATCAGCACCGTATAAGTCATGTTTCCAAGGTGAACCTGGAGGAGAAATTGTCTCATAGCCAACATAACCTGCCGCTGACTTTTCATTTTCCAATCCATCAACACTCTTCTCATCTAACTCTTGAATTGGAGAGTATTGATTCCCCAGTATTTCACCATCACCTTGTTTCAGCTCATTCAGGTCATTCTTCTTTTCAAGTACCGTATCACTTGATTCTCTCTCTCCTTCCTCAGTTTCCCGCTGGTCGAATTGAATCTCTCTCGACTTGGAAACAAGAACAGGGGAAGCAGCTACCAAAAGGGAAAACATAAAAGGAAACGATCTGTACAGGAAAATCAATAAAAACACCATACCCACCAAGAATGGAGGCCTACAAACTGATATGTAACATGTTCTGATAGAAAAGATCACAGCTTTCCTGATTTGAACAGCATCCATTTCTCCGTCCTAAATATTCGTTTTTGTCTTTAATCTGTTTAATAATTTAAGACAATTTATAAACAAAACAACACCCGTCAGATCAATCCAAATTAATTCCCATAAAAATAAACAAATGACCACAAATTCGAACTAAATTGAGCAACAACCCACCTCAAAAAATAAATTAAATGTGAATCAAAATAACCAGAAAGTAAAGGATTTGCCAGTCACAGCTGAATCCCAAAGAAAATGAAAGAGATTTTGAGAGAAAAGACTTACCAGCTTGGAACATATGGATCAATCTAAATCAATTTAATAGTCGTAGGAACAAAAAAAGATTAATACAATCCTCTGCTTTTCACTTTCTTCCTTTTTTACATCAGCAAACTGCTATGGATGCCTCCGTTTTATTTCTGGCATTGAATTGGTGAGTGATAGGAACATGGGTAGGGGGGCGGTACCCAAAGAAAAAAATATACAAATGAAGTCGCCGGAATTCAATCGAAAAATCCATAGTTTCCGATCAAAAGCTTCCAAGCCACCGTCACATATCAGATCTCAACACCATCACCATCGTCCCACACCTCCACCCACGCCGATTCACAACACAATAAGATCTGTAGTCGAACGCAGATCTAGATCGGAAAAAATCATGCATTCCTTTGTAACTCTCTTTCGTCTCTAGGAATGGAAATTTGGTAAAGAAAAAGGAGAGAGAATATAGAAAGAAGATGGGAGAGAGAAAACAAATATTCCATCTGAATATTTTGTTCCTTTGCCATGCCACACACTTTTGTCCACGTGTTACTTGTTCAAAAATATTATTAACGGGAGGGGCACATTTGAGCTTAAATTTGTAACGTTAAGGATACTTTTGTAGAAAAAAAAAGTTAAGGGTGTAAGTTCAGGGTTAGGGACTGGTTTTATGTTAAGATATGCTAATCATTTAGATCTTAATTACTCAATTTTATCAAACACCAACTAAGATTATATAGATTCTGCTAGTGGTGATACAAAGTAATATAAACTATTATATTATATACAAATACACAGCAGTAACATGCTAACAACACTAATTAACTTTTCCGTTTTTATATTTTAACTATCATATACTATTGTCTTATTACAATTTGTTTGTAACTTATAATAAATTAATACACTTAATATTTAATGTGTTTTTAATTAATATGTTTTGTAATTTTTAATTAATACACTTTAAGACTTGGCATTTTGTTGGACTATATTAAGTCATAAATTGTGTTGACAATGTAAATAAATATCATTATTATTATTTCATTTAATGTTTCCGTATTTTATGATACGATTCACAATACAATACATGACATATGATATGGGGGTTTTCGATTCACGATACAATTCTTGATTTGACAACTATGATAAGCGCAAACATGTTTCCAGTCTGCAAGAATATATGCAATCATAAGCGATGATTCTTTACCTCAATAAGCTCAATAGCCACCTGAGCAAGTTCTGCTTGCCATCTGCCCTGCTCACTTGCAGGTGCCTGGCCACCCAAATCTCGAATAAGTTCCGATAGTTTTTCCCCAACCTGAAATAGTAAGCTCAGGTCAGACACGAAGTCATAAGTCACAACCTATACACTACCAGAACTCTTGACAACTACAAAGTCAAAGTATCGCTGTATATAAAACAAGAAAAAATATCACATAAGAAAAAACCATACTGGTTCAGTCAAGGGAAAATAAGTATTAACTTTGTATAACAATAAACATCCAATACAGAGCTTAAAAAATCTACAAAAAGATTATGGAATTCACTTCAAATCATCTTACAAATTGATCCTTTAGAAGGAAGCTTCTAAATAAATCTCATAAAGATCCTCAAACCAAACCACCATAAAGATCCTCATCTTCTCGACTGTAAGCTAAAAATAGCGAAATGGTTCGATGATGACTATTTTTTTCGTAACCAACTTGAAAGGAAATATGAGTCCAATTTACCAACCCACATAGCTATAAGTAAGTAAAGGCGCTTTCAAGGGGAAAAAGAAGAAGCAAGTTAAGGCCAGATCAGAGAATAGAAATCCGACTACCAAAAACAGTTCAAGATCAATGGAAAAACTACTAAGTTCATATAAAGGAAAGGTCCTGTTAATAATCAAATGGCACATCCAAAACTAACTAACTATCAAACAACAATTAATATGAAATCTTACCACATATAAATAATCGTATTCAATCTAAACAAGAACACACATATAAGCATGCATGTTATATTATGTTTGTTTGACAAAGTTGACTTTGTAGGGTCAAATTGACCATTTTTACAATCAAAATATCTTATTCTTTTTCTAAAATCTTGGTGAAGGGACTATAATCATAGTAAAGTACATAGAATTTGATACTAATCCCAACTTCTGTCATTCCAAAAATTTAAATAAGAACGCTCAATCATTAATTTTAAAAGTGGCCAATTTGACCATGAAAGTTGATGTTTGTCAAGTGAATTGGGATGGAGGTAGTATTTGATGGAGGAAGATATTTTGTATTATTTTATATAAATAATGTTATTTATAATTTTCTAAATTATAATGACTAGGATATTCTAGGGTTATTTTTAGGCTATAATAAAGGAATAATAGGGACATGATTACATCATTAATTCTTATTTGAATTTACTTTTTTAATTGTAATAGACCTTTATTATAAAAAGGTCTTTAATGTTGATTGCAAGTAAGGGTGTAAATGAAACGAGTCGAGACGAATATTGAGTTGCTCATATTTTATTCATAAAATTTATCGAATATAAAAAAATGTTTGATTGAAGCTCGTTTATCTACCGAGTCGAGCACGATCTCGAATCGACACCGAGCGGTTTGAACTTTTCGATCATATTCCGAATATCAATAGAAAATTGTAATTTGAGAAGGTTTGAGTAATTTATCGAACTTTAAAATTTGTTCATATTTGAATAATTTATATTTCGAGTCGAGTTCGAATCGAACTTTTAGTCGAGCGAGTATGAATCGAGCCCGAACGGTTTGCTCATTTTAGAGCCTTTCAGGTAATTAAATTTTACGGAAGTGAGCCCCCCCCCCCCTTCTTTTTCCCTCCTCACTAAGCCCCTTCTCTTTCCCTCCTCACTAAGCCCCTTCTCATCCCATTTCTTGACTTAACAAATTTTGTTCCACGGGGATATTTTAAAAGAAATAATGAAGATGGTTACAATTAAGTTATATAACTGTAGGCATCAAAACAGTAGGGAAATGGTAACTCAAAGCTCATCTCCAGAACGGAATTCTTTATAAATAAGAACAAACTCTATCTATATATATGCTATGTATTAATAGTACAAAGTAATGACCTATGTTCAATCTCCAAAATGAATGAAGTTTGAAAGTCATTTACCTGAAGCCTCGTTAATATGTGTGCAATTGTATCATCTCTCGATAAACCAAGCAGAACTCGGCATGCGAGAGCCCGAAGACAATCAAGGGCACCAGGAGGTGTAACAACGCGTGGTTGGAGCAGCTGAAGAAGAACCTTGATACCATTGTTGGCACGGACAGCCTCTCTAGCTTGGTGGTATCCTTGCTCAAGTTGTGCAGCAAGGCCAGCACAACCTGCTCCAGCACCCAAGGAAATTCTAAGATCTCCAACTAATCCCGAAGTTACTATTGACGCAGGTGTTTGTGAAGCATTACTAGAAGATGGTGTGCTGAATACCGCTGAGCTTCCCCGTTCTATGCCACTCATATCCGCATTCCGCTCTCTCAGTTCATTCTGGTTGGGCATGTGAACGGTTCGGTCTGTGATATTCCGTTCTGCATTTCGGTCCCTCATTTCCACTGTAGGACCATTTGAAGTTTGGACTATAGATTGTTGACCTTGAGTAAGTAGAGGTGGTTTATTACTGATTGATGGTGGAGGACAAACAAGATTTACCAGTAAACTAAGTGCTGGCTGAATAATCTGGCAAATTAAGATAAATAGCTATCAGACATAAGCCGGTATCAGGTGAGACTGGAAGCATAATAATTGCACTAAAGGCCCGGTTGTGGGATCCAACAAAATAAAGCCAAAAGGTTACAAGAACCTATACCTCAGGTTCAACATAACCAGCACCATTTGCTGCATCCAAAATGACTGCTATCCCTACACAATCATTGCTCAGAGTAGCATTCACTATTAGTTTGTGGCTGTAGGGTACTAATGTAACAATGTGCAGAACACCCAATGCATATTGAAGCAAGTCGTGCAAGTAACGTTCAACAAGTGGAGCCTACAAACAAAGCAAGAGTTATATATATAGCAGAGGAAACAAGTCATGATTAAAACAAAAACATGAAGAGAAATTCAAACCCAGACCTGACATAACTCCAACATTGTGATATGCCCATTTGAATTTAAGAACTTGTCAACTGCAGGCCAACGAGCTCTCGCAAATGCAGGACCAAGCTTCCGATCCTTCTGAATCTGCCGAAACACCGCATCCATAGCCTCGTTACTAATATCAAGTGGCTTGTAGGCTGCCCTAGCACTTGGAATATTTCGTGCCGCACTTCGATTGTTTTTATTTGGGCAGATTGAATCCACGAGCAAGAGGAGATGTGCCTGGAAATATTGTCTCAATGCAACACAGGTGTGGTAAGCTATCTGCTTCTCAGAAGAGGTTAATACTTCTGGGGGAGATCGATCATTTCAAAGCGATCCTGAAGTAGATGGTGCCCGTGCAGCAGAATTAACCCCAGATCTTACTGAAGCAGCATCATGTAAAAGATTCAGTAGTTTCTGTAAACCGTCCTGAGCATCAAAAGAATCCAATATTCCTCTGAAGACAAATGCTGCAGCAAAAAATAAAGTTGCATTTTTTCTGGCTTGATCCTGGGGGCACTCGAGAAGTTGAAGACCTAACTCAATCACCTGAGAAACAACATCTGAAGGGAGTGCACATACACGTTCCATTATCGCCTAAAAGACCATTCTAAAGTTAGACTCAGTAGAACATATATAAGAAGATATACAGTTTTGAAAAAGAAAAAGATAAAGATAGGTGACGGGAAAGACAAAATATAACAATCTATTAAGAAACTAATACTACTGCATTCCAGTACCTGGAGCGAACCAATTGTAAATAAGCATGAAGACAGACCAAAGAATGTCTGGCCAACTCTTAGGACAGCTAGAAGTTTTTGCATGCCACCGCGATCCACTAAAACGGCAGCAAATTTCCTGTGAGCAGCCAAAGCACAGATTAGTTTTAGCACATCAGGCACAAGCACGGAGACCTTTGATGCCTCTTTATGTCTGGAACTTCGTTGCAACAACGCAAGACAGACGTCAACTCCCTTTTCATGCAGAACAGGGACAAGAACCTCAACATATTCTCCCAGTATCTTAAGACACTGAATGCAAAACTTCTCTCTGAGTTTTGCCAAGGATTCACTGTCCAGAATGAAAAACTCGTGAACTTCTTCATTTACTTTTGGTTCTATTCCTTTCGTATTCACTGAATCCCCATCCACACCACTTGAAATCCTAGCACCAGCATGACACAAACACATAGATCATGTTAGACCAACTATTCCAGGCCAAAATATTATACTCAAGCACTTCCCATATTCAAATAAAATTACTAACCGAGAGACTTCAATTGCATTAGCAGCGTCGATGACTGTAGATGCAGCTCTAGATGCAGCCAAAACTGCAGCTTCTTCATCATTTGTCCTTTTGAATTCCTAATATGTAAAAACACAAAACTAAGAATTAAAGTTGAATACAAAATATACATATAATTAAGGATTCATTTAGAAAAGATTTTTCTAAGAATTTTTTTTTTTACATAAAAGAGTAAAAAGGTAGTTTTTGTAACTTTGGTTGTATTACAGGGGACAAATTTTAAATATTGAAAAAATAAATAAATTTTTTGATTCTACATACTACTTTTCAAACGCATAAAGTACTGTTTCCTTATATATTCTCTAGTGCTGTTACTTCCAGAACAAATTCGCCGATCCAGCCCAACTCTTTGTTGTTCCTCTCTCTCCAGCCTCTATTCTCTCAAAAGCCCAAAGTGCTTCACCCTCCATTCTCTCTCACTCTCCTCCCTCAATTGACACTGCTCTCTATAACTCTGCATTCATTTCTCTCAGGTTCAATGCATTGTGGCTGCTCTCACTCCTTGGATTAAAATCTAGAAATGTCATCTGCCAATCATCTTTCAATGCGCATCAAATACAAAATCTCTCTCTTCTCCGAACTCTCTCTATATGTAAAAATAAATCTTCTAGACAACATTTTAATTATCTCAATCTTCTTTAGAAGTTTTTGTTTCTTCCATTCACCATTGATATTTATCCTTAAAGTTTGAAATCATTTATGAATTTATATTTATCCCTTAATACTTTTTTCATATGTATATTTATCTTTTAAAATTGAGCTCTATAAATAATTTATGAGACATACTTTAGATAGTCTTCTACAACTTCTAAGCAAAAAAGAGAAAATTAAAAAAGAAATTCTAAGAGCATTTGGTTGGATTACAACACATGGTTCAAAGTATCAGCCGAGTTTCCGAAATCTTGGAGGATTGGTTTGGTTTCGCTGCTCACTGATCCGATAGCAAGTTGTAATTTCAAGAATTACCATTGTAAAGTAGCATACAGATGAAATTTCACAGTAACGAAAAAAAAACAGTATAATGGAGAAATCAAAGAGAAATAACGGTATAATAGAGAAATCAAGGAGAAATAACGGCGTAACAGAGAAATCAAGATAAAATAATGATGTAACAGAAAATCAACAAATGAAATTTATTTGTACAACAAAGGGAGTAATAATCATAGTTGTCACGGCGCCACGGCGAGTCATGGCGGTAACCGACTGCCTGGACGCCTAGGCGACAAGGCGACCGCCTAGGCGTCCGTAAGGCGACAAGTCGTTTACAATGTGCAATTTATATATTATTTATTTACTTAACGAGTATATTAACAATAAAATTTCATATACATTAAAACTCAAAACATAACACTATGGAATAAAATTATTAATACTATATAATATATATAGAGTACTAATTAATAACTAATAATAGTTCATATTATTAAGTCAAAATGATGAGTAAACTATTTAGTAGTACTAACAGTCATGCATTTCTTAATCTGTGAAATATGTACTTGTAAAAAATATTGGAGCTAACAATATAATATAATTAATAGAAATATAGCATAGTATTACTAAATTAAATATAATTAAAAAATTCACAATCATGATTTTCTATGTTTGATTAATTTTTTTCTTGAGTAGTGAAATATGTACTTGCAAAAAATAAATAAATAAAGAATATAATATAATTAATAGAAATAAATGATATAAAAAAAAGTCAAACAGTAAACATCCGAAGCATATATTATATATAGCAATTGTTTGGAATATAAATATATATAATATAAATTTATTTATATATATATATAAATAAATTTACATATGTTTAAATTTATACATATGTAAATATATATATATATATATATATATATATATATATTGAGAGACCTTCAACAAAGTAAAAAGGATAACAAAAGGGGAAGGGAAAAAAATAAAAGACGACATCGTCATCATCATCTGTCTCGCTCTCTCTCTCTTTCTCTCACTCTCAGACCTCACTACTGAGTAAGCAGAAAAGGGGAAGAGAAAAAAAACATCGGACATACCTGCCGATCGACGATCGTTGTCGTGCAGGCCGGAAGAGTCTCTCGCTCTCGGTCGTTCTTCGCATCGGTCTCTCTCTCGCTCTCGATCCCTTCACAGTCTTGGCGAAGATCTTTTGAGTTCTCTACGACGTCGATCTTCTGAGTTTGCTGCGAATGGAATAATCGATCGATCGACTAGGGATAGATTTCTTGTTCCTGCGATGTCGTTTTTTTTAACCCAGTTCATATTTGGGTCAATCCATACCATACCCATAAATATCAAGTCGCTCGATCAGCCGGTTAGTCGTCCAAGTCGCCGCCGCGCTGTCCAAGGCGACACCTGTTTGTTCTAGGCGCTCGCCTTTCCGTCTTTGATCAAGTCGCTCGCTCGCCTTGCAAGTTCCTTACCGACTGGACGACTAGGCGACGCCTTAACAACTATGGTAATAAAAATAATAATTTTGTCAACCAATAGGACTCCTTTTGTGAAATAGAAGAAGTAATAATAAATATGTTTACTTGCACACTAACCAATTAAAAATAATACTAATAAGGAATAAATAAATAACTTTGAAGCTCTAGCATAACAGTGTGTATAGCTCGAAGCCAAAACCGAAGCCGAATCAAACAAAAAAACTTCTGCAACCTTAACCGCTACCGCGATTTTGAATCATGCATTAAGTTTTTACTTATAGATCATACTTCATAAAAGTGTTACCAAAGGGACAGACCCTAAAAAGTGAAGGCAAGAAGAAAGCTGGTTTACTCACCTCCAATGCAGCAGATTTGACAACTTCAGCAGCGAAATCGCCAGCAGCTTTGATGGCTTCTGGAGGAGCAGCAGCTCCCCAAGCTTCAATTTCTGCAGCTCTGACTGCTTTATTCACCAGATTCGAGATATCCTTGGAGCCAACTCTGCATTCTTGGAAGCAGTCATCATTATCATCTCTTTCCACGGCAAAACTATCAGCACCAATCATCCCCAAACATTTCTTTACATCTGGTACCCTTACCAAATCTAGATTTCTTATTAAACCCGTCCTTGGTGCTCCGCTCCTGTCCTCTTCCTGCCCTTGGAGAGGTCAAAGAATGTTCATTTTCCATAGCATCTTCATTAACCCCTCCCTTTTCCTCTAGATTTTGCCCATCCACGGTTTGCCCTACGCCTTGAAGAGTCTTCTCTGACACTATCATCCAAATCTTCCTCTCTTAATGACCTGCCCTGACCATTTCTCTCTAAAAACTTTATCTTCCCATCACGTAAACCATGCCATCTATTACCGCCTTCTACATCAGCCTCATAATTATCATCTTCAGCCAAATCATCAGGTGGTTCTCTGCCATCAATCCAGGGTTCACATGCTTGCCTACTGATGATTATATCAGGATCCTTTTCAGTAACATGTTAGTCTAAATATCCCTCCTCTACTATCCTAGGAGCATCCAATTGAGAAGTCTCTGAAACTTGCCTGAACCTACTCCGAACTTCTTCTTTACCTCTTATGCAAGTAGTTGCCGATGCAAGTTTACTCTCTGTTAAATAGCTAACATCCTTTTGACTTGTATTTGTCTCCCCTAGAGCCCGGACGTGAAGATATCGCATCAGCTTGGCTGATAATCCAGATGTTAACACATCTTCCACTACTTGACCACCACTGCAAGTCATCAAACCAAATTTTTTTTAAAAGAATATGTAACGCATATGAAAATAAAACAGCGGGAAAACCGAGCATACCCAACCAAACATACACCAAGAATTCCAGTAGAATATGTCCTCAACATTTCAGAGTCTGAGGATTTCCTTCTTCCAGAGTCATGCTTCCAGTTATTATCTTCACCAGAAGACCTAGTGTTGTCATTCATCACCCAGCCTTTAATGTTCTCCAAAACATCTTCTTCAAAAACATGGGGGTACTGTATTCAAATAAAACTTCAATGAAGTGAACCTTAAATGTGTTAAAAGATAATCAAATCAAATAAACTTAAGTAACTATCACACCATCCATGTCAACGAACAGCTGAAAAGAACCCTTAGAGCAACTGCCTGGACAGACACTGGATATCTAGATTCTGACAGAAACTTTGAAGATATTAATTCAAAAAATTCATCATTCTCCTGCAAAAATAATCACAGAAGTTTCAGGGCGCCAATGGATTGTTACCGGTAATTAACTCAAAAATTGAGAACTAGTATCTTCACTCAAGGAACAAACAATTCAGGAAGTTCACAAGTAAATATACATTAAAATAATTAATCAAATGCTAAGGGCATAAAATCCAAAAGCGAATATAGATTACCCGGATCAAATTTCCCAACCGGCCAATGTTATGACATGGAAAGTTCACAATGTCTTTTAAATGTATGTTAAAAGATCTTTAAAATTTAAACAACAGTTCATGAATGGAAAAAATCAATATCTAAGGTTGCTTGATCTTTTAAAAGATGGAGATGAAAAACACTAGATAAACCTATATCCCAAGTAAAAAATATGCAGGACATTCAAACTCCAATCAGTTTTACTTTGATAACGAAAAATAAAACCTTTTAAACACACACACACACATATATATATATAGAGAGAGAGGGATAGAAATTTACTTGGAAGTTCAAATGTGAGAATTCACATAGTTAATGCCTTGTGTGAAAGAACCCTGATGGGCATACTGCGATATTTATACACCACCAAACAAAATAAAAATAAATAGTTAACTATTTGTAATTAGTTCATTCCAACATATCAAATATGCTAAATATAGCTATTACAACCAGAAGAAACATTCAAAGATTGACTCTTTGCTACCATACTTGTGGATTCATAAGCTGAGCTCCAACTAGCTCCTTCTTGGCAGGTACATCTCCACACCTAGCAGATCCCTTAGTATCACCCTGACACAGGTATATCAACTTGTCAGATATGATCCCTAGCAACTACTAAAATCACCCAGAATAAATAAATGAAACAGAAACAGAAAATAAAAATAAAAAATTGCATACCTCTTAACTGCAGCATCATATGGGTTTCCCACAATATTAATGAAACATATGATGGGAAAAAATTGGTGTTAGCTTGATCCACAACAAAACATGCGTACAAAGATAGAATTCACACGTTGAAAATATATAGACAAAAGAAAAGTAATCCTCCACGGCTATACCCAAACCGAAAATAATAGAAAATCAATTTCTATAGATACTGTACATTAGGAAAATAACAAACCTATGAGAGAAGGCGGAAACCAACAAAAATATCAAATTAACCCACCCCAAACTCTGAAAGAAGAACACAAAAAACCCAACCAGCCAACCTCCCAACCCTACAACGAGCTACCTATACACTTGGAATACAGACCCTATAACGAGCCATTACTTAATACACAAAATACTAACCAAGTGGAAAGTCCTCTATAAAACTCATTGGGGAATAACAAAAAACATTTCATTCGTATCTTGTCTGAAACAAAGATGTACAGGAAGGATGCACTCAGAGAAATAATAGATATCTTCTTGTTTTTGATAAGTAAAGTAATTTACAAACAAATGCTTCAAAAGGGCTGCCACCAGAGTACAATTTGGAGTATAACAAAAAGAATCATGGAAACACAGCCAAAGCCCAACACAAAGGGTAAAAGAAAAATGAGTCAAGCTATTAAGCAAAATTCCTTGACAAATTCAACAAAAGAGTTCAGAGAATCCAGGTATGATTCATGTTGCATAAATAAAGCTTCAGATACTATTAAAGCATAGTAGCACCTGTTTGCTAGAACATATGAAAAAATGGTTAGAAACAAACCTTATAATTGAAATACAAAACCACAACGCCAAACAAAGCTAAAGCATGGGTATTGAATTAATTTAAGCATGGGTATCTACACCATTGTACAGAACCCCCTCCCCACACCCGACCGATGACAATTTAACACTACGATATCATCAACATGCAAATGGTCTGCTACCATAAACTCTGGGCATGAACCTGAGTTTTGGGAGGGTTTTACGGTTCTCTCCCAGAAGAAACCGAGAGGAAACCGCGCGAAAAAGGGAGAAGAACAGCCGGAAACGATCATGTACCGGACGGAACCCATATCACCTGAGGGAGCCCGAAAACCCGACAGAAAATGGGGCTCCGACCCGTAACTGCACGAACCGTAAAATCACCAAACCGTAACTGTACGCACTGTACACCCCTTCAAAACAGCAGGGGGTGAATAACCGCAGGAAAATAAAACCGGCGCGTGAAGGCGCGTCGGAGCTCCGATTTGGTCGACCTTCCCCCCGACTAAAAGCCCCGACCGACTCTGAAGTGAGTATTAATTGTGTGCTTTCTAATTTGTCATTTCTGTTAGAAAAGTGAAACGAGGGGAAGATGAAGAGAGGCCGGAGAACAGGGACCGAGGAGGGAGAATGGAGAACCGAGGAACTGAACAGTAATCGTGGATGTGGGAGTGGGACTTACGGGGTTAAAGTTTTAATTTTGTGAGAACATAAATTCTTTCATTGTATATAATGGGTATTCAAAAGCTGCTTCATAGGAGTATTGAAGTCAATAGGAAGAAGAAACATTTGTAGGTACTGTTTGGTGCTCTGTTATTTGTTTTTGAGAGAGAATATATGAGAAGTGGAATATTAGGAGATGAAGACTTTATATTTATTTTTAGTTTTTTCATTTTTTTGTTTATTATGTATGTTTTGATTAATTGTATTTTTGTTTAGTTTAGTTTAATTGTTAATTTATTACATTTAATTTATGTTAGTTGTGTAATTTTTTAAGTTAAGTTTCTTGTGTAATTATTCATAATTATGTTTTTTTTTCTTCTGTAATTTGCTTAATTATTAATGTTAATTTTATATATTTTCTAAATTATATTTATTTGTGTACTTTTTAATTGTTTTATTTGTTGTTTTACCTTTTTGTCCTTTGATCTCATTAAAAATATATATTCTTTTTACACATAAGCACTCGTTTAGCATGTTAGGATGTCACGTCAGCAATTTCTGACGTGGCAGACCCAATTGAATGGAATCGGAAAAAATGAATAGTTCAATCATCTAATTGAAAAAATTAAAAGATGGATCACCAAAGTGGAATATGTCAGATATTTTAGGATAGTGAAACATATTTATGCCTTAAATTAATATCAATTATTTATCCTGTTTTAAAATATATAATTTTAAAATCTGATCTGTTTTAATATGAATTTGAAATTCAGAGGGAATAAGTCCGCCAAAAATTTTTGGGAAAGAATGATGATGGGCTATATATTTTTTCAGCATGTTTATCTTTAAAGATAATTAGTGTTTTATTTAGTGACACGGTAGTAAAATTATGTTGTTATTTAATAATAATTATTTGAAAATATTTTATATTATTAAAAATGACTACATCATAAATAACTATACGCCACTTTTATATTTTACATTTTTATAAGGAAAAATAGAGTACACGAGCAAGAGAACGTGCAGATTTAGAAGTGTATAAAGAAAACAGTCACTTTTATTTTAAAAAAATAAATTATGGTTGTATGCATTAGAAGTTCCCTTAAAAAACTCCATTTTTGTGTGCTAAAACTCCATTCATACTCGAATTCGAATTGTACTTGAAAAATTCTACTCATATTCGATTCGACTCGAATATTTATTACTCGAATTCGATTCGATTCAGATCGAATTATATTCAAACTACTCACGAGCTTCAAATTCAAGCTCGAATTCGAGTCTTCACATAATAACAAGTTTTATAATAAATATAATTATAAATTGAATTTTTTATTTTTCTTAGAAATGAGAAAATATATTTATTATTACACTTTATCAATATAAAATCACAATTAAAATTAAAGTTAAAACTAAATCTAATAATTAATTATCCTAATTTGATTTAATTTTTTATATATTATAAGAGAATGTATCGAGTATCTAATCGAATCTGAATCAATCAAGTATGTATCGAATCACAATCGAGAATACGAGTCGAGTATAACATTGCTCAGATTTTACTCATATTTTTATTTGAACTATTTTTTATGCTCAGCTTTGAATTATATTATTAACGAATTCGAGTCTCGTTTATGGCCTTAAATTTAGAGAATTGATATTTCCAGGGGCGGAGGGAGGGGGGTCCAGGGGGGTCCATGGACCCCCTGGCGTCCGAAAAAATTAGTATGTAGTAGGTATGTGGGAGAGTCCAGTCTGAAATTCGGCAATGGCGGGGGGTCCGGGAAGCTCTGTGTGCGCGGGAAATAAGAAGGAATGGGAAGGAGAAGAAGAAGAAAAAGAAATTTAAAAAAATATATAACTTTATAATTAAGTAGCCTACACATAATATAAATACTGACATATTAATAAATTTTTATCCGTTTGCAATTTTAAAATGGTCAAAGAAATGAATCTCTAATTTAAAAAGGAAGAAGTACTAATTTACCTAGATTTTTTGCATCTTTTTGACACTTTTGGAGGCAGGTCGTCTAACAAACTTTATTATATAATCTCTCAATTTTGCAAGAGAAAAAAAGAGTCCCATTATAAATTTTACAAACACTAACTACTTTTCATTTTATATATGTATACTTTTTAAAATAATAAGGTGTTCATTCATTAATAATGACATTATATACATGAATATAACTAAGTCATAGGATTTATTTTTTTTGAAACGAAAGGAGTATTTCTGTTATTTAAAAATAATAATTACTTCGTTTCACAAAAAGAACTTTATTTATAAAATTTATCAATATTAAATATGTATTTTTTGTTCTATATCTATCTCAAGTGAATAAGTTGTTATGTTAATATTAACCACACTATATTAAAATATGATGATAATTTATACTCATCACTATAAAAATAATTATTTTTATACTCTTTTTAAAAGGAATAATGGACGTGTTTAACCTTTTCAATATTTTTTTATTTGTGAAACGAAGTAAATAACAGAGGAGGTTTGTATATTGGAGGGTCTCGTAGAAACAGAGGAGGAGAGGAGAGAAGAGAGCCGCTGCTGTCGCCGGTCGTCATTGCCGGTCGCCTCGCTAACGCCCGCCTGCCGGACCCCCTGGCTTAAAATATCTGCCTCCGCCACTGAATATTGCTACAAGAGAAATTGATATTTTCACAAGGCTCCCGTCATATGAATAGTAAACGGGATTCGCATTCATGTGAGTAAGGTCTTGTAGAAATATCAATTCCCTAAATTTATAGTCGTTGGGAGCAGGGGAAGGAGTTGCTATCAAACGCAGCGTTTCAATTTAGTTGTTGATTGTCTTTTATTTTTGATCAATAATACGTGTCTTTTTGTAAGATGAGAGGTTGTTAGATATGTGTCAGGGTCCGTTAGATCGGGAGTCTATATTACCGTCATCATTGTACTGCCTGAGTTATCAAAAAATTTATGCGAATTTTCCTTTTTTGTTATTTTCAATTATGTTCTTATTTTCCTTCATAAATAAATTAATTGTTGATCTAAAGTACTCCTAATAGATGATTGGACTTTGGTGTAAAGAAACATCCTAGCGGTTTGTGCATCTCTCTCTTCATGATCATTCCTTACCTAAAATTAGACTAATAATCATCATTCCTTACCTAAAATTCACAAACCAATAATTATATAATGTGAATACTATTGATACAACTTGATTTATTTAGAAACTAATACAATAACATTTAGAATGCACCTACAAAATCGTCCTCGTCCCCACTACTAAGAGATTCAACTAACTGACAGTCATCCTCATCTTCCTCACTCACAATCTCCAACACTCCAGCTCCACCATCGAAGTCTCTGTCATCCATCATGAAATCCCCATCTTCTTCATCTTCATCATCGCCAAGCTCGCTCACGCTATCATCATCATTGCTCATATCATCATCCCCATCTGTTTCACCCTCCCCATTGGTTTGCATTAATGAATCCTCATCTAGGTCTTCATCATCATCTTCGTCCTCCTCCTCGATCTCGGCATCATCAGGATCAAAATCATCAGCAGTCAGTCTCCGACGACCAATTTCATAAACTCTAGCTGAAGAATACATTTCATCTGGGTCATCCATTGTAACCAACCCGACAAAAGAATAAGTTGACTCAGTTGCAATGTCGAGTACACGACGATCTGCAGGAATGGTAGCAATGTCAGAGTAGTTGACAACATCCACAGTGCGTAAAGCAGAATAAAGGGGATGCTTGACTCGTCGGGTATTTAGTGCTCAAGTAACATCATCTATATTTCTTCTCAGTGTCGCATATATTACATCTCCACTAGCATTGAAAGTTATCACTGTTTGGTTCAACGAAGGCACACTTCGAAGAAGCCTCAACTTCCGACTCAACTTCCGAAGATCCCATACTTCTGAGTTTATAATCACCTGAAAAGAACATTTTTGTTTTAAAAAAAAGTAATAAATACTTGAGCGCGCACAAATCTATACTATACATATTAGTAATATTTTAAGCCGCCTGGATACAGGTGTCTAAAACGGGGATACGAAGATTTACCAAATATCAGAATACGTGGATTCATATTGTTCTAAAAATCTCCACCTAAATCCGATTAATCCCCCGCCTAAGCGATAGGCGGTCCTCTACCGCCTAAATTTGGCTGGGCACCCATGACCTAGGAAGAATCAGACCTCTACTTTGAACCTTTTCAATACTTAAAATGATTTTTTAAGTCTTACAAGATTTTTTTAATATAATTTTCATTTAAATTTTAAAAAAATTACATCTATTTTATGCTTTGTACAGTATAAAAAGTATGTATAATAGAAAAATAAATAAATGAGACCGCCTAAGAAAACGCCTTGCTCGCCTAACGCCCCCTTCGCCACCTAGTGCCTTTCAGAACACTTATTATTATTATTATTATTATTATATATAATATTCAACAAAATCGATACTAAAAGAGAAAAACAAAAACACATCCAATTCAGCTCGTCGGGGATACGACGGTTCCCCGAGTAACGAAGAATCCTTGCATCCAAGGTAGTGTATTACACATAAAACTATAAATGTTAGAACCACTTTTAGGAATAGAATTTACCAAATGAATGACAGTTTTGTTGTTGCATTTTTCTTCATTATCTATCAATATAATTAAACAAGCTAGAGGGCGGCTAGAGGAGTTTGGTAGAACATGTTGAAGCTGTGTCACACTCTTATAACGGACAATATAGCTTTTGATTTAAAGATTTTTCAGATCCTGCCGCTACCACCCATACATCCTGCTCACATAACTCTGAAGAGTAACAATTTATCACTAAATTCAAAATTTAAAATAAAATTTGGAATACAGACCTTAGAATATATGATATTACAAGACCAAGTGATAATAATTACACCAGAAGGTGGAATTATCACTTGGCTAAGTGAATTAACAAAATATAAGAAATGCAGGAGCAGGTTCACTATACCTCATTCCCAGAAGGATGGAAACTGCCACCATCATAGTCTGTAAACTGATCAAAGCGATGTACAGGGCGGGACTCCCGATGGTCCCATAAGACACCATTCCAAAGCAACATAGTGTCTGAAGGGTTAAAGTGATCGAGGGAATATACATTTCCCCTACCCGATGGACTTGAGGACGTGTCCGTAAGCTTAAAATCCAAATTGCATGTCTATATATCATACAACAGAATTTCTCTTTGTGTTAACTCCAGTGATAACACTGCAAATCTGCTCCCAGAATTACTCAATCTTGCAGCTTTGCACCCTTCAAATGAATGCCGAGGTCCAGCTGAAACTGAAGGTGCATCCCACAATCGCACATCATGGGAGCTTGAAGAGAGAATCAGTTGGGTGTCTCCATGGAAATATGACTGAACAATAGTCAAAGGATATTGGTGGCTAGTACAGCTCTCCAACATGTTGCTGTTGTCAGAGTCAAAAACTTTAAGCTCCCCAGAATGACAACTAGCAACAATCCGAGAGGAATATCCAAGAAAAGTCATGCACATCAAAAGGGCACCACCATCGTCCCGACAAGTACGCCATGGTCTAAATCTATTATACACAAATTGACGATCCCTGCGACTTCCATGGATTCCACCATAAGTACTTCTATACTCCCGTGTAGTAAGCCGGGCAGTCACATTGGATGGTGCATCAACGCTTCCCTTTATTCAGGACAGACATGTGGGTGCAGAAGAGAGAGCGGTGGTAATGTGGTAATAGGAGCCGGGCATTGGCGATGCTGGTTCTTCAGATACTGAATAACAAGAGAGTCCAAAGTTAACCTTTCTGTGTTGGTGGGTTGTGGATCATTTAAAAGACCATGTTGAAGTGAAGGTGTCACTTGACCCAAATTTCTGTTATTGTGGCTATCCTCCAAGTTATCAAGTTGTACTAATCGCCCGTGATTATCTTTCAACGAATAACTTGGTGTGTAAAACACATTTGCATCGGTTAGTAGACTGCCTTTACGAACAATATTAGGAGTCAGACAAACTGGAGACCGAAATCCATGCTCACTGGTCATGAGTCGTTTACTCAATGGCAATGGCACATTATCCTTTGTGTCGGACAACTTGCGCTTCATTGGTAATACAATTGGAGTTTTTAAATGAATTTCTGCATCAGCAATAGGTCTTATTGCAGATATTGATGGAGAATCTGGTGTGTCTGCAGGGCCAGATGATTTTTTTGAAGTATTGTTCAATTTACTGCAAGACGGAGGGTCGGAATCTTGAGATAGGGGTTGATTTTTTGAATGTGAACCAAGCGCAGATGAGAAAACCAATGGTTTCTTTTTTGAGGAACACACTGCTGAATAATACTTCACACTGGAATCTTCATCCCGTAAGGTAAAATTCGATTTTTCAGAAAAAAAATCCACAGGATGTGCGGCCAGAAGGCCATTGAATTTGTGGTGATGGAGTTTCCTGTCCAGAGGCTTGATGTGCTAGAGATGAAGGGGGTGCTAATGATGGCAAAGGCAACAATTGAGCCTCCTTCAAAAGTGAAGCTGCAGTTGTTGCCAAACCAGATGCTTGCAGATGTTCATGGATAAGGAGTAGAAGTTCCCTGAATATGAAAAGTACAAACACATGTTACAGCAGGGGGACAAAAAAACAAATCAATTGAAGAGTAGGAAGTGAATGCATCTATTCTCAGGAACAATAAATCACCAAGTACCTGGAATGGTAAGTAATAGGAGTGGCAGCAGCTATAGCAGCCCTCTCTATGCGCCTCAAAGTAGGTGTAGCAGCATCAGTAGCTGCTAACAATGTTTGAAAAAGCGCTCGAGGCGCGCCTCATAGCGAGGCGGAAGGTTTCTGTTGCGAGGCGGACGCTTCTTTGGGAACTAACGAGTCTTGCGCCTTATTTGGCTGAGGCTTACGCCTCAGGGCGTTTGCGCCTCGAGGGCGTTTGCGCCTTAATTTGGCTTTAAAAGAAAACCCTAAGTAAATATCAGATCAATCGAAGGCTCGCGAGACCTCACCAGGTAAGTACCGACTGCAATTCTTCCGTCGATTGAAGGCTTCATGGCTTCGTGCGAGGCGACGTCGTCCTCTGCTTCTTCTTCCTCTTCTTCCGTTTTCTTCTTCTAACTCTTGAAGGCTTCGTCAGATCAATTGAAGGCTTCGTGCGAGGCGACGTCGACTACACCAGGTTTTCTTCCTCTGCTTCTTCTTCCTCTTCTGACTCTGTCTTCTTTTTTAATTTCTGTAATTTTTCTTCTTTTTTAATTTTTGTAATTTCTGTAATTTTTCTTCTTTTTTAATTTCTGTAATTTTTGGGGGTCTAATAGTGATTACCTAGTGCCTTTTTTGTCCTGTACCTTCAGCGATAAAACGTGTATATGGTTTACATTGGTGCAATTTGTAAGTCGGACCAAACTGGAATTTTTAATTTCTCTCTAATTTTTATTCTTTTTTAATTCTGTAATTTTTTTGGTATATTATACTGGTGATTGTGTCAAAGTGTCCTGTACCTTCAGCAATTTTTTGTCATAGATTTAAACTGGTGATTGTGTTATAATCTGAACTTGTGTTGATCTTTCAATTCCTCTCAATTATAGTTGGTCTTTCAATTCATCTCTTTACAAATTACATAAATTTTGTAACATTCCATTGTTTATGAACTTGTGCTGATCATCGAGTATGCCAGTGTTTGAAGGTGAATTATTTGCACCTGGTCTTTCATTGGCTACTCGTTAATTAGAGTGTTGGAGCAACAATTTAGAAAAAAATAAAAATACTCCCATGAAATAGAATGTAAGGCTTAATTGTATGCCTCTTATTATAATTGCATTCCTTTAGACTTTAGAGTGTGTGTATACAAGTGGCTACTTGTTAATCATTGTGTTGTCGAATCCATTGGAGTAGAAAATTTAGGTAGCCAGCAGTAGCAACAGCAACATCTTCAGCTCCAGTTCCAATTCCAAACATGTCCTTAAGCATTTTGATTCCCCTGAATTTTGTATCTGCTTGCATACAAAAACTTGAGCATTAAATTCAATCAATGTTAACATGACTAGTGGTGTCCATAATTTTGTTACCAAAATGTAATAACAATTTTTTTATAATTTTTTGGGGACTTTTAGGTCTTCAAATTGAGGCTTCCGCCTCGCTCCGCCTCGAAGCTTACGCCTCGCCTCGTCCGGAGAAAAACGCCTCGTACCGCTTTTAGCTTTTTCGAACATTGATTATAATTACTCAAATTATAATCACATCTTATATTAATTAAATTATAAACAAATTATAATTTATAATTAATTAAACTACATCATGCATTTTCTAAATTATAATTACATAAATTATAATTAATAATTAATCATACATTTATTAAATTATAAACACATATTATAATTTAAATAAATCAATTTACATCATTATAATTAAACATATGATAATTACAAATTATATTCACTGTCTGCAACTCGTGCCGGGACGCGTTTCACGTTCAGGACCTGCGCTGGGGCGCGTTCCCTAGCCTTGCAAAGCTCGCCGGGGCGGAACCCCTGCAGCAGACGCAGACAGTTCGCAAACAGTGCAGAGAAAAAACCAAATTGGCTTATTTCTCCACATCGAGTTCCGAATTCAGCCAATAATTTGCATATAGAACATCACAGAAACATAATATGAAGCTTCTAACATGTTTTAATCACATTGAATCATTAAAACACCTAATTTAAAACTCTCAATTTTGAAAAACTTGGATAAAACTATTTTTCAGTGTTTTTGATAAACTTGAACACTGTAAATTCATTTTTCAATCAAATCACATAATTCAAATCACCATGAATTCGTTTCTTGACAAGTTAACATAATCTAACATGAATTTGTACAACAATTAACAATTAAACATGAATTCCTTGGATTTATAAGAGAAAGTTATACATATATATAATTTCAAAATACTTTCACTGTAACTCTTTGAAGAACATGAATTCCTCATTGTTATCATATAAGCATGGATTAAACTATTAATTAGGCATACAATAATACATGTCTATAAACATGATTATGAATACAATATAACATATGTACAACAATTCACCAATTACATGAAGAAGATTTTTCACAGAGAACTCAAATTAAAGAAAACAACTAAATAAAGTTCTTAAAATCATAAGGTAGTGATTATACCCTTTGTTTGGAGATTGAAGAAGAGTATGAAGATGGTGGTGGATTCATCTTAGTCTTCTCAAGCTTTTTTTCCCTTTCTTCTTAGTCTTTCTTCTTCCCTTCTCTCTCTATATTTTTTTCTGTGTTCTCTCTTCTGTGCTCTTTCTCTCTTTCTCTTTTCTTTGTTTTAGACTTAGGCTAGAATAAAACTATCATAAACTATATAATTGATATAATAATATATGTATACTAACTAGTACTTAATATTATTATTAAATTAGCAGTTACAAGATTTCAAAAGCCACAAGGCTTTGTTTGGCAATCCTTTTAAATAAAAACAGATTTTAGTGCTAAGGTCTTGTTTGGGTAAAATAGGTTTAAAACTATTGCAAGGGCCCTGTTTGGCAAAAACCTTTTAAAACAAAAGTAAGGGCCTTGGTTGGTTAAAACGATTTAAAACTCTTTTCTTTATTTTAATAAATCCTTTTAACACATACTTTAATGTCACACTTTAATTAATTAAATATTTAACATTCTAATTTAATTAATTAAAATCCAACATCAATTAATCACATAAAAATTGCCTAATTATAATTCATGAAACACTCATCACACAACTCATTTAATTTAATTATCTCAATTAAATTAAAACTATACTATAAAATTAATATATATCAATTAAATTAAATATTAAATATTTATTTAATTAATATACAACACTTAATTAAATCACTCCACAAAATCGCGCATAATTTATTTATTCAACTCAATAAATAAATCACATAAAATATTTATTTACTCAATAAATATTAAAATTATATATATAAAATCTCAATCGTTACAGTTTAGGTTGCAGAAGTTTTTTTGTTTGATTCGACTTCGGTTTTGGCTTCGAGCTATACACACTTTTATGCAAGAGCTTCAAAGTTATTTATTTATTACTTATTAGTATTATTTTTAATTGGTTAGAGTGCAAGTAACCATATTTATTATTACTTCTATTTCACAAAAGGAGTCCTATCGGTTGACAATATTATTATTATTATTACTCCCTTTGTTGTACAAATAAATTTCATTTGTTGATTTTCTGTTACATCATTATTTTATCCTGATTTCTCTGTTACGCGTCCATTATACCGTTATTTCTCTTTGATTCCTCCGTTATACTGTTATTTTTTTCCGTTACTGTGAAATTTCATCTATATGCTACTTTACAATGGTAATTTTTGAAATTACAACTTGCTATCGGATCAGTGAGCAGCGAAACCAAACCAATCTGCCAAGATTTCGGAAACTTGGCTGATACTTTGAACCATGAGTTGTAATGCAACCAAATTCTTTTAGAATTTCTTTTTTAATTTTCACTTTTTTGCTTAGAAGTTGTAGAAGACTATCTAAAGTAAGTCTCGTAAATTATTTATAGAGCTCAATTTTAAAAGATAAATATACATATGAAAAAAGTATTAAGGGATAAATATAAATTCATAAATGATTTCAAACTTTAAGGATAAATATCAATGGTGAATGGAAGAAACAAAAACTTCTAAAGAAGATTGAGATAATTAAAATGTTGTCTAGAAGATTTATTTTTACATATAGAGAGAGTTCGGAGAAGAGAGAGATTTTGTATTTGATGCGCATTGAAAGATGATTGGCAGATGACATTTCTAGATTTTAATCCAAGGAGTGAGAGCAGCCACAATGCATTGAACCTGAGAGAAATGAATGCAGAGTTATAGAGAGCAGTGTCAATTGAGGGAGGAGAGTGAGAGAGAATGGAGGGTGAAGCACTTTGCGCTTTTGAGAGAATAGAGGCTGGAGAGAGAGGAACAACTAAGAGTTGGGCTGGATCGGCGAATTTGTTCTGGAAGGAACAGCACTAGAGAATATATAAGGAAACAGTACTTTATGCGTTTGAAAAGTAGTATGTAGAATCAAAAAATTTATTTATTTTTTCAATATTTAAAATTTGTCCCCTGTAATACAACCAAAGTTACAAAAACTACCTTTTTACTCTTTTATGTAAAAAAAAATATTCTTAGAAAAATCTTTTCTAAATGAATCCTTAATTATATGTATATTTTGTATTCAACTTTAATTCTTAGTTTTGTGTTTTTACATATTAGGAATTCAAAAGGACAAATGATGAAGAAGCTGCAGTTTTGGCTGCATCTAGAGCTGCATCTGCAGTCATCGATGCTGCTAATGCAATTGAAGGCTCTCGGTTAGTAATTTTATTTGAATATGGGAAGTGCTTGAGTATATTATTTTGGCCTGGAATAGTTGGTATAACATGATCTATGTGTTTGTGTCATGCTGGTGCTAGGATTTCAAGTGGTGTGGATGGGGATTCAGTGAATACGAAAGGAATCGAACCAAAAGTAAATGAAGAAGTTCACGAGTTTTTCATTCTGGACAGTGAATCCTTGACAAAACTCAGAGAGAAGTTTTGCATTCAGTGTCTTGAGATACTGGGAGAATATGTTGAGGTTCTTGGCCCTGTTCTGCATGAAAAGGGAGTTGACGTCTGTCTTGCATTGTTGCAACGAAGTTCCAGACATAAAGAGGCATCAAAGGTCTCCGTGCTTGTGCCTGATGTGCTAAAACTAATCTGTGCTTTGGCTGCTCACAGGAAATTTGCTGCCGTTTTAGTGGATCGCAGTGGCATGCAAAAACTTCTTGCTGTCCTAAGAGTTGGCCACAAAGCCACTTGATATTAGTAACGAGGCTATGGATGCGGTGTTTCGGCAGATTCAGAAGGATCGGAAGCTTGGTCCTGCATTTGCGAGAGCTCGTTGGCCTGCAGTTGACAAGTTCTTAAATTCAAATGGGCATATCACAATGTTGGAGTTATGTTAGGTCTGGGTTTGAATTTCTCTTCATGTTTTTGTTTTAATCATGACTTGTTTCCTCTGCTATATATATAACTCTTGCTTTGTTTGTAGGCTCCACCTGTCGAACGTTACTTGCACGACTTGCTTCAATATGCATTGGGTGTTCTGCACATTGTTACATTAGTACCCTACAGCCACAAACTAATAGTGAATGCTACTCTGAGCAATGATCGTGTAGGGATAGCAGTCATTTTGGATGCAGCAAATGGTGCTGGTTATGTTGAACCTGAGGTATAGGTTCTTGTAACCTTTTGGCTTTATTTTGTTGGATCCCACAACCGGGCCTTTAGTGCAATTATTATACTTCCAGTCTCACCTGATACCGGCTTATGTCTGATAGCTATTTATCTTAATTTACCAGATTATTCAGCCAGCACTTAGTTTACTGGTAAATCTTGTTTGTCCTCCACCATCAATCAGTAATAAACCACCTCTACTTACTCAAGGTCAACAATCTATAGTCCAAACTTCAAATGGTCCTACAGTGGAAATGAGGGACAGAAATGCAGAACGGAATATCACAGACCGAACCGTTCACATGCCCAACCAGAATGAACTGAGAGAGCGGAATGCGGATATGAGTGGCATAGAACGGGGAAGCTCAGCGGTATTCAGCACACCATCTTCTAGTAATGCTTCACAAACACCTGCGTCAATAGTAACTTTGGGATTAGTTGGAGATCGTAGAATTTCCTTGGGTGCTGGAGCAGGTTGTGCTGGCCTTGCTGCACAACTTGAGCAAGGATACCACCAAGCTAGAGAGGCTGTCCGTGCCAACAATGGTATCAAGGTTCTTCTTCAGCTGCTCCAACCACGCGTTGTTACACCTCCTGGTGCCCTTGATTGTCTTCGGGCTCTCGCATGCCGAGTTCTGCTTGGTTTATCGAGAGATGATACAATTGCACACATATTAACGAGGCTTCAGGTAAATGACTTTCAAACTACATTCATTTTGGAGATTGAACATCGGTCATTACTTTGTACTATTAATACATAGCATACATATAGATAGAGTTTGTTCTTATTTATAAAGAATTCCGTTCTGGAGATGAGCTTTGAGTTACCATTTCGCTACTGTTTTGATGTCTACAGTTATATAACTTAATTGTAACCATCTTCATTATTTCTTTTAAAATATCCCCGTGGAACAAAATTTTGTTAAGTCAAGAAATGGGATTAGAAGGGGCTGAGTGAGGAGGGAAAAGGGGGGGGGGGCTCACTCCGTAAAATTTAATTACCTGAAAGGCGGTGTAGAAATATAGAAGCCTTAAAAGAAATGAGTAAATGCAAAACTGTCCCAAAGTTCCACACTGTTGTCATTTTTGGTCATGAAGTTAAAAATTCTCAAATGGGTCCATCTAGCTGTCAGAATTTCCCTTTATACGTTGTGGTCAAAATATTTATTGGAATATGTTATGTGTTGGCACATGACCTATTTAATACGATTTAATCGTATTTTAGAGGCCTTGATTTATTTTCAAAAGGTATATCACTATTCCAATACTTATTAAATTATTTTATTGATATTTGTACTCGTAAAAATAAATAAGTTTTTAAAAAATATCTCATTTTAAAAAATCATTCCACCAAAGCAATGCCCAGACTCTCATTCCCCCAACATCAAATTATATAGCTTAGAAGTTATCTCTTTGGCTGATTGTTAACTGTTAAGAACCTTGTAAGTACTTCTATTGAAGGTGTCAGAGACTACGCTACCTAATTAACATTAGCGCAAGGTGCATTCCCCTAATTAGACATGCACTGTACATGCATCATTGTCTTTTACTGAACTTCAACTAAATATTTCCAAACTTTGACTACCATTTCTTGAAATACTCAAAGAATACATATAAAGATCAAATAAAATATTCACAACTGATAATAAGACTAATGAACCTAAGAATAGTGTATGTCTAGGAATTTGTGGGTGGGTTGTACTTGACATAAAAAGAACATTACTGGCAGCATTTAGTCCATAGCAATGCAAATACGTTAGAATTGATTAACAATACATACAAAAACCCATTTTCCCTGAGTTGGTATGGTAATCCCAAATCATAGCAAGAATTTCGCCTAAATCTCGTGTTTTTTCTTGACTGTTTATTGTTGAATTGAGAAACCAAGGTTTGATTATAATTGTATTCAGGTGTGAGTCATTTATTGTTTTTCTTTATTTAAAGTTAATAATTTAAGAGAGAAAGGAAAACAATTTCATTACTTTCATCAGTAATTGTTTAGTTATATGTAAATCGTAAAATGTTATAATTTTAATGGCCCTGATTTTGGATAGGTTCATGCTGTAATGGGGAAGAATGGTTCTGTGAAGAGCACTTTTGCCTAGGTTAGTCTTTAATTTTTGCAGGGTGACTATTGTGTTGTTGAAAAGCTCTTAATTGATTATATCCATTTTTTTTAGAAGAATGGTGTCTAATTGATTCTCCTTTTGATCTCATTTATTACTCCATCTCTATATATCGGAACCTTGTTGTTTTCTCCATATATTATTGGGTTTGCTTTCTCCATATATGATTAAAGCTATTAAGAATATGCTACCGTATTGGAATATCATTTAAACTTTTATTTTATCTCGCTCCTTTGCTAGATTGAATAAATTTTTTTTGACTCATATTAAGCTAATTTTTTCTTTGATTCAGAATTTGATTTTATATAAGGTATAACTACTAGTTTTTTGTTTCTCTCCACTTGTCTTTTGTATTAATGGTGTATTTCTGCAGCAAAAGAATTAGTGGATTTGATATGGCGCCCCCTCCTTCTGCGATATTAGCTGTTGCTCTGCTACTGCTGCAGCAGGTATATATCTTGTCATATATGATTAAAATGGAATACTTGATAGCTACAATTTTTCGTTTGATATAGTGTGGAAAATCTGTACAATGCATGGTGTTTTTTGGTAAGCGTACTCCGGTTCTTTTATTTGCACCATTATATACCTCAACTCTAATGTATATTTGTATTATATACCTCAACTCTAATGTTTAAATGATGAAAACCAAAAATACTATCATCATCAGTAATTAATAGGAATGCAAACAGGTAATTTATGGGTCTGTTGCAATAACTGTAGCTGCATAGTCACGTATATTTTAAGACTCAAAAAACTGTGTTACATAACAATATGTATATCAAATAATAATAGTGAAAGGGATCATTATTCCAACATAAAGATGATAGTATAAAAGTTAATGGCAGACTGGTTCAATATAATAAATAGGAATGTGAGACAAGGTGTAAAATTGTCACAAAGTTATCCATTCCATATTTACTTAAATACATCATTGAAATGTATATCAAACTGAATAACCTTTCGCTCATGAAGGGCTGTTCCCCTACTTTATCATAAGATGAAATCAATACAACCTTTAGAAGATAAGAGTGCACTAAATTACTGACGTTCTCAAGATGCCTCGAGCTTGTCGTGAAACCAATGAATTTGCCAATACATATGCGCCTACCCCTAGATCCATCTGAAGTAGTAAATTTAAAGCCAATCAAAATAAGAACAGTTACTATTTTATTAATTTGTAACATAGTCCATTAGAATTTATATAGCAAGCAAATATTAGCCAAAAATAACCATAAAGAATTTCTTTTTACTCTGCTATGTCCGAACTCACCAGGAGAGAAGTAAATGAAAGCGGAGATATGTCGTACCACCCTTACAAAGGGGAGACAGTCAACCTGAAGTGAACACATTAATGTTAATCAGAGTCCTGCAATCTCTGATCTCTTATATAGGTCGTAGGTCTGAGACGTTATTATTCCCATTGCCCAGGATTTGATGAAGAACCCCATACACACTATTATTCCACATATCCAGGATGTTATATTCTTGGACTTTTTCATCGTTTGAAATTTATTTACCAGGTTTTAGAATTCCAAGTGAAACAGATAATGGGAAAATTCAATTTTACTAGTTTATTACTGTTTTTCCTTGTTTTCCCAACAAAGAAACATGGCCTTAGGTCTGCATTGGGATTCTGGGAGATGTCTGAATTTATATAAAACTGGAAAACAGAATTGTGTGATACTACATAGAAGTGAGAAAAAAATGAACAAGGCCAGCTGCTCCTAGTCTAAAGTGTTGGAGTAGGATAACATTATCTTATCTATAGCAATTGTGCTTTTCGTTTATTTTTTTGGGGGAATTTGCTTTGTGAGGGCTCCTTGTATAGGGTAAGTTTTTGCTTTTCAGTTGAGTTGGGATGTTTATGTTCCCCTTGTAGCTATGTATGACTGAGTACGAGGGGTCACCCCCTTTTGGCAATTTTATGATACTTATTCACTTATTCTCTCCCATATAGCAAGGTTGACAGTACTAGTGGGCCAGGGAGAAATATTATGACCGTGCACATCCCTCTGTTATTCCTCAAACACAAGTGCTCTAAGGAAAGTGTAGGGCCTATTAACAGCATACATCACTTACCTGAGAAGGTAATCATAATCTCTCAAATAAGGACACAAGAAACGCCTAAAAGAGACGGGAAAGTGAAAATATAATTAAGTAGTAAATTACTAACACTTGACAATATAGACATGATATTATATGAACGAAATGAATACAGCTGAATAAATCTTACCATACTAGTGCCATAAGTCTCAGTTTTAGCATATCTTCTAGGAAATATTTTGAAGTCAACGGCCAAAATACAGAAGCATGTAACAAGCATCTGCAACATTCATCCTTGTGGCATAAAATAAAAATTTCAACAAATATGCTATATTCTTGACACATTTAAGAACAAATGAGACTGCATACTAATGTAACTCTGTATGATGAAATGTATGTCCTAATCAATGTTCGAAAAAGCTAAAAGCGGTACGAGGCGTTTTTTTCCGGACGAGACGAGGCGTAAGTTTCGAGACGGAACGAGGCGGAAGCCTCGATTTGAAGACTTAGAAGTCCCTAAAAATTTATAAATAAATACTAATAAAATCACTTTGTACTTTTTTGCAAGCCTCAACCCTACTATGATTACCCATAAATATTTTTCAGCCTTGTAATCCCACTTTACAAATTTTCTTACAAAAATAATTGTAATAAATTCTTATATATATATAATTCTTATAATAATTTATAATTTATAAATAATTTTTAATTTTTAATTCTAATATACATATTATATATTATATATGATATATTAATATACAAAGTCGTAGACGAAGAAGAAGAAGAAGACTCACACGAAGTCAGTCGAAGAGTCGATCACCTCGATCTGTCGCATAAGTTTATCTCACTTTACCTTAGGGCTTTTTTTTAAACCAAATCTTGGCCCACGCCTTGACAGGCCTTGAGGCGCAACGCCCCGATGCGCACGCCTCGACCAAATGAAGCGCACACCTCTTTATTTTCCAGATTTGCGCACACCTCGCACCAGCAGTCTTCCGCCTCGCTATGTGAGGTGCGTCTCGAGGCGCACGCCTCGAGCACTATTTCGAACCTTGGTCCTAATAGGTTGAACCCATTCCAGAGAACAGAAGATCCATATTTGCATAGAAAGGTATATCAATTTTAATCAATACATCAGACAGTATACAAACTGCTCTTATGAAAAATTTGTAGCATAAAACAAATATCATTTGAAACCTTGATTCAAAGAAGTGGCTTTGGAAGAAATGTCAATAGGAAATTAAAACATAAATCATATTATGCAATATGCATAAACTTTAACTTCTAGATCTAAAACCGAAAACCAACACCACCAAAAAGATTTCATTTATAGAAGTCCAATCTGCTAGAACCTGCCATCGAACATTATTGGTTTTCATCATTTAAACATGTTTTTACTACATAATTTACATTAGAGTTGAGGTATATACCTCAACTCTAATGTATATTTGCAATATTAAAAGAAGTTGAGATATATAATGTAAAAGAGTTGAGGTACATAATATAATGGTGTATACTAATGTCTCATGAATTCTTCTACCACATGTAAATAGTTAAATTTTATGTTGCAAGAAGCATTGCTAATAACTTCTTGACATATTCAGAGAGTTCCACATTTTGCATAACTTCTCATTTTTTTACTCAAGTTTCTGGCCAAAGAGTAATGGAGTAGCATGTATCAAATTCTTGATTGTGTTAATGAGGTGCCAGTGGTTTTTGGGTAGTGTAACATGGCTCAAAACTCATTTTGTTGTGCTTGAGTCTGGTTTCGATTTTGAGAACTCTAATCTTTATGTCATGTATACTCATTTTCTGCATAAGAGTTATGTCTTTCATTAGGTATATAACAAGCAACTTTGTGAAGAATGACCTCTATTGGAATTGAGGAACTAAAATGTACGAAATCACTGTTATTCTTCTTCCATTATCTTAGCTCTCTCTACGGTTATGGTATATCTAAAAAATAAAAGAGCATGCTGTTATATCCTTTGTTGTGTTCTTGCTGTTGCTAAAAGTTGCATGGTATTTCTTCTAGGTACTTAAATGTCATTCAAACAATAACTCTCCATCTTTATGTTCCCTCACCACAGCATTCATTTGTTCCCTGCACATGCTCATTATCTCTGTATTATTATAAAATCATGCTATTATAACTTGTTTTAAAAAAATAAAAAAGTATGTGTTATATCAATTACTGTTTTCTAGCTGTGACTAATAGTTAGAGAGAATATATTTTCTAGGTACTTAAATGCCATTCAAACAAATGCTCCCCATCTTCTACGATACCTTGCCATAGCATTCATTGTCAACTAAAGGAGAAGACCTCAATTCAAGGATTTCATAAATGTTATTCAGCAAGAGCAACTCTATTTTGAAGATCCCATCACAGAGTTTTTGGCATGTGTGTGTGTGTGTATATATATATATATATGTCAAGTATGACTTTGATGGGGCTCAGAAAAATATGAGAGAATGTTTAGAGATAGGCTCTTAGACCTCCAACTGTTTTGCTTGCTAATAATATTTTGGCTGTCTTGGTAATTGATATTAGTACCTGTACTATTATAATACTGTTTAAATATATGTACACATGAGAACTGTTAGTTAGAGTAGGACTTGACTCAAGTTATCTTATATTTATTTAACTGCACCCTTTATTACCCTTTTACGTGTCAATAGTAAGGGCGAAAAAGAACCTTCCAAGTCATAGCTTGAGAGGATGTTGGTAAAAAACGTTTTCTCGTAGCTCATCAATCATTTGGGTTATGTTAAATCCAAGCCATTGTTATATATTTGACTTTTTATTTGTTTCCACTTTCCACCTAGAAGCATGTTTTTTCCCTCTTTTTTTAATTACGTAATGATTTCAGGAAAGATGATAGGAACTAATTAAGATGATTATTAGCGAGCTCAATTTAATCGGTGTTAAGTTCATAATCGTATGTAGACACCCCTTTATTGAGATGAACAAAATTTTCTAAAATGTCTCAATTGCTAAACATAGTTTAGAAAAAAGAATGGACTAATAATTCATGTTCTTATCTTAATTAACTGAATTGCATCACATCTTTTTTCAAGTATTTTCAATTTCTCCCTTTTTCATAATTTCAATTAAGGTGCAGTTATCTCTTTATATGTAATAGAGGTGCATTTGACATTATCCAAGCAGTATGCATGAATCACTTCTGACCACGTGCCTTCTTTTATTAAACGTTTTGCATTGTGCCTCTGGAATTGGAGTTTAACATGATTTCATAAATTATGTGCCTTTTCTTTACCCCTACTAATATGTTGTTTATTGCTCTATTGACATATCAAATCAAATTATATAGCATACTTTAATTGTCGAAATTTATAGCATCCAATAGCAGCTGCAACAACAGCTCCAGCTTTCAGAAACTTCTGGATTCTTTTCCTGTCCTCTGCATCTCGGTCGCTTTGTCTTTCACTCTCTTTGTCACCAATGTTGATTCTGCTTTTGCCTTTGTAATTACTACACCCCGTAAATTGCAGACCGATGAGTTTGCTACTGTTCGTTTATTCCAGTAAAACACGCCTTCTGTTGTCTACATCACAAATCTTGCTGTCAAGTATGTTTTCAAAATTTTCATGAATTTTTATAGAAAAATTTATTGGAATAAAACATGTTCATTTATTACATGATGCAGTTGTTAAATTAAGTGATATTGAGTTTGGTATTTTTGGGTTTGATTTTGTGCAAGTGATTTTTTTTAGTTTAGGCAGGATGCGTTTACATTGGATATGCTTGAGGTGCATCAAGGTTTATGGGTCAGGATTTGTCCATAAACAAGGACACATTGTCACGAATTATCATGTGATTGGTGGCGCATCTGATATCAGGTTTGTTGGCATTTTTGTTCAATTTAGTCCATTTGTTTATTTTATTGTGGATATGCTCTCATTTCTAGTTGAAGTATCAGATTGATGCTTCATGTTCAGGTGGGATTATTTATTGTGTTATGCGACAAAGTGCTTTGTGACACCCCCAAATCCGGGTACTTCAATTTCCACGGGACTTGGTGTTCACTGTACAAATATCATCTATCTATCTACCCATAATAAATGCAAACCATGAAATAAATAGAAATAATCCTCCCCTTATGGGGTTACAACATCTGAAAATAAATACATCAATCCCAGGTAATACTAACTTTAAACATCTGTGCGGAACATAACAAATAAATAGTCTTACATAACTTTAACATAGAGCTGAAACATAAACATATAACATAAACAACAAGTCTTCATCACTTGTTGACCTTGCCCTTGCCTTTGCTAGTAGAAGGCTCGTCGGACCTTTTGTTCTTAACTGCAATGTTATTATTACGCAAGAGTGAGCACGATTGCCCACAAGTATAATAATATGACAACAATATAATAACATGCGAGTGAATCAAAGACATCTGAATAAAGAAACTCAACTTTTGACTCGAGGATAAATAACAAGAATCAAAAGAACATCTGAGGGTCATAAGACCTTGAACTATGTCCTAGGTTGTAAATTGTTTATTCTTTAAACCTTTAACAGTCATAAGACTATGGACTCTACTTCTCGTACTTAGGGGGATCAGCCCTTAGTACCATACTGTGCACAATATCTCAAAGCTAAAGCGTAAATAATCCCCTTTACAGGGTTGTTCATCTCAGTTTTGACATCAGAGTCCGCACCAAAGGAAGTTTGGTTTGGATAAGCTCAATAAGTATTCTAGAATTTGAAACGTTCATTAACTATGGACTAGTCGAATTAATAAGGGTTCACTAGTCCTATAAGATTCAACAATAGCATCGATATTCAATTTAAACAATAAATCTCAAGAGTATACAATCGAATAAGTATTGTATAACTGAAGTAATACTTAAAAGAATAACATATCTCATATGAAAATCTTAACTTGAATAAACAAGGATAAGAACTTGCTCGATGTAAAAGTAAGGTTTGAGTTTAGGAAACTTGCAAAATATTAGACAAGTTTAAGGATAGGAAACTTGCCTCTTGCACAAGCTACAAATATAATTACAATTCACTTCCTCAACGTCCTACACATTACATTATGTATACGACATCGATTAGTTTTCATAACTACCATGTTTAACTATTGAACTATTCACTTAAGTTCGACTTACAACTTGGTTTATAATATTACTCAATGGCTAACCACATAACATGAATGTAAACTCACAACATGCATATCACACATGTATAGCCCTTTAAACAATCATAATCAAGTTTTACAATTACGATATTCAAGTTCGCATTTAGTTTGTTAACTTGAACCTTCACATTATCTTATACATGTCAATAATTTAATTTATTAGTCATGAATTTCAAATCATATAATATTCATGTATGTAACTTAAAACAACATCTTTTATTATCGAGAACACTACACTTGTGTGCGTGCATGTCCGAAGCCCTCCGATTGCCTCCGAATACGCATCAGTCACAAAGATGGCCATTTTTACCTATTTTAACGATTTCAAATTGAAAAACTTAAAGAATGAAAGTTGTAGGTCTACTCGTTATCTTTTCGAATCATCTTGAATCGCCTTAATCGGAGTTCGTATGAAAAAGTTATGCTTATTTTACTACAGGAGGTCAAAACAGTCTCGGAAACCAAAAAAAAGGGCTCCCGGACAGCTCTTATACCCGCTGGGGCGGGTCCTAATGCCCATGAACACCCGCTGGGGCGGGTCCCCCTGCTGGTGCACTCCCTGATTCGCGATGAACACACAGAGTAACCCAAATAAATCCAAATTAAACTAACGTAATGAATTATAAGGCTACCCATAATGTAAAAACTCTACAGAAACATTATATAACATTTCTAGCATGATCTTAGCATTTTAAATCATGTATTTACACAATCCAAGGCATCTATTTTCACTGTTTTCAATATTTTGTAAAGTTTTGAAGGAAAACAAGAAATTCAACGTTACGGATTCGTTATAACACCAAATCCATTCGTTTAACTTTCATTTTGTTTGTTTAAACGTACATAATTACATGCAAGTATCAATTTAAGTTAAATAAACGTATAAGGCGTATAAATTTTGTACGTAAGGGCCATATGTACAATTTCTACACTCTGTAACTTTTGAAAACCCAATTATCAACAAAATTTCATGGTGTGATCACTGAAAGTTATGCATATATGGCATATAATATGTTATAGACATCAATTAATATATATATAGCCATATCATGAACAAGTCATCAATTTAGTCTTTTACAGAAAACTTCAAAGTACGTTAATGGAAAGTTTTGAAAACTTAATTAAAACGTAATTACATAAAATTGATCACTGTGATTTATGTATACATGGTATAAAACATGTTATAAACATAATTTAACCCATATAAAATCATATAACCAACAATGATTCAAAATTGGCGATTACAAAGAACTTCAAAGTACGTAAAATAGAAAGCTTGAAACTTAGTATAACTGGGTTAAGAATTTACCCTGCTAATTCTGTTTGATGATATAGCCTTGATTAATATCTTCTCTACTTCTTCTTAAATTCACAATTCTCTCTCAAATTCTCTCTGAATATATGAACATGCAAACTGATATGTATATTATATAAAATATAAGTATATAATACGTATATATGCAGAGGGTGAGTGGTTGTCGGTTAATCCCATAGTAGGTTAACTGACCAACTCCCCTTAAGGCCTTGTTTGGCTAGCTTAAGTTCTCATATATTTTAATGAACTTACTATAATATAGTTTAATAATGTCACACTTTTAATTAATCAATTAATCTTATTTAAATCAATTAAATAAAATAGCATGATTCCATAATAATTCACATAGTCACATAATTAAAATCCTCATTTATTAATTATGTCAAATCATTAAATCTCTAATTAATTAGAATAACATTATGCTTATTAAATAATTCACTTAATCAAATAAGCTTAATTAAACACATACTTTTGCATATAAAAATTCTTCACATTAATTTAATCAATGTAACACATATAATTAAATTAATCTATCACAAATTCATCAATTAATTATTTAACTCAATAATTAAATCATCAAAAATATTTATTTAATTCAATAAATATTCAAATTAAATTACAAAAATCTTGTTCGTCACATCTTTCCCCCCTTAAAAGGATTCTGTCCCCAGGATCACGGTTCAATAAAAAAAATTCGTCCCGTTACATTCTTCCCCCCTTACAAAGATTCTGTCCCCAGAATCACATATACAAAAATTAAGTAAATAAATATGGATAATTCTTCATCATATGCTCTTCGAGTTCCCACGTAGCTTCTTCAGCATTGTGGTTCCTCCAAATTACCTTAACAGAAGGTATAACTTTGTTTCTGAAAACTTGCTCTTTCCTGTCAACAATTTGAACAAGAATTTCTTCATAGGATAAATCTTTCTCAAAATGTAGGGGTTCATATTCAATCACGTGCTTGTAATCGGGTTTGTAGGGGCGTAAAACTGAAACATGGAAGACGTTGTGGATATTCTCTAGCGCCGAAGGTAAGGCTACCTCATACGCAACTTCTCCAATCCTTCGCAGTACCTCAAAGGGTCCAATGAACCTCGGGCTCAATTTTCCCTTCTTTTCGAATCTGATCTTCCCCTTCCAGGGAGAGACTTTCAAGAACACATAGCTTCCCGATTCAAACTCAACGTTCTTACGGTGTGGATCGGCGTATTTCTTCTGCCTATCCTGAGCGGCTACCAGTTTTGTCCGGATCACTTTGACTATCTCTGTTGTCTGTTGTACCAACTCTGGACCTAGCAATTGTCTCTCGCCAACTTCATCCCAGTATAGCGGAGTTTTGCATTTTCTTCCGTACAACGCTTCGTAAGGCGGCATGCCAATACTAGCGTGATAACTGTTGTTGTAACCGAATTTCACAAGCGGTAGGTGATCATTCCAATTTCCTTTAAAATCCATGATGCATACTCTCAACATATCTTCCAATGTCTGGATCGTTCTTTCATTCTGCCCGTCTGTCTGAGGGTGATAAGCTGTACTCATTCTCAACTGTGTCCCTATGCATTTCTGTAGTCGCTTCCAGAAGTTTGATGTGAAGCGCGGATCTCTGTCGGAAACAATTGACACCGGAACTCCGTGCCTCGAAACAAACTCTTTCACATATAACCTTGCCAACCGGTCTAAGTTGAATCTGATTTTGATCGGAAGGAAGTGTGCTGATTTCGTCAGTCGGTCAACAATAACCCATACTGCGTCGTAACCTTTCTGAGTTGTCGGAAGGCTAACCACGAAATCCATCGTAATGTGTTTTCATTTCCAGTTTGGGATTTTCAGGGGTTGTAGCAAACCACTCGGTCTCTGATGTTCTGCTTTCACTTTCTGACAGGTTAGACACTTTGCAACACACTCAGCAACATCTTGTTTCAAATTCGGCCACCAGAAGTGCTGTCGAAGATCCTGGTACATCTTGGTACTACCGGGGTGAATCGAATACCGTGAGTTATGAGTCTCGTTCAAAATGTCATCCTTAATCTCTGGCACTGACGGTACCCAAACTCTGTTCTCAAATTTCAGTAGTCCCTCACTGTCTATCTTAAATCTCGGTTCGGTTCCTTCAGATATCTTTTTCTTAACCTTTTCACATTCTTCGTCCTGAAGTTAAGCTTCCTTAACTTTATTCAATAGGATTGTACCAGTTTGCATCTGAAACAACTTCTCGTCAATCTCCATCGGATACTTCACTTCTAATTCCAGCTTTTTCATTGCTGAAATTAGCTCCTCCTGAGCAGTCAACATCATCAATTTCTCCCGACCCTTTCTGCTTAAGGCGTCGGCAACCACATTAGCCTTACCCGGATGGTATAAGATTTCACAGTCATAGTCCTTAATTAACTCCAGCCACCTTCTCTGGCGCATATTCAAGAACTTCTGTGTCAAAATATATTTCAGACTCTTGTGGTCTGTATATATTTCACACTTCTTCCCATAAAGATAGCTGTTGCTGCTGCTGCAGGTATATATCTTGTCATATATGATTAAAATGGAATACTTGATAGCTACAGTTTTTCGTTTGATATAGTGAGGAAAATCTGTACAATGCATGGTGTTTTTTGGTAAGTGTACTCCGGTTCTTTTATTTGCACCATTATATACCTCAACTCTAATGTATATTTGTACCATTATATACCTCAACTCTAATGTTTAAATGATGAAAACCAAAAATACTATCATCATCAGTAATTAATAGGAATGCAAACAGGTAATTTATGGGTCTGTTGCAATAACAGTAGCTGCATAGTCACGTAAATTTTAAGACTCAAAAAACTGTGTTACATAACAATATGTATATCAAATAATAATAGTGAAAGGGATCATTATTCCAACATAAAGATGATAGTATAAAAGTTTAATGGCAGACTGGTTCAATATAATAAATAGGAATGTGAGACAAGGTGTAAAATTGTCACAAAGTTATCCATTTCATATTTACTTAAATACATCATTGAAATGTATATCAAACTGAATAACCTTTCGCTCATGAAGGGCTGTTCCCCTACTTTATCATAAGATGAAATCAATACAACCTTCAGAAGATAAGAGCCCACTAAATTACTGACGTTCTCAAGATGCCTCAAGCTTGTCGTGAAACCAATGAATTTGCCAATACATATGCGCCTACCCCTAGATCCATCTGAAGTAGTAAATTTAAAGCCAATCAAAATAAGAACAGTTACTATTTTATTAATTTGTAACATAGTCCATTACATGATATTATATGAACAAAATGAATACAGCTGAATAAATCTTACCATACTAGTGCCATAAGTCTCAGTTTTAGCATATCTTCTAGGAAATATTTTGAAGTCAACGGCCAAAATACAGAAGCATGTAACAAGCATCTGCAACATTCATCCTTGTGGCATAAAATAAAAATTTCAACAAATATGCTATATTCTTGACACATTTAAGAACAAATGAGACTGCATACTAATGTAACTCTGTATGATGAAATGTATGTCCTAATCAATATTCGAAAAAGCTAATAATTCTTATAATAATTTATAATTTATAAATAATTATATATATAATTCTTATAATAATATATAATTTATAAATAATTTTTAATTTTTAATTTTTAATTTTAATTTTTAATTCTAATATACATATGATATATACTAATATACATATTATGTATTATATATGATATACATATGATATATTAATATACAAAGTCAGTCGTAGTAGTAGAAGAAGAAGAAGACGACTTACACGAAGTCAGTCGAAGAGTCGATCACCTCGATATGTCGCGTAAGTCTATCTCACTTTACCTTAGGGCTTTTTTTAAAATCAAATCTTGGCCCACGCCTCGACAGGCCTTAAGGCGCAACGCCCCGATGCGCACGCCTCGACCAAATGAGGCGCACGCCTCTTTATTGAAAACAATAGGAAAGAAAGAAGGAAAGCATGAAAGAAAAAAGAGTAGAATTTTCAATGAAAATTACTGTGCAAAAAATAAATGAATACTACAAGTGAAAAAACAAAATTTAACATACTAAGACTAACAATATAACATTGACCATTTTTTTCCTCTCGGAACATATTCTTGGAGCTTTACCACTCGTTTTAAAAATCAAGCAATAGGAAAAAAAAGAGCCTGTTTGATGAGTTGCTTATGCAGAAAAATTATTTCAGGGGCTAAAATATATGTCCATGACCATCTCCTCTAATTATTTCAGGGGCTAAAATATATTCATGTCTTGACGGATGGACCGGTCAGAAGTTGCTCGTGAAATGAATGAATCTGAATTTGCTGAAGAAGTTCTTTCACTCCTTTCTTTGCCTAGGCTTAATTTAAAGCAAGAAGGTGAGAAGCAAGACTGACTCACACAAACAGGTAGTAGTAGTTTTTATTAATTTGCATGCCGGATCAATGTTGTTGGATGTTGGAACAATGCTTGCTTTGCACTGAGCACGATTAATTAATTTAATATTAGAAGAATGCAAAATATCAAATGTGGAGACGATCACAAAGAAATGAAGATGTTTTTGATTAAAAAATTTTAATTTAAAATTCATTTTAGTCACCACATGGATCGAGAACTAAACTTTAAATAGATATTTTATACAATTTGCTTGGAATGGGTTCGGGCCCTAAGATGTATGGGATTTGGGATCATCAAAATAAAATATTTACCCGAAAACCGTGTCCGAAAAGCAATTTTCATTGTCATACATTCTTCACCTTCCATTCTCACTTGTTCATTAATAAATTATTAACTTCTTTTATTTCTTTTTAATTATTTATGAGTTTAATTTTTTTCAATTTTTGAGAAATGTAGTACAAAAAATTATTTTAGAAATTAGCCCGTGTGTAAGGATTCTCTTATTCGACTCGGCAATAAATTTGAATTAACCTTTAGAGCTGTTGTTTGTTTCAGTGTTGTAATTTGTAACTACTTATCAAATTTACATATTTAAATCTGTTGATCAAAAAAATATATTAAAAATTTTGATAGTATATTTGATGTACTTTCTTGTGATAATAATTTTGTGTATATATTTATTTAATAAATTTAAAAATAATTTTTTATCTTAATATGTCAATTTGATTATAACAAAATCAATTAAGACAAATAAAGCTTGATGAAGGGAATACCATTTTTTGTTCCGAAGAACAAAAATCGTTTTAAAAATTAATTTATAAAAAAAATTAAAATCAATGACGTTCATTTTATTGTGGAAACTATAAATTTGGTGATAGTAGTAATCTTATGTAGTTTTTAATATTTATAATGACGTTGACAAAAATGCACAACTTTATGTTAGTTTTAGATTCAAAATTATCATAATTATGTCTGTTTTGGATTAAAATCATGAGATCTACTCCCTCCCTCCCTCTCCTCTAATAAAATCCTTTATATGAGAGACTGTCATTTAAATTAGATCAACAAATTCAATCCCTTTCCTTCCCTTTTACTTTTTTTTACCTTATACTAGCAATTCCGAAAAAATCCGATTCCTTCTATTTTTTTATGTCTGACAAAAATTCATAATAATTTTATGTTGTAGATTTTTGTCAACATAACACAAAAAAATTAATTCCTATTTTATTTATAACAACAAATTAAAATTAATCCTCATTCACTTGATTGACAAAAAAGTCAATCTAGTGAATGAGTGATTAACTACTCCATTCCATTCGTTCTATAAAAAAAATTATATTTCCTATCATATTTATCTTTAAAACTAGTAAATTGTTAGCTTAATAATAGTGATATGATGATAAAATTGTGATAATAAACTCAAAATATTGTACTTATTATTAACAATAAGAATTTTATTTAGAAAACATTATTAATACAATTAAAATTATTTCTAATATATAGCCGGAGACGAACTATGATGTAATTAATTTTTAATGCTTTTTAACTTTTCCTAGAATGCTCTTCAACTTTTTTTAAGATAATTCTTATTTTATTTTTTAAATATTATATTTAATCTTTTAAATTTTATATAATTTTTATTTTAGTCTGTACCCAATAAACTAAGAAGCAAAAAAAATAAACAATAATGTTACCCTCACATAAAAAATGATCACGTAAAACTTATATACTGACATGCATATTTTTGGAATGGGTCTGGTAAGCGGAACCCATAATATACATGTGTATATATATTTTATGTGATATTTTTTTATGTGATAATAATATTATTTAAAAATAAATGGTAGAAATCTAAAAGATTGACTAAATGGCACCCTCGCATTACAATCGTCGAGAATCGAGAAGAAGATCACAAACTAACGACGTCCCAGTCGGTCGATCTCAGACTCCCAAACTAACACCACCCTACGCCGTAGTAGTACGGAGGAGATTTATTCATTCATATCGAATGCGAGATCTATTCTCTCTATTTAAATGTTCGGTGACGAATTTTAAATAGGAAATTTTACTGTTCGGTGACGAATTGTTGGATTAATGGATGATAAATTAGACGGCTCATCATCAATTCTTACGGTAATTACAACCAGCTGCTATATCTCTCTTAATTTTTAAATTTGTTTTGCTATGAATCGTGCATTTATAAGATTTAATTAATTTGGGAAGTTTGGAGCTCTAGCAGTAAACACTGACCGACTTTTTTATCTCTTATTCACAATGTTTTTGGTTATATATTTAGGCAGATGAATGCATAAACTCTGATGCTACATTTAAATATATATATATATATATATATATATATATATATATCAATCAGTTTGATTTTCTTTTGTGCATTTACTTGCCGGCTGTTTCACTTGGTTGTTTATGCCCTTTTTGTTTTTAATTTTATTTAGAATTTGCAAGTATTTTGCTAGAATAACAAATAAGTCATGAGGGCATTAATAACCTCTGGTATTTTACTCTGTATTGTATGATGTTGCTTGCTGCCGAACTTGTTTATCTTCACTCGGCTTAATTGTTTTGTCTTTAGCATTGGCTTTATTTCTTATTGCAGTTGTAGCCATGCCAGCCGGTTTCTTACAGTACTTTGGATGTGAATTAAGATGATGTTCAAATCTAAAATTAAATACAATTTGACTTGACTAATTATATATGAAGAACATTTTCTTATATTTCTTTTAAGTTACACTTAACTAGGCGCTATATAGGTACAATTTAACTTAACTAAGTATATTTTAAGTATAACGTTTTTTATTTTTTAAGGTATCTTAACTAGGTACTATATAAGTACAATTTAAGTATAATTTATGAAAAAATGTTCGGTTTCTTTTATCATCTCTCTTTTATAGCCATATTCGATTTTATTTTTTTTGACTTTTCTCCTCTTTATGTCATAATTTCTCCTTTATTTGGTCTGAAACTGTTACATTATGTCGAGTTGTCGAAATTTCACTGAAAAACTACTCTCTACATGAATAAGTTCTAATTTTGCGATTCGTGCCAAGGTTGTGGTTATGAACCGGCCGATACGCCAATAGCCGATACTTTGAACCACGCTTGTGAATATCAATTGCTCGTCATGTTTCGATGTAGTTGATTGGTGACTCTATGCTTTCTGAAGAATAAGGTTTGCGTTAATTGGACAGAAGAACGGATACATATTGTCAACATTCTTTATGTGTAAGCACATGTTTTGGGATGCATGCACATGTATTTCTTACCTAGTCTGTAGAAGTGCGTGAAAACTGTGTTGACCACTTAAAACACTCCTATGGGCGACATGAGAAATGAGTAAACTTCGTGTGAACGATGCATGATGCTAAATATGCTTTGATGAATTGTCATTACGCTTTCACCTTTTGATGGAAATATATACCGTAACTGTCAAAATGCACTTCAGAAGTTGTCTTTTAACTGGTGAAAGAAGCATTCATTACTAGTAATATTACAAAATACCATTGTTACTATCCTGAGTAAGCTTGAAATATCTAGGCAATGTTTATTGTCATCATTGGTAATAATCCATGGGATGGAGGCCTGCCCACGCCGAACTGCACTTCAGAAAAATTTGGCAGTAGTTGGCATACGTAGTTAAAAAAGAAAAAAATAGACTTTGTTACCCTGCATTCTATCCTGTCCTATTGTCTTTCAAAGCATGAGTTGTGATGTTGGAATTATTTTTAATGAATTCTAGATAGTAACTAGTTCCGGGCGTGCAAGTACATTAGCAGCTACTGATGCTGCTACACCTACTTTGAGGCGCATAGAGAGGGCTGCTATAGCTGCTGCCACTCCTATTACTTACCATTCCAGGTACTTGGTGATTTATTGTTCCTGAGAATAGATGCATTCACTTCCTACTCTTCAATTGATTTGTTTTTTTGTCCCCCTGCTGTAACATGTGTTTGTACTTTTCATATTCAGGGAACTTCTACTCCTTATCCATGAACATCTGCAAGCATCTGGTTTGGCAACAACTGCAGCTTCACTTTTGAAGGAGGCTCAATTGTTGCCTTTGCCATCATTAGCACCCCCTTCATCTCTAGCACATCAAGCCTCTGGACAGGAAACTCCATCACCACAAATTCAATGGCCTTCTGGCCGCACATCCTGTGGATTTTTTTCTGAAAAAATCGAATTTTACCTTACGGGATGAAGATTCCAGTGTGAAGTATTATTCAGCAGTGTGTTCCTCAAAAAAGAAACCATTGGTTTTCTCATCTGCGCTTGGTTCACATTCAAAAATCAACCCCTATCTCAAGATTCCGACCCTCCGTCTTGCAGTAAATTGAACAATACTTCAAAAAAATCATCTGGCCCTGCAGACACACCAGATTCTCCATCAATATCTGCAATAAGACCTATTGCTGATGCAGAAATTCATTTAAAAACTCCAATTGTATTACCAATGAAGCGCAAGTTGTCCGACACAAAGGATAATGTGCCATTGCCATTGAGTAAACGACTCATGACCAGTGAGCATGGATTTCGGTCTCCAGTTTGTCTGACTCCTAATATTGTTCGTAAGGCAGTCTACTAACCGATGCAAATGTGTTTTACACACCAAGTTATTCGTTGAAAGATAATCACGGGCGATTAGTACAACTTGATAACTTGGAGGATAGCCACAATAACAGAAATTTGGGTCAAGTGACACCTTCACTTCAACATGGTCTTTTAAATGATCCACAACCCACCAACACAGAAAGGTTAACTTTGGACTCTCTTGTTATTCAGTATCTGAAGAACCAGCATCGCCAATGCCCGGCTCCTATTACCACATTACCACCGCTCTCTCTTCTGCACCCACATGTCTGTCCTGAATAAAGGGAAGCGTTGATGCACCATCCAATGTGACTGCCCGGCTTACTACACGGGAGTATAGAAGTACTTATGGTGGAATCCATGGAAGTCGCAGGGATCTCAATTTGTGTATAATAGATTTAGACCATGGCGTACTTGTCGGGACGATGGTGGTGCCCTTTTGATGTGCATGACTTTTCTTGGATATTCCTCTCGGATTGTTGCTAGTTGTCATTCTGGGGAGCTTAAAGTTTTGACTCTGACAACAGCAACATGTTGGAGAGCTGTACTAGCCACCAATATCCTTTGACTATTGTTCAGTCATATTTCCATGGAGACACCCAACTGATTCTCTCTTCAAGCTCCCATGATGTGCGATTGTGGGATGCACCTTCAGTTTCAGCTGGACCTCGGCATTCATTTGAAGGGGTGCAAAGCTGCAAGATTGAGTAATTCTGGGAGCGATTTGCAGTGTTATCACTGGAGTTAACACAAAGAGAAAATTCGGTTGTATGATATAGTAACATGCAATTTGGATTTTAAGCTTACGGACACGTCCTCAAGTCCATCGGGTAGGGGAATGTATATTCCCTCGATCACTTAACCCTTCAGACACTATGTTGCTTTGGAATGGTGTCTTATGGGACCATCGGGAGTCCCGCCCTGTACATCGCTTTGATCAGTTTACAGACTATGATGGTGGCAGTTTTCCATCCTGCTGGGAATGAGGTATAGTGAACCTGCTCCTGCATTTCTTATATTTTGTTAATTCACTTAGCCAAGTGATAATTCCACCTTCTGGTGTAATTATTAGCACTTGGTCTGGTAATATCATATATTTAAGGTCTGTATTCCAATTTTATTTTAATTTTGAATTTAGTGATAAATTGTTACTCTTCAGAGTTATGTGAGCAGGTGTATGGGTGGTAGCGGCAGGATCTGAAAAAAATCTTTAATCAAAAGCTATATTGTCCGTTTATAAGAGTTGACAAAGCTTCAACATGTTCTACCAAACTCCTCTAGCCGCCCTCTAGCTTGTTTAATTATATTGATAGATAATGAAGAAAAATGCAACAACAAAACTGTCAGTCATTTGTAAATTCTATTCCTAAAAGTGGTTCTAACATTTATAGTTTTATGTGTAATACACTACCTTGGATGCAGGATTCTTCGTTACTCGGGGAACGTCGTATCCCCGACGAGCTGAATTGGATGTGTTTTTGTTTTTCTCTTTTAGTATCGATTTTGTTGAATTATATATAATAATAATAATAATAATAATAAGTGTTCTGAAAGGCACTAGGTGGCGAAGGGGGCGTTAGGCGAGCAAGGCGTTTTCTTAGGCGGTCTCATTTATTTATTTTTCTATACATACTTTTTATACTGTACAAAGCATAAAATAGATGTAATTTTTTTAAAATTTAAATGAAAATTATATTAAAAAAATCTTGTAAGACTTAAAAAATCATTTTAAGTATTGAAAAGGTTCAAAGTAGAGGTCTGATTCTTCCTAGGTCATGGGTGCCCAGCCAAATTTAGGCGGTAGAGGACCGCCTATCGCTTAGGCGGGGGATTAATCGGATTTAGGTGGAGATTTTTAGAACAATATGAATCCACGTATTCTGATATTTGGTAAATCTTCGTATCCCCGTTTTAGACACCTGTATCCAGGCGGCTTAAAATATTACTAATATGTATAGTATAGATTTGTGCGCGCTCAAGTATTTATTACTTTTTTTAAATAAAAAATGTTCTTTCAGGTGATTATAAACTCAGAAGTATGGGATCTTCGGAAGTTGAGTCGAAGTTGAGGCTTCTTCGAAGTGTGCCTTCGTTGAACCAAACAGTGATAACTTTCAATGCTAGTGGAGATGTAATATATGCGACACTGAGAAGAAATATAGATGATGTTACTTGAGCACTAAATACCCGACGAGTCAAGCATGCCCTTTATTCTGCTTTACGCACT
>JAINUT010000764.1:0-61521 GCA_020205555.1 Panax stipuleanatus
AAATGGTGATTGTGTTATAATCTGAACTTGTGTGATCTTTCAATTCCTCTCAATTATAGTTGGTCTTTCAATTCATCTCTTTACAAATTACATAAATTTTGTAACATTCCATTGTTTATGAACTTGTGCTGATCATCGAGTATGCCAGTGTTTGAAGGTGAATTATTTGCACCTGGTCTTTCATTGGCTACTCGTTAATTAGAGTGTTGGAGCAACAATTTAGAAAAAAATAAAATACTCCCATGAAATAAATGAATGTAAGGCTTAATTGTATGCCTCTTATTATAATTGCATTCCTTTAGACTTTAGAGTGTGTATACAAGTGGCTACTTGTTAATCATTGTGTTGTCGAATCCATTGGAGTAGAAAATTTAGGTAGCCAGCAGTAGCAACAGCAACATCTTCAGCTCCAGTTCCAATTCCAAACATGTCCTTAAGCATTTTGATTCCCCTGAATTTTGTATCTGCTTGCATACAAAAACTTGAGCATTAAATTCAATCAATGTTAACATGACTAGTGGTGTCCATAATTTTGTTACCAAAATGTAATAACAATTTTTTTATAATTTTTTGGGGACTTTTAGGTCTTCAAATTGAGGCTTCCGCCTCGCTCCGCCTCGAAGCTTACGCCTCGCCTCGTCCGGAGAAAAACGCCTCGTACCGCTTTTAGCTTTTTCGAACATTGATTATAATTACTCAAATTATAATCACATCTTATATTAATTAAATTATAAACAAATTATAATTTATAATTAATTAAACTACATCATGCATTTTCTAAATTATAATTACATAAATTATAATTAATAATTAATCATACATTTATTAAATTATAAACACATATTATAATTTAAATAAATCAATTTACATCATTATAATTAAACATATGATAATTACAAATTATATTCACTGTCTGCAACTCGTGCCGGGACGCGTTTCACGTTCAGGACCTGCGCTGGGGCGCGTTCCCTAGCCTTGCAAAGCTCGCCGGGCGGAACCCCTGCAGCAGACGCAGACAGTTCGCAAACAGTGCAGAGAAAAACCAAATTGGCTTATTTCTCCACATCGAGTTCCGAATTCAGCCAATAATTTGCATATAGAACATCACAGAAACATAATATGAAGCTTCTAACATGTTTTAATCACATTGAATCATTAAAACACCTAATTTAAAACTCTCAATTTTGAAAAACTTGGATAAAACTATTTTTCAGTGTTTTTGATAAACTTGAACACTGTAAATTCATTTTTCAATCAAATCACATAATTCAAATCACCATGAATTCGTTTCTTGACAAGTTAACATAATCTAACATGAATTTGTACAACAATTAACAATTAAACATGAATTCCTTGGATTTATAAGAGAAAGTTATACATATATATATAATTTCAAAATACTTTCACTGTAACTCTTTGAAGAACATGAATTCCTCATTGTTATCATATAAGCATGGATTAAACTATTAATTAGGCATACAATAATACATGTCTATAAACATGATTATGAATACAATATAACATATGTACAACAATTCACCAATTACATGAAGAAGATTTTTCACAGAGAACTCAAATTAAAGAAAACAACTAAATAAAGTTCTTAAAATCATAAGGTAGTGATTATACCCTTTGTTTGGAGATTGAAGAGAGTATGAAGATGGTGGTGGATTCATCTTAGTCTTCTCAAGCTTTTTTTCCCTTTCTTCTTAGTCTTTCTTCTTCCCTTCTCTCTCTATATTTTTTTCTGTGTTCTCTCTTCTGTGCTCTTTCTCTTTTCTCTTTTCTTTGTTTTAGACTTAGGCTAGAATAAAACTATCATAATATATAATTGATATAATAATATATGTATACTAACTAGTACTTAATATTATTATTAAATTAGCAGTTACAAGATTTCAAAAGCCACAAGGCTTTGTTTGGCAATCCTTTTAAATAAAAACAGATTCTTTTAGTGTAAAGGTTGTTTGGTGTTAAAATAGGTTTAAAACTATTAGCAAGGGCCCTGTTTGGCAAAAACCTTTTAAAACAAAAGTAAGGGCCTTGGTTGGTTAAAACGATTTAAAACTTTTTCTTTATTTTAATAAATCCTTTTAACACATACTTTAATGTCACACTTTAATTAATTAAATATTTACACATTCTAATTTAATTATTAAAATCACAACATCAATTATCACATAAAAATTGCCTAATTATAATTCATGAAACACTCATCACACATCATTTAATTTAATTATCTCATTAAATTAAAATATACTATAAATATATATATCAATTAAATTAAATATTAAATTCTATTTAATTAATATACAACACTTAATTAAATCACTCCACAAAATCGCGCATAATTTATTTATTCAACTCAATAAATAAATCACATACAAAATTTATTTACTCAATAAATATTAAAATTTTATATATAAAATCTCAATCGTTACAGTTTAGGTTGCAGAAGTTTTTTGTTTGATTCGACTTCGGTTTTGGCTTCGAGCTATACACACTTTTATGCAAGAGCTTCAAAGTTATTTTATTATTACCTTATTAGTATTATTTTTAATTGGTTAGAGTGCAAGTAACCATATTTAGTATTACTTCTATTTCACAAAAGGAGTCCTATCGGTTGACAATATTATTATTATTATTACTCCTTTGTTTGTACAAATAAATTTCATTTGTGATTTTCTGTTACATCATATTTTATCCTGATTTCTCTGTTACGCGTCCATTATACCGTTATTTCTCTTTGATTCCTCCGTTATACGTTATTTTTTTCCGGTTACTGTGAAATTTCATCTATATGCTACTTTACAATGGTAATTTGTGAAATTACAACTTGCTATCGGATCAGGTGAGCAGCGAAACCAAACCAATCTGCCAAGATTTCGGAAACTTGGCTGATACTTTGAACCATGAGTTGTAATGCAACCAAATTCTTTAGAATTTCTTTTTAATTTTCACTTTTTTGCTTAGAAGTTGTAGAAGACTATCTAAAGTAAGTCTCGTAAATTAGTTATAGAGCTCAATTTTAAAAGATAAATATACATATGAAAAAAGTATTAGGGATAATATAAATTCATAAATGATTTCAACTTTAAGGATAAATATCAATGGTGAATGGAAGAAACAAAAACTTCTAAAGAAGATTGAGATAATTAAAATGTTGTCTAGAAGATTTATTTTTACATATAGAGAGAGTTCGGAGAAGAGAGAGATTTTGTATTTGATGCGCATTGAAAGATGATTGGCAGATGACATTTCTAGATTTTAATCCAAGGAGTGAGAGCAGCCACAATGCATTGAACCTGAGAGAAATGAATGCAGAGTTATAGAGAGCAGTGTCAATTGAGGGAGGAGAGTGAGAGAGAATGGAGGGTGAAGCACTTTGCGCTTTTGAGAGAATAGAGGCTGGAGAGAGAGGAACAACTAAGAGTTGGGCTGGATCGGCGAATTGTTCTGGAAGGAACAGCACTAGAGAATATATAAGGAAACAGTACTTTATGCGTTTGAAAAGTAGTATGTAGAATCAAAAAATTTATTTATTTTTTCAATATTTAAAATTTGTCCCCTGTAATACAACCAAAGTTACAAAAACTACCTTTTTACTCTTTTATGTAAAAAAAAATATTCTTAGAAAAATCTTTTCTAAATGAATCCTTAATTATATGTATATTTTGTATTCAACTTTAATTCTTAGTTTTGTGTTTTTACATATTAGGAATTCAAAAGGACAAATGATGAAGAAGCTGCAGTTTTGGCTGCATCTAGAGCTGCATCTGCAGTCATCGATGCTGCTAATGCAATTGAAGGCTCTCGGTTAGTAATTTATTTGAATATGGGAAGTGCTTGAGTATATTATTTTGGCCTGGAATAGTTGGTATAACATGATCTATGTGTTTGTGTCATGCTGGTGCTAGGATTTCAAGTGGTGTGGATGGGGATTCAGTGAATACGAAAGGAATCGAACCAAAAGTAAATGAAGAAGTTCACGAGTTTTTCATTCTGGACAGTGAATCCTTGACAAAACTCAGAGAGAAGTTTTGCATTCAGTGTCTTGAGATACTGGGAGAATATGTTGAGGTTCTTGGCCCTGTTCTGCATGAAAAGGGAGTTGACGTCTGTCTTGCATTGTTGCAACGAAGTTCCAGACATAAAGAGGCATCAAAGGTCTCCGTGCTTGTGCCTGATGTGCTAAAACTAATCTGTGCTTTGGCTGCTCACAGGAAATTTGCTGCCGTTTTAGTGGATCGCAGTGGCATGCAAAAACTTCTTGCTGTCCTAAGAGTTGGCCACAAAGCCACTTGATATTAGTAACGAGGCTATGGATGCGGTGTTTCGGCAGATTCAGAAGGATCGGAAGCTTGGTCCTGCATTTGCGAGAGCTCGTTGGCCTGCAGTTGACAAGTTCTTAAATTCAAATGGGCATATCACAATGTTGGAGTTATGTTAGGTCTGGGTTTGAATTTCTCTTCATGTTTTTGTTTTAATCATGACTTGTTTCCTCTGCTATATATATAACTCTTGCTTTGTTTGTAGGCTCCACCTGTCGAACGTTACTTGCACGACTTGCTTCAATATGCATTGGGTGTTCTGCACATTGTTACATTAGTACCCTACAGCCACAAACTAATAGTGAATGCTACTCTGAGCAATGATCGTGTAGGGATAGCAGTCATTTTGGATGCAGCAAATGGTGCTGGTTATGTTGAACCTGAGGTATAGGTTCTTGTAACCTTTTGGCTTTATTTTGTTGGATCCCACAACCGGGCCTTTAGTGCAATTATTATACTTCCAGTCTCACCTGATACCGGCTTATGTCTGATAGCTATTTATCTTAATTTACCAGATTATTCAGCCAGCACTTAGTTTACTGGTAAATCTTGTTTGTCCTCCACCATCAATCAGTAATAAACCACCTCTACTTACTCAAGGTCAACAATCTATAGTCCAAACTTCAAATGGTCCTACAGTGGAAATGAGGGACAGAAATGCAGAACGGAATATCACAGACCGAACCGTTCACATGCCCAACCAGAATGAACTGAGAGAGCGGAATGCGGATATGAGTGGCATAGAACGGGGAAGCTCAGCGGTATTCAGCACACCATCTTCTAGTAATGCTTCACAAACACCTGCGTCAATAGTAACTTTGGGATTAGTTGGAGATCGTAGAATTTCCTTGGGTGCTGGAGCAGGTTGTGCTGGCCTTGCTGCACAACTTGAGCAAGGATACCACCAAGCTAGAGAGGCTGTCCGTGCCAACAATGGTATCAAGGTTCTTCTTCAGCTGCTCCAACCACGCGTTGTTACACCTCCTGGTGCCCTTGATTGTCTTCGGGCTCTCGCATGCCGAGTTCTGCTTGGTTTATCGAGAGATGATACAATTGCACACATATTAACGAGGCTTCAGGTAAATGACTTTCAAACTACATTCATTTTGGAGATTGAACATCGGTCATTACTTTGTACTATTAATACATAGCATACATATAGATAGAGTTTGTTCTTATTTATAAAGAATTCCGTTCTGGAGATGAGCTTTGAGTTACCATTTCGCTACTGTTTTGATGTCTACAGTTATATAACTTAATTGTAACCATCTTCATTATTTCTTTTAAAATATCCCCGTGGAACAAAATTTTGTTAAGTCAAGAAATGGGATTAGAAGGGGCTGAGTGAGGAGGGAAAAGGGGGGGGGGGCTCACTCCGTAAAATTTAATTACCTGAAAGGCGGTGTAGAAATATAGAAGCCTTAAAAGAAATGAGTAAATGCAAAACTGTCCCAAAGTTCCACACTGTTGTCATTTTTGGTCATGAAGTTAAAAATTCTCAAATGGGTCCATCTAGCTGTCAGAATTTCCCTTTATACGTTGTGGTCAAAATATTTATTGGAATATGTTATGTGTTGGCACATGACCTATTTAATACGATTTAATCGTATTTTAGAGGCCTTGATTTATTTTCAAAAGGTATATCACTATTCCAATACTTATTAAATTATTTTATTGATATTTGTACTCGTAAAAATAAATAAGTTTTTAAAAATATCTCATTTTAAAAAATCATTCCACCAAAGCAATGCCCAGACTCTCATTCCCCCAACATCAAATTATATAGCTTAGAAGTTATCTCTTTGGCTGATTGTTAACTGTTAAGAACCTTGTAAGTACTTCTATTGAAGGTGTCAGAGACTACGCTACCTAATTAACATTAGCGCAAGGTGCATTCCCCTAATTAGACATGCACTGTACATGCATCATTGTCTTTTACTGAACTTCAACTAAATATTTCCAAACTTTGACTACCATTTCTTGAAATACTCAAAGAATACATATAAAGATCAAATAAAATATTCACAACTGATAATAAGACTAATGAACCTAAGAATAGTGTATGTCTAGGAATTTGTGGGTGGGTTGTACTTGACATAAAAAGAACATTACTGGCAGCATTTAGTCCATAGCAATGCAAATACGTTAGAATTGATTAACAATACATACAAAAACCCATTTTCCCTGAGTTGGTATGGTAATCCCAAATCATAGCAAGAATTTCGCCTAAATCTCGTGTTTTTTCTTGACTGTTTATTGTTGAATTGAGAAACCAAGGTTTGATTATAATTGTATTCAGGTGTGAGTCATTTATTGTTTTTCTTTATTTAAAGTTAATAATTTAAGAGAGAAAGGAAAACAATTTCATTACTTTCATCAGTAATTGTTTAGTTATATGTAAATCGTAAAATGTTATAATTTTAATGGCCCTGATTTTGGATAGGTTCATGCTGTAATGGGGAAGAATGGTTCTGTGAAGAGCACTTTTGCCTAGGTTAGTCTTTAATTTTTGCAGGGTGACTATTGTGTTGTTGAAAAGCTCTTAATTGATTATATCCATTTTTTTTAGAAGAATGGTGTCTAATTGATTCTCCTTTTGATCTCATTTATTACTCCATCTCTATATATATCGGAACCTTGTTGTTTTCTCCATATATTATTGGGTTTGCTTTCTCCATATATGATTAAAGCTATTAAGAATATGCTACCGTATTGGAATATCATTTAAACTTTTATTTTATCTCGCTCCTTTGCTAGATTGAATAAATTTTTTTTGACTCATATTAAGCTAATTTTTTCTTTGATTCAGAATTTGATTTTATATAAGGTATAACTACTAGTTTTTTGTTTCTCTCCACTTGTCTTTTGTATTAATGGTGTATTTCTGCAGCAAAAGAATTAGTGGATTTGATATGGCGCCCCCTCCTTCTGCGATATTAGCTGTTGCTCTGCTACTGCTGCAGCAGGTATATATCTTGTCATATATGATTAAAATGGAATACTTGATAGCTACAATTTTTCGTTTGATATAGTGTGGAAAATCTGTACAATGCATGGTGTTTTTTGGTAAGCGTACTCCGGTTCTTTTATTTGCACCATTATATACCTCAACTCTAATGTATATTTGTATTATATACCTCAACTCTAATGTTTAAATGATGAAAACCAAAATACTATCATCATCAGTAATTAATAGGAATGCAAACAGGTAATTTATGGGTCTGTTGCAATAACTGTAGCTGCATAGTCACGTATATTTTAAGACTCAAAAAACTGTGTTACATAACAATATGTATATCAAATAATAATAGTGAAAGGGATCATTATTCCAACATAAAGATGATAGTATAAAAGTTAATGGCAGACTGGTTCAATATAATAAATAGGAATGTGAGACAAGGTGTAAAATTGTCACAAAGTTATCCATTCCATATTTACTTAAATACATCATTGAAATGTATATCAAACTGAATAACCTTTCGCTCATGAAGGGCTGTTCCCCTACTTTATCATAAGATGAAATCAATACAACCTTTAGAAGATAAGAGTGCACTAAATTACTGACGTTCTCAAGATGCCTCGAGCTTGTCGTGAAACCAATGAATTTGCCAATACATATGCGCCTACCCCTAGATCCATCTGAAGTAGTAAATTTAAAGCCAATCAAAATAAGAACAGTTACTATTTTATTAATTTGTAACATAGTCCATTAGAATTTATATAGCAAGCAAATATTAGCCAAAAATAACCATAAAGAATTTCTTATTACTCTGCTATGTCCGAACTCACCAGGAGAGAAGTAAATGAAAGCGGAGATATGTCGTACCACCCTTACAAAGGGGAGACAGTCAACCTGAAGTGAACACATTAATGTTAATCAGAGTCCTGCAATCTCTGATCTCTTATATAGGTCGTAGGTCTGAGACGTTATTATTCCCATTGCCCAGGATTTGATGAAGAACCCCATACACACTATTATTCCACATATCCAGGATGTTATATTCTTGGACTTTTTCATCGTTTGAAATTTATTTACCAGGTTTTAGAATTCCAAGTGAAACAGATAATGGGAAAATTCAATTTTACTAGTTTATTACTGTTTTTCCTTGTTTTCCCAACAAAGAAACATGGCCTTAGGTCTGCATTGGGATTCTGGGAGATGTCTGAATTTATATAAAACTGGAAAACAGAATTGTGTGATACTACATAGAAGTGAGAAAAAAATGAACAAGGCCAGCTGCTCCTAGTCTAAAGTGTTGGAGTAGGATAACATTATCTTATCTATAGCAATTGTGCTTTTCGTTTATTTTTTTGGGGGAATTTGCTTTGTGAGGGCTCCTTGTATAGGGTAAGTTTTTGCTTTTCAGTTGAGTTGGGATGTTTATGTTCCCCTTGTAGCTATGTATGACTGAGTACGAGGGGTCACCCCCTTTTGGCAATTTTATGATACTTATTCACTTATTCTCTCCCATATAGCAAGGTTGACAGTACTAGTGGGCCAGGGAGAAATATTATGACCGTGCACATCCCTCTGTTATTCCTCAAACACAAGTGCTCTAAGGAAAGTGTAGGGCCTATTAACAGCATACATCACTTACCTGAGAAGGTAATCATAATCTCTCAAATAAGGACACAAGAAACGCCTAAAAGAGACGGGAAAGTGAAAATATAATTAAGTAGTAAATTACTAACACTTGACAATATAGACATGATATTATATGAACGAAATGAATACAGCTGAATAAATCTTACCATACTAGTGCCATAAGTCTCAGTTTTAGCATATCTTCTAGGAAATATTTTGAAGTCAACGGCCAAAATACAGAAGCATGTAACAAGCATCTGCAACATTCATCCTTGTGGCATAAAATAAAAATTTCAACAAATATGCTATATTCTTGACACATTTAAGAACAAATGAGACTGCATACTAATGTAACTCTGTATGATGAAATGTATGTCCTAATCAATGTTCGAAAAAGCTAAAAGCGGTACGAGGCGTTTTTTTCCGGACGAGACGAGGCGTAAGTTTCGAGACGGAACGAGGCGGAAGCCTCGATTTGAAGACTTAGAAGTCCCTAAAAATTTATAAATAAATACTAATAAAATCACTTTGTACTTTTTTGCAAGCCTCAACCCTACTATGATTACCCATAAATATTTTTCAGCCTTGTAATCCCACTTTACAAATTTTCTTACAAAAATAATTGTAATAAATTCTTATATATATATAATCTTATATATATATAATTCTTATAATAATTTATAATTTATAAATAATTTTTAATTTTTAATTCTAATATACATATTATATATTATATATGATATATTAATATACAAAGTCGTAGACGAAGAAGAAGAAGAAGACTCACACGAAGTCAGTCGAAGAGTCGATCACCTCGATCTGTCGCATAAGTTTATCTCACTTTACCTTAGGGCTTTTTTTTAAACCAAATCTTGGCCCACGCCTTGACAGGCCTTGAGGCGCAACGCCCCGATGCGCACGCCTCGACCAAATGAAGCGCACACCTCTTTATTTTCCAGATTTGCACACACCTCGCACCAGCAGTCTTCCGCCTCGCTATGTGAGGTGCGTCTCGAGGCGCACGCCTCGAGCACTATTTCGAACCTTGGTCCTAATAGGTTGAACCCATTCCAGAGAACAGAAGATCCATATTTGCATAGAAAGGTATATCAATTTTAATCAATACATCAGACAGTATACAAACTGCTCTTATGAAAAATTTGTAGCATAAAACAAATATCATTTGAAACCTTGATTCAAAGAAGTGGCTTTGGAAGAAATGTCAATAGGAAATTAAAACATAAATCATATTATGCAATATGCATAAACTTTAACTTCTAGATCTAAAACCGAAAACCAACACCACCAAAAGATTTCATTTATAGAAGTCCAATCTGCTAGAACCTGCCATCGAACATTATTGGTTTTCATCATTTAAACATGTTTTTACTACATAATTTACATTAGAGTTGAGGTATATACCTCAACTCTAATGTATATTTGCAATATTAAAAGAAGTTGAGATATATAATGTAAAAGAGTTGAGGTACATAATATAATGGTGTATACTAATGTCTCATGAATTCTTCTACCACATGTAAATAGTTAAATTTTATGTTGCAAGAAGCATTGCTAATAACTTCTTGACATATTCAGAGAGTTCCACATTTTGCATAACTTCTCATTTTTTTACTCAAGTTTCTGGCCAAAGAGTAATGGAGTAGCATGTATCAAATTCTTGATTGTGTTAATGAGGTGCCAGTGGTTTTTGGGTAGTGTAACATGGCTCAAAACTCATTTTGTTGTGCTTGAGTCTGGTTTCGATTTTGAGAACTCTAATCTTTATGTCATGTATACTCATTTTCTGCATAAGAGTTATGTCTTTCATTAGGTATATAACAAGCAACTTTGTGAAGAATGACCTCTATTGGAATTGAGGAACTAAAATGTACGAAATCACTGTTATTCTTCTTCCATTATCTTAGCTCTCTCTACGGTTATGGTATATCTAAAAAATAAAAGAGCATGCTGTTATATCCTTTGTTGTGTTCTTGCTGTTGCTAAAAGTTGCATGGTATTTCTTCTAGGTACTTAAATGTCATTCAAACAATAACTCTCCATCTTTATGTTCCCTCACCACAGCATTCATTTGTTCCCTGCACATGCTCATTATCTCTGTATTATTATAAAATCATGCTATTATAACTTGTTTTAAAAAATAAAAAAGTATGTGTTATATCAATTACTGTTTTCTAGCTGTGACTAATAGTTAGAGAGAATATATTTTCTAGGTACTTAAATGCCATTCAAACAAATGCTCCCCATCTTCTACGATACCTTGCCATAGCATTCATTGTCAACTAAAGGAGAAGACCTCAATTCAAGGATTTCATAAATGTTATTCAGCAAGAGCAACTCTATTTTGAAGATCCCATCACAGAGTTTTTGGCATGTGTGTGTGTGTGTATATATATATATATATGTCAAGTATGACTTTGATGGGGCTCAGAAAAATATGAGAGAATGTTTAGAGATAGGCTCTTAGACCTCCAACTGTTTTGCTTGCTAATAATATTTTGGCTGTCTTGGTAATTGATATTAGTACCTGTACTATTATAATACTGTTTAAATATATGTACACATGAGAACTGTTAGTTAGAGTAGGACTTGACTCAAGTTATCTTATATTTATTTAACTGCACCCTTTATTACCCTTTTACGTGTCAATAGTAAGGGCGAAAAAGAACCTTCCAAGTCATAGCTTGAGAGGATGTTAGTAAAAAACGTTTTCTCGTAGCTCATCAATCATTTGGGTTATGTTAAATCCAAGCCATTGTTATATATTTGACTTTTTATTTGTTTCCACTTTCCACCTAGAAGCATGTTTTTTCCCTCTTTTTTTAATTACGTAATGATTTCAGGAAAGATGATAGGAACTAATTAAGATGATTATTAGCGAGCTCAATTTAATCGGTGTTAAGTTCATAATCGTATGTAGACACCCCTTTATTGAGATGAACAAAATTTTCTAAAATGTCTCAATTGCTAAACATAGTTTAGAAAAAAGAATGGACTAATAATTCATGTTCTTATCTTAATTAACTGAATTGCATCACATCTTTTTTCAAGTATTTTCAATTTCTCCCTTTTTCATAATTTCAATTAAGGTGCAGTTATCTCTTTATATGTAATAGAGGTGCATTTGACATTATCCAAGCAGTATGCATGAATCACTTCTGACCACGTGCCTTCTTTTATTAAACGTTTTGCATTGTGCCTCTGGAATTGGAGTTTAACATGATTTCATAAATTATGTGCCTTTTCTTTACCCCTACTAATATGTTGTTTATTGCTCTATTGACATATCAAATCAAATTATATAGCATACTTTAATTGTCGAAATTTATAGCATCCAATAGCAGCTGCAACAACAGCTCCAGCTTTCAGAAACTTCTGGATTCTTTTCCTGTCCTCTGCATCTCGGTCGCTTTGTCTTTCACTCTCTTTGTCACCAATGTTGATTCTGCTTTTGCCTTTGTAATTACTACACCCCGTAAATTGCAGACCGATGAGTTTGCTACTGTTCGTTTATTCCAGTAAAACACGCCTTCTGTTGTCTACATCACAAATCTTGCTGTCAAGTATGTTTTCAAAATTTTCATGAATTTTTATAGAAAAATTTATTGGAATAAAACATGTTCATTTATTACATGATGCAGTTGTTAAATTAAGTGATATTGAGTTTGGTATTTTTGGGTTTTGATTTTGTGCAAGTGATTTTTTTTAGTTTAGGCAGGATGCGTTTACATTGGATATGCTTGAGGTGCATCAAGGTTTATGGGTCAGGATTTGTCCATAAACAAGGACACATTGTCACGAATTATCATGTGATTGGTGGCGCATCTGATATCAGGTTTGTTGGCATTTTTGTTCAATTTAGTCCATTTGTTTATTTTATTGTGGATATGCTCTCATTTCTAGTTGAAGTATCAGATTGATGCTTCATGTTCAGGTGGGATTATTTATTGTGTTATGCGACAAAGTGCTTTGTGACACCCCCAAATCCGGGTACTTCAATTTCCACGGGACTTGGTGTTCACTGTACAAATATCATCTATCTATCTACCCATAATAAATGCAAACCATGAAATAAATAGAAATAATCCTCCCCTTATGGGGTTACAACATCTGAAAATAAATACATCAATCCCAGGTAATACTAACTTTAAACATCTGTGCGGAACATAACAAATAAATAGTCTTACATAACTTTAACATAGAGCTGAAACATAAACATATAACATAAACAACAAGTCTTCATCACTTGTTGACCTTGCCCTTGCCTTTGCTAGTAGAAGGCTCGTCGGACCTTTCGTTCTTAACTGCAATGTTATTATTACGCAAGAGTGAGCACGATTGCCCACAAGTATAATAATATGACAACAATATAATAACATGCGAGTGAATCAAAGACATCTGAATAAAGAAACTCAACTTTTGACTCGAGGATAAATAACAAGAATCAAAAGAACATCTGAGGGTCATAAGACCTTGAACTATGTCCTAGGTTGTAAATTGTTTATTCTTTAAACCTTTAACAGTCATAAGACTATGGACTCTACTTCTCGTACTTAGGGGGATCAGCCCTTAGTACCATACTGTGCACAATATCTCAAAGCTAAAGCGTAAATAATCCCCTTTACAGGGTTGTTCATCTCAGTTTTGACATCAGAGTCCGCACCAAAGGAAGTTTGGTTTGGATAAGCTCAATAAGTATTCTAGAATTTGAAACGTTCATTAACTATGGACTAGTCGAATTAATAAGGGTTCACTAGTCCTATAAGATTCAACAATAACATCGATATTCAATTTAAACAATAAATCTCAAGAGTATACAATCGAATAAGTATTGTATAACTGAAGTAATACTTAAAAGAATAACATATCTCATATGAAAATCTTAACTTGAATAAACAAGGATAAGAACTTGCTCGATGTAAAAGTAAGGTTTGAGTTTAGGAAACTTGCAAAATATTAGACAAGTTTAAGGATAGGAAACTTGCCTCTTGCACAAGCTACAAATATAATTACAATTCACTTCCTCAACGTCCTACACATTACATTATGTATACGACATCGATTAGTTTTCATAACTACCATGTTTAACTATTGAACTATTCACTTAAGTTCGACTTACAACTTGGTTTATAATATTACTCAATGGCTAACCACATAACATGAATGTAAACTCACAACATGCATATCACACATGTATAGCCCTTTAAACAATCATAATCAAGTTTTACAATTACGATATTCAAGTTCGCATTTAGTTTGTTAACTTGAACCTTCACATTATCTTATACATGTCAATAATTTAATTTATTAGTCATGAATTTCAAATCATATAATATTCATGTATGTAACTTAAAACAACATCTTTTATTATCGAGAACACTACACTTGTGTGCGTGCATGTCCGAAGCCCTCCGATTGCCTCCGAATACGCATCAGTCACAAAGATGGCCATTTTTACCTATTTTAACGATTTCAAATTGAAAAACTTAAAGAATGAAAGTTGTAGGTCTACTCGTTATCTTTTCGAATCATCTTGAATCGCCTTAATCGGAGTTCGTATGAAAAAGTTATGCTTATTTTACTACAGGAGGTCAAAACAGTCTCGGAAACCAAAAAAAAGGGCTCCCGGACAGCTCTTATACCCGCTGGGGCGGGTCCTAATGCCCATGAACACCCGCTGGGGCGGGTCCCCCTGCTGGTGCACTCCCTGATTCGCGATGAACACACAGAGTAACCCAAATAAATCCAAATTAAACTAACGTAATGAATTATAAGGCTACCCATAATGTAAAAACTCTACAGAAACATTATATAACATTTCTAGCATGATCTTAGCATTTTAAATCATGTATTTACACAATCCAAGGCATCTATTTTCACTGTTTTCAATATTTTGTAAAGTTTTGAAGGAAAACAAGAAATTCAACGTTACGGATTCGTTATAACACCAAATCCATTCGTTTAACTTTCATTTTGTTTGTTTAAACGTACATAATTACATGCAAGTATCAATTTAAGTTAAATAAACGTATAAGGCGTATAAATTTTGTACGTAAGGGCCATATGTACAATTTCTACACTCTGTAACTTTTGAAAACCCAATTATCAACAAAATTTCATGGTGTGATCACTGAAAGTTATGCATATATGGCATATAATATGTTATAGACATCAATTAATATATATATAGCCATATCATGAACAAGTCATCAATTTAGTCTTTTACAGAAAACTTCAAAGTACGTTAATGGAAAGTTTTGAAAACTTAATTAAAACGTAATTACATAAAATTGATCACTGTGATTTATGTATACATGGTATAAAACATGTTATAAACATAATTTAACCCATATAAAATCATATAACCAACAATGATTCAAAATTGGCGATTACAAAGAACTTCAAAGTACGTAAAATAGAAAGCTTGAAACTTAGTATAACTGGGTTAAGAATTTACCCTGCTAATTCTGTTTGATGATATAGCCTTGATTAATATCTTCTCTACTTCTTCTTAAATTCACAATTCTCTCTCAAATTCTCTCTGAATATATGAACATGCAAACTGATATGTATATTATATAAAATATAAGTATATAATACGTATATATGCAGAGGGTGAGTGGTTGTCGGTTAATCCCATAGTAGGTTAACTGACCAATTCCCCTTAAGGCCTTGTTTGGCTAGCTTAAGTTCTCATATATTTTAATGAACTTACTATAATATAGTTTAATAATGTCACACTTTTAATTAATCAATTAATCTTATTTAAATCAATTAAATAAAATAGCATGATTCCATAATAATTCACATAGTCACATAATTAAAATCCTCATTTATTAATTATGTCAAATCATTAAATCTCTAATTAATTAGAATAACATTATGCTTATTAAATAATTCACTTAATCAAATAAGCTTAATTAAACACATACTTTTGCATATAAAAATTCTTCACATTAATTTAATCAATGTAACACATATAATTAAATTAATCTATCACAAATTCATCAATTAATTATTTAACTCAATAATTAAATCATCAAAAATATTTATTTAATTCAATAAATATTCAAATTAAATTACAAAAATCTTGTTCGTCACATCTTTCCCCCCTTAAAAGGATTCTGTCCCCAGGATCACGGTTCAATAAAAAAAATTCGTCCCGTTACATTCTTCCCCCCTTACAAAGATTCTGTCCCCAGAATCACATATACAAAAATTAAGTAAATAAATATGGATAATTCTTCATCATATGCTCTTCGAGTTCCCACGTAGCTTCTTCAGCATTGTGGTTCCTCCAAATTACCTTAACAGAAGGTATAACTTTGTTTCTGAAAACTTGCTCTTTCCTGTCAACAATTTGAACAGGAATTTCTTCATAGGATAAATCTTTCTCAAAATGTAGGGGTTCATATTCAATCACGTGCTTGTAATCGGGTTTGTAGGGGCGTAAAACTGAAACATGGAAGACGTTGTGGATATTCTCTAGCGCCGAAGGTAAGGCTACCTCATACGCAACTTCTCCAATCCTTCGCAGTACCTCAAAGGGTCCAATGAACCTCGGGCTCAATTTTCCCTTCTTTTCGAATCTGATCTTCCCCTTCCAGGGAGAGACTTTCAAGAACACATAGCTTCCCGATTCAAACTCAACGTTCTTACGGTGTGGATCGGCGTATTTCTTCTGCCTATCCTGAGCGGCTACCAGTTTTGTCCGGATCACTTTGACTATCTCTGTTGTCTGTTGTACCAACTCTGGACCTAGCAATTGTCTCTCGCCAACTTCATCCCAGTATAGCGGAGTTTTGCATTTTCTTCCGTACAACGCTTCGTAAGGCGGCATGCCAATACTAGCGTGGTAACTGTTGTTGTAACCGAATTTCACAAGCGGTAGGTGATCATTCCAATTTCCTTTAAAATCCATGATGCATACTCTCAACATATCTTCCAATGTCTGGATCGTTCTTTCATTCTGCCCGTCTGTCTGAGGGTGATAAGCTGTACTCATTCTCAACTGTGTCCCTATGCATTTCTGTAGTCGCTTCCAGAAGTTTGATGTGAAGCGCGGATCTCTGTCGGAAACAATTGACACCGGAACTCCGTGCCTCGAAACAAACTCTTTCACATATAACCTTGCCAACCGGTCTAAGTTGAATCTGATTTTGATCGGAAGGAAGTGTGCTGATTTCGTCAGTCGGTCAACAATAACCCATACTGCGTCGTAACCTTTCTGAGTTGTCGGAAGGCTAACCACGAAATCCATCGTAATGTGTTTTCATTTCCATTTTGGGATTTTCAGGGGTTGTAGCAAACCACTCGGTCTCTGATGTTCTGCTTTCACTTTCTGACAGGTTAGACACTTTGCAACACACTCAGCAACATCTTGTTTCAAATTCGGCCACCAGAAGTGCTGTCGAAGATCCTGGTACATCTTGGTACTACCGGGGTGAATCGAATACCGTGAGTTATGAGTCTCGTTCAAAATGTCATCCTTAATCTCTGGCACTGACGGTACCCAAACTCTGTTCTCAAATTTCAGTAGTCCCTCACTGTCTATCTTAAATCTCGGTTCGGTTCCTTCAGATATCTTTTTCTTAACCTTTTCACATTCTTCGTCCTGAAGTTAAGCTTCCTTAACTTTATTCAATAGGATTGTACCAGTTTGCATCTGAAACAACTTCTCGTCAATCTCCATCGGATACTTCACTTCTAATTCCAGCTTTTTCATTGCTGAAATTAGCTCCTCCTGAGCAGTCAACATCATCAATTTCTCCCGACCCTTTCTGCTTAAGGCGTCGGCAACCACATTAGCCTTACCCGGATGGTATAAAATTTCACAGTCATAGTCCTTAATTAACTCCAGCCACCTTCTCTGGCGCATATTCAAGAACTTCTGTGTCAAAATATATTTCAGACTCTTGTGGTCTGTATATATTTCACACTTCTTCCCATAAAGATAGCTGTTGCTGCTGCTGCAGGTATATATCTTGTCATATATGATTAAAATGGAATACTTGATAGCTACAGTTTTTCGTTTGATATAGTGAGGAAAATCTGTACAATGCATGGTGTTTTTTGGTAAGTGTACTCCGGTTCTTTTATTTGCACCATTATATACCTCAACTCTAATGTATATTTGTACCATTATATACCTCAACTCTAATGTTTAAATGATGAAAACCAAAAATACTATCATCATCAGTAATTAATAGGAATGCAAACAGGTAATTTATGGGTCTGTTGCAATAACAGTAGCTGCATAGTCACGTAAATTTTAAGACTCAAAAAACTGTGTTACATAACAATATGTATATCAAATAATAATAGTGAAAGGGATCATTATTCCAACATAAAGATGATAGTATAAAAGTTTAATGGCAGACTGGTTCAATATAATAAATAGGAATGTGAGACAAGGTGTAAAATTGTCACAAAGTTATCCATTTCATATTTACTTAAATACATCATTGAAATGTATATCAAACTGAATAACCTTTCGCTCATGAAGGGCTGTTCCCCTACTTTATCATAAGATGAAATCAATACAACCTTCAGAAGATAAGAGCGCACTAAATTACTGACGTTCTCAAGATGCCTCAAGCTTGTCGTGAAACCAATGAATTTGCCAATACATATGCGCCTACCCCTAGATCCATCTGAAGTAGTAAATTTAAAGCCAATCAAAATAAGAACAGTTACTATTTTATTAATTTGTAACATAGTCCATTACATGATATTATATGAACAAAATGAATACAGCTGAATAAATCTTACCATACTAGTGCCATAAGTCTCAGTTTTATCATATCTTCTAGGAAATATTTTGAAGTCAACGGCCAAAATACAGAAGCATGTAACAAGCATCTGCAACATTCATCCTTGTGGCATAAAATAAAAATTTCAACAAATATGCTATATTCTTGACACATTTAAGAACAAATGAGACTGCATACTAATGTAACTCTGTATGATGAAATGTATGTCCTAATCAATATTCGAAAAAGCTAATAATTCTTATAATAATTTATAATTTATAAATAATTATATATATATAATTCTTATAATAATATATAATTTATAAATAATTTTTAATTTTTAATTTTTAATTTTTAATTCTAATATACATATGATATATACTAATATACATATTATGTATTATATATGATATACATATGATATATTAATATACAAAGTCAGTCGTAGTAGTAGAAGAAGAAGAAGACGACTTACACTAAGTCAGTCGAAGAGTCGATCACCTCGATCGGTCGCGTAAGTCTATCTCACTTTACCTTAGGGCTTTTTTTAAAATCAAATCTTGGCCCACGCCTCGACAGGCCTTAAGGCGCAACGCCCCGATGCGCACGCCTCGACCAAATGAGGCGCACGCCTCTTTATTGAAAACAATAGGAAAGAAAGAAGGAAAGCATGAAAGAAAAAAGAGTAGAATTTTCAATGAAAATTACTGTGCAAAAAATAAATGAATACTACAAGTGAAAAAACAAAATTTAACATACTAAGACTAACAATATAACATTGACCATTTTTTTCCTCTCGGAACATATTCTTGGAGCTTTACCACTCGTTTTAAAAATCAAGCAATAGGAAAAAAAAGAGCCTGTTTGATGAGTTGCTTATGCAGAAAAATTATTTCAGGGGCTAAAATATATGTCCATGACCATCTCCTCTAATTATTTCAGGGGCTAAAATATATTCATGTCTTGACGGATGGACCGGTCAGAAGTTGCTCGTGAAATGAATGAATCTGAATTTGCTGAAGAAGTTCTTTCACTCCTTTCTTTGCCTAGGCTTAATTTAAAGCAAGAAGGTGAGAAGCAAGACTGACTCACACAAACAGGTAGTAGTAGTTTTTATTAATTTGCATGCCGGATCAATGTTGTTGGATGTTGGAACAATGCTTGCTTTGCACTGAGCACGATTAATTAATTTAATATTAGAAGAATGCAAAATATCAAATGTGGAGACGATCACAAAGAAATGAAGATGTTTTTGATTAAAAATTTTAATTTAAAATTCATTTTAGTCACCACATGGATCGAGAACTAAACTTTAAATAGATATTTTATACAATTTGCTTGGAATGGGTTCGGGCCCTAAGATGTATGGGATTTGGGATCATCAAAATAAAATATTTACCCGAAAACCGTGTCCGAAAAGCAATTTTCATTGTCATACATTCTTCACCTTCCATTCTCACTTGTTCATTAATAAATTATTAACTTCTTTTTATTTCTTTTTAATTATTTATGAGTTTAATTTTTTTCAATTTTTGAGAAATGTAGTACAAAAAATTATTTTAGAAATTAGCCCGTGTGTAAGGATTCTCTTATTCGACTCGGCAATAAATTTGAATTAACCTTTAGAGCTGTTGTTTGTTTCAGTGTTGTAATTTGTAACTACTTATCAAATTTACATATTGAAATCTGTTGATCAAAAAAATATATTAAAAATTTTGATAGTATATTTGATGTACTTTCTTGTGATAATAATTTTGTGTATATATTTATTTAATAAATTTAAAAATAATTTTTTATCTTAATATGTCAATTTGATTATAACAAAATCAATTAAGACAAATAAAGCTTGATGAAGGGAATACCATTTTTTGTTCCGAAGAACAAAAATCGTTTTAAAAATTAATTTATAAAAAAAATTAAAATCAATGACGTTCATTTTATTGTGGAAACTATAAATTTGGTGATAGTAGTAATCTTATGTAGTTTTTAATATTTATAATGACGTTGACAAAAATGCACAACTTTATGTTAGTTTTAGATTCAAAATTATCATAATTATGTCTGTTTTGGATTAAAATCATGAGATCTACTCCCTCCCTCCCTCTCCTCTAATAAAATCCTTTATATGAGAGACTGTCATTTAAATTAGATCAACAAATTCAATCCCTTTCCTTCCCTTTTACTTTTTTTTACCTTATACTAGCAATTCCGAAAAAATCCGATTCCTTCTATTTTTTTATGTCTGACAAAAATTCATAATAATTTTATGTTGTAGATTTTTGTCAACATAACACAAAAAAATTAATTCCTATTTTATTATAACAACAAATTAAAATTAATCCTCATTCACTTGATTGACAAAAAAGTCAATCTAGTGAATGAGTGATTAACTACTCCATTCCATTCGTTCTATAAAAAAAATTATATTTCCTATCATATTTATCTTTAAAACTAGTAAATTGTTAGCTTAATAATAGTGATATGATGATAAAATTGTGATAATAAACTCAAAATATTGTACTTATTATTAACAATAAGAATTTTATTTAGAAAACATTATTAATACAATTAAAATTATTTCTAATATATAGCCGGAGACGAACTATGATGTAATTAATTTTTAATGCTTTTTAACTTTTCCTAGAATGCTCTTCAACTTTTTTTAAGATAATTCTTATTTTATTTTTTAAATATTATATTTAATCTTTTAAATTTTATATAATTTTTATTTTAGTCTGTACCCAATAAACTAAGAAGCAAAAAAAATAAACAATAATGTTACCCTCACATAAAAAATGATCACGTAAAACTTATATACTGACATGCATATTTTTGGAATGGGTCTGGTAAGCGGAACCCATAATATACATGTGTATATATATTTTATGTGATATTTTTTTATGTGATAATAATATTATTTAAAAATAAATGGTAGAAATCTAAAAGCTTGACTAAATGGCACCCTCGCATTACAATCGTCGAGAATCGAGAAGAAGATCACAAACTAACGACGTCCCAGTCGGTCGATCTCAGACTCCCAAACTAACACCACCCTACGCCGTAGTAGTACGGAGGAGATTTATTCATTCATATCGAATGCGAGATCTATTCTCTCTATTTAAATGTTCGGTGACGAATTTTAAATAGGAAATTTTACTGTTCGGTGACGAATTGTTGGATTAATGGATGATAAATTAGACGGCTCATCATCAATTCTTACGGTAATTACAACCAGCTGCTATATCTCTCTTAATTTTTAAATTTGTTTTGCTATGAATCGTGCATTTATAAGATTTAATTAATTTGGGAAGTTTGGAGCTCTAGCAGTAAACACTGACCGACTTTTTTATCTCTTATTCACAATGTTTTTGGTTATATATTTAGGCAGATGAATGCATAAACTCTGATGCTACATTTAAATATATATATATATATATATATATATATATCAATCAGTTTGATTTTCTTTTGTGCATTTACTTGCCGGCTGTTTCACTTGGTTGTTTATGCCCTTTTTGTTTTTAATTTTATTTAGAATTTGCAAGTATTTTGCTAGAATAACAAATAAGTCATGAGGGCATTAATAACCTCTGGTATTTTACTCTGTATTGTATGATGTTGCTTGCTGCCGAACTTGTTTATCTTCACTCGGCTTAATTGTTTTGTCTTTAGCATTGGCTTTATTTCTTATTGCAGTTGTAGCCATGCCAGCCGGTTTCTTACAGTACTTTGGATGTGAATTAAGATGATGTTCAAATCTAAAATTAAATACAATTTGACTTGACTAATTATATATGAAGAACATTTTCTTATATTTCTTTTAAGTTACACTTAACTAGGCGCTATATAGGTACAATTTAACTTAACTAAGTATATTTTAAGTATAACGTTTTTTATTTTTTAAGGTATCTTAACTAGGTACTATATAAGTACAATTTAAGTATAATTTATGAAAAAATGTTCGGTTTCTTTTATCATCTCTCTTTTATAGCCATATTCGATTTTATTTTTTTTGACTTTTCTCCTCTTTATGTCATAATTTCTCCTTTATTTGGTCTGAAACTGTTACATTATGTCGAGTTGTCGAAATTTCACTGAAAAACTACTCTCTACATGAATAAGTTCTAATTTTGCGATTCGTGCCAAGGTTGTGGTTATGAACCGGCCGATACGCCAATAGCCGATACTTTGAACCACGCTTGTGAATATCAATTGCTCGTCATGTTTCGATGTAGTTGATTGGTGACTCTATGCTTTCTGAAGAATAAGGTTTGCGTTAATTGGACAGAAGAACGGATACATATTGTCAACATTCTTTATGTGTAAGCACATGTTTTGGGATGCATGCACATGTATTTCTTACCTAGTCTGTAGAAGTGCGTGAAAACTGTGTTGACCACTTAAAACACTCCTATGGGCGACATGAGAAATGAGTAAACTTCGTGTGAACGATGCATGATGCTAAATATGCTTTGATGAATTGTCATTACGCTTTCACCTTTTGATGGAAATATATACCGTAACTGTCAAAATGCACTTCAGAAGTTGTCTTTTAACTGGTGAAAGAAGCATTCATTACTAGTAATATTACAAAATACCATTGTTACTATCCTGAGTAAGCTTGAAATATCTAGGCAATGTTTATTGTCATCATTGGTAATAATCCATGGGATGGAGGCCTGCCCACGCCGAACTGCACTTCAGAAAAATTTGGCAGTAGTTGGCATACGTAGTTAAAAAAGAAAAAAATAGACTTTGTTACCCTGCATTCTATCCTGTCCTATTGTCTTTCAAAGCATGAGTTGTGATGTTGGAATTATTTTTAATGAATTCTAGATAGTAACTAGTTCTGGGCGTGCAAGTACATTAGCAGCTACTGATGCTGCTACACCTACTTTGAGGCGCATAGAGAGGGCTGCTATAGCTGCTGCCACTCCTATTACTTACCATTCCAGGTACTTGGTGATTTATTGTTCCTGAGAATAGATGCATTCACTTCCTACTCTTCAATTGATTTGTTTTTTTGTCCCCCTGCTGTAACATGTGTTTGTACTTTTCATATTCAGGGAACTTCTACTCCTTATCCATGAACATCTGCAAGCATCTGGTTTGGCAACAACTGCAGCTTCACTTTTGAAGGAGGCTCAATTGTTGCCTTTGCCATCATTAGCACCCCCTTCATCTCTAGCACATCAAGCCTCTGGACAGGAAACTCCATCACCACAAATTCAATGGCCTTCTGGCCGCACATCCTGTGGATTTTTTTTCTGAAAAATCGAATTTTACCTTACGGGATGAAGATTCCAGTGTGAAGTATTATTCAGCAGTGTGTTCCTCAAAAAAGAAACCATTGGTTTTCTCATCTGCGCTTGGTTCACATTCAAAAAATCAACCCCTATCTCAAGATTCCGACCCTCCGTCTTGCAGTAAATTGAACAATACTTCAAAAAAATCATCTGGCCCTGCAGACACACCAGATTCTCCATCAATATCTGCAATAAGACCTATTGCTGATGCAGAAATTCATTTAAAAACTCCAATTGTATTACCAATGAAGCGCAAGTTGTCCGACACAAAGGATAATGTGCCATTGCCATTGAGTAAACGACTCATGACCAGTGAGCATGGATTTCGGTCTCCAGTTTGTCTGACTCCTAATATTGTTCGTAAAGGCAGTCTACTAACCGATGCAAATGTGTTTTACACACCAAGTTATTCGTTGAAAGATAATCACGGGCGATTAGTACAACTTGATAACTTGGAGGATAGCCACAATAACAGAAATTTGGGTCAAGTGACACCTTCACTTCAACATGGTCTTTTAAATGATCCACAACCCACCAACACAGAAAGGTTAACTTTGGACTCTCTTGTTATTCAGTATCTGAAGAACCAGCATCGCCAATGCCCGGCTCCTATTACCACATTACCACCGCTCTCTCTTCTGCACCCACATGTCTGTCCTGAATAAAGGGAAGCGTTGATGCACCATCCAATGTGACTGCCCGGCTTACTACACGGGAGTATAGAAGTACTTATGGTGGAATCCATGGAAGTCGCAGGGATCGTCAATTTGTGTATAATAGATTTAGACCATGGCGTACTTGTCGGGACGATGGTGGTGCCCTTTTGATGTGCATGACTTTTCTTGGATATTCCTCTCGGATTGTTGCTAGTTGTCATTCTGGGGAGCTTAAAGTTTTTGACTCTGACAACAGCAACATGTTGGAGAGCTGTACTAGCCACCAATATCCTTTGACTATTGTTCAGTCATATTTCCATGGAGACACCCAACTGATTCTCTCTTCAAGCTCCCATGATGTGCGATTGTGGGATGCACCTTCAGTTTCAGCTGGACCTCGGCATTCATTTGAAGGGTGCAAAGCTGCAAGATTGAGTAATTCTGGGAGCAGATTTGCAGTGTTATCACTGGAGTTAACACAAAGAGAAATTCTGTTGTATGATATATAGACATGCAATTTGGATTTTAAGCTTACGGACACGTCCTCAAGTCCATCGGGTAGGGGAAATGTATATTCCCTCGATCACTTTAACCCTTCAGACACTATGTTGCTTTGGAATGGTGTCTTATGGGACCATCGGGAGTCCCGCCCTGTACATCGCTTTGATCAGTTTACAGACTATGATGGTGGCAGTTTCCATCCTGCTGGGAATGAGGTATAGTGAACCTGCTCCTGCATTTCTTATATTTTGTTAATTCACTTAGCCAAGTGATAATTCCACCTTCTGGTGTAATTATTATCACTTGGTCTTGTAATATCATATATTCTAAGGTCTGTATTCCAAATTTTATTTTAAATTTTGAATTTAGTGATAAATTGTTACTCTTCAGAGTTATGTGAGCAGGATGTATGGGTGGTAGCGGCAGGATCTGAAAAATCTTTAAATCAAAAGCTATATTGTCCGTTATAAGAGTGTGACACAGCTTCAACATGTTCTACCAAACTCCTCTAGCCGCCCTCTAGCTTGTTTAATTATATTGATAGATAATGAAGAAAAATGCAACAACAAAACTGTCATTCATTTGGTAAATTCTATTCCTAAAAGTGGTTCTAACATTTATAGTTTTATGTGTAATACACTACCTGGATGCAAGGATTCTTCGTTACTCGGGGAACTGTCGTATCCCCGACGAGCTGAATTGGATGTGTTTTTGTTTTTCTCTTTTAGTATCGATTTTGTTGAATATTATATATAATAATAATAATAATAATAATAATAATAATAAGTGTTCTGAAAGGCACTAGGTGGCGAAGGGGGCGTTAGGCGAGCAAGGCGTTTTCTTAGGCGGTCTCATTTATTTATTTTTCTATTATACATACTTTTTATACTGTACAAAGCATAAAATAGATGTAATTTTTTTAAAATTTAAATGAAAATTATATTAAAAAAATCTTGTAAGACTTAAAAATCATTTTAAGTATTGAAAAGGTTCAAAGTAGAGGTCTGATTCTTCCTAGGTCATGGGTGCCCAGCCAAATTTAGGCGGTAGAGGACCGCCTATCGCTTAGGCGGGGGATTAATCGGATTTAGGTGGAGATTTTTAGAACAATATGAATCCACGTATTCTGATATTTGGTAAATCTTCGTATCCCCGTTTTAGACACCTGTATCCAGGCGGCTTAAAATATTACTAATATGTATAGTATAGATTTGTGCGCGCTCAAGTATTTATTACTTTTTTTTAAAACAAAAATGTTCTTTTCAGGTGATTATAAACTCAGAAGTATGGGATCTTCGGAAGTTGAGTCGGAAGTTGAGGCTTCTTCGAAGTGTGCCTTCGTTGAACCAAACAGTGATAACTTTCAATGCTAGTGGAGATGTAATATATGCGACACTGAGAAGAAATATAGATGATGTTACTTGAGCACTAAATACCCGACGAGTCAAGCATGCCCTTTATTCTGCTTTACGCACTGTGGATGTTGTCAACTACTCTGACATTGCTACCATTCCTGCAGATCGTCGTGTACTCGACATTGCAACTGAGTCAACTTATTCTTTTGTCGGGTTGGTTACAATGGATGACCCAGATGAAATGTATTCTTCAGCTAGAGTTTATGAAATTGGTCGTCGGAGACTGACTGCTGATGATTTTGATCCTGATGATGCCGAGATCGAGGAGGAGGACGAAGATGATGATGAAGACCTAGATGAGGATTCATTAATGCAAACCAATGGGGAGGGTGAAACAGATGGGGATGATGATATGAGCAATGATGATGATAGCGTGAGCGAGCTTGGCGATGATGAAGATGAAGAAGATGGGGATTTCATGATGGATGACAGAGACTTCGATGGTGGAGCTGGAGTGTTGGAGATTGTGAGTGAGGAAGATGACGATGACTGTCAGTTAGTTGAATCTCTTAGTAGTGGGGACGAGGACGATTTTGTAGGTGCATTCTAAATGTTATTGTATTAGTTTCTAAATAAATCAAGTTGTATCAATAGTATTCACATTATATAATTATTGGTTTGTGAATTTTAGGTAAGGAATGATGATTATTAGTCTAATTTTAGGTAAGGAATGATCATGAAGAGAGAGATGCACAAACCGCTAGGATGTTTCTTTACACCAAAGTCCAATCATCTATTAGGAGTACTTTAGATCAACAATTAATTTATTTATGAAGGAAAATAAGAACATAATTGAAAAGAACAGAAAAGGAAAATTCGCATAAATTTTTTGATAACTCAGGCAGTACAATGATGACGGTAATATAGACTCCCGATCTAACGGACCCTGACACATATCTAACAACCTCTCATCTTACAAAAAGACACGTATTATTGATCAAAAATAAAAGACAATCAACAACTAAATTGAAACGCTGCGTTTGATAGCAACTCCTTCCCCTGCTCCCAACGACTATAAATTTAGGGAATTGATATTTCTACAAGACCTTACTCACATGAATGCGAATCCCGTTTACTATTCATATGACGGGAGTCTTGTGAAAATATCAATTTCTCTTGTAGCAATATTCAGTGGCGGAGGCAGATATTTTAAGCCAGGGGGTCCGGCAGGCGGGCGTTAGCGAGGCGACCGGCAATGACGACCGGCGGCAGCAGCGGCTCTCTTCTCTCCTCTCCTCCTCTGTTTCTACGAGACCCTCCAATATACAAACCTCCTCTGTTATTTACTTCGTTTCACAAATAAAAAAATATTGAAAAGGTTAAACACGTCCATTATTCCTTTTAAAAAGAGTATAAAAATAATTATTTTTATAGTGATGAGTATAAATTATCATCATATTTTAATATAGTGTGGTTAATATTAACATAACAACTTATTCACTTGAGATAGATATAGAACAAAAAATACATATTTAATATTGATAAATTTTATAAATAAAGTTCTTTTTGTGAAACGAAGTAATTATTATTTTTAAATAACAGAAATACTCCTTTCGTTTCAAAAAAAATAAATCCTATGACTTAGTTATATTCATGTATATAATGTCATTATTAATGAATGAACACCTTATTATTTTAAAAAGTATACATATATAAAATGAAAAGTAGTTAGTGTTTGTAAAATTTATAATGGGACTCTTTTTTTCTCTTGCAAAATTGAGAGATTATATAATAAAGTTTGTTAGACGACCTGCCTCCAAAAGTGTCAAAAAGATGCAAAAAATCTAGGTAAATTAGTACTTCTTCCTTTTTAAATTAGAGATTCATTTCTTTGACCATTTTAAAATTGCAAACGGATAAAAATTTATTAATATGTCAGTATTTATATTATGTGTAGGCTACTTAATTATAAAGTTATATATTTTTTAAATTTCTTTTTCTTCTTCTTCTCCTTCCCATTCCTTCTTCTTTCCCGCGCACACAGAGCTTCCTGGACCCCCCGCCATTGCCGAATTTCAGACTGGACTCTCCCACATACCTACTACATACTAATTTTTTCGGACGCCAGGGGGTACATGGACCCCCCTGGACCCCCCCTCCCTCCGCCCCTGGAAATATCAATTCTCTAAATTTAAGGCCATAAACGAGACTCGAATTCGTTAATAATATAATTCAAAGCTGAGCATAAAAAATAGTTCAAATAAAAATATGAGTAAAATCTGAGCAATGTTATACTCGACTCGTATTCTCGATTGTGATTCGATACATACTTGATTGATTCAGATTCGATTAGATACTCGATATATTCTCTTATAATATATAAAAAATTAAATCAAATTAGGATAATTAATTATTAGATTTAGTTTTAACTTTAATTTTAATTGTGATTTTATATTGATAAAGTGTAATAATAAATATATTTTCTCATTTCTAAGAAAAATAAAAAATTCAATTTATAATTATATTTATTATAAAACTTGTTATTATGTGAAGACTCGAATTCGAGCTTGAATTTGAAGCTCGTGAGTAGTTTGAATATAATTCGATCTGAATCGAATCGAATTCGAGTAATAAATATTCGAGTCGAATCGAATATGAGTAGAATTTTTCAAGTACAATTCGAATTCGAGTATGAATGGAGTTTTAGCACACAAAAATGGAGTTTTTTAAGGGCACTTCTAATGCATACAACCATAATTTATTTTTTTAAAATAAAAGTGACTGTTTTCTTTATACACTTCTAAATCTGCACGTTCTCTTGCTCGTGTACTCTATTTTTCCTTATAAAAATGTAAAATATAAAAGTGGCGTATAGTTATTTATGATGTAGTCATTTTTAATAATATAAAATATTTTCAAATAATTATTATTAAATAACAACATAATTTTACTACCGTGTCACTAAATAAAACACTAATTATCTTTAAAGATAAACATGCTGAAAAAATATATAGCCCATCATCATTCTTTCCCAAAAATTTTTGGCGGACTTATTCCCTCTGAATTTCAAATTCATATTAAAACAGATCAGATTTTAAAATTATATATTTTAAAACAGGATAAATAATTGATATTAATTTAAGGCATAAATATGTTTCACTATCCTAAAATATCTGACATATTCCACTTTGGTGATCCATCTTTTAATTTTTTCAATTAGATGATTGAACTATTCATTTTTTCCGATTCCATTCAATTGGGTCTGCCACGTCAGAAATTGCTGACGTGACATCCTAACATGCTAAACGAGTGCTTATGTGTAAAAAGAATATATATTTTTAATGAGATCAAAGGACAAAAAGGTAAAACAACAAATAAAACAATTAAAAAGTACACAAATAAATATAATTTAGAAAATATATAAAATTAACATTAATAATTAAGCAAATTACAGAAGAAAAAAAAACATAATTATGAATAATTACACAAGAAACTTAACTTAAAAAATTACACAACTAACATAAATTAAATGTAATAAATTAACAATTAAACTAAACTAAACAAAAATACAATTAATCAAAACATACATAATAAACAAAAAAATGAAAAAAACTAAAAATAAATATAAAGTCTTCATCTCCTAATATTCCACTTCTCATATATTCTCTCTCAAAACAAATAACAGAGCACCAAACAGTACCTACAAATGTTTCTTCTTCCTATTGACTTCAATACTCCTATGAAGCAGCTTTTGAATACCCATTATATACAATGAAAGAATTTATGTTCTCACAAAATTAAAACTTTAACCCCGTAAGTCCCACTCCCACATCCACGATTCCTGTTCAGTTCCTCGGTTCTCCATTCTCCCTCCTCGGTCCCTGTTCTCCGGCCTCTCTTCATCTTCCCCTCGTTTCACTTTTCTAACAGAAATGACAAATTAGAAAGCACACAATTAATACTCACTTCAGAGTCGGTCGGGGCTTTTAGTCGGGGGGAAGGTCGACCAAATCGGAGCTCCGACGCGCCTTCACGCGCCGGTTTTATTTTCCTGCGGTTATTCATCCCCTGCTGTTTTGAAGGGGTGTACAGTGCGTACAGTTACGGTTTGGTGATTTTACGGTTCGTGCAGTTACGGGTCGGAGCCCCATTTTCTGTCGGGTTTTCGGGCTCCCTCAGGTGATATGGGTTCCGTCCGGTACATGATCGTTTCCGGCTGTTCTTCTCCCTTTTTCGCGCGGTTTCCTCTCGGTTTCTTCTGGGAGAGAACCGTAAAACCCTCCCAAAACTCAGGTTCATGCCCAGAGTTTATGGTAGCAGACCATTTGCATGTTGATGATATCGTAGTGTTAAATTGTCATCGGTCGGGTGTGGGGAGGGGGTTCTGTACAATGGTGTAGATACCCATGCTTAAATTAATTCAATACCCATGCTTTAGCTTTGTTTGGCGTTGTGGTTTTGTATTTCAATTATAAGGTTTGTTTCTAACCATTTTTTCATATGTTCTAGCAAACAGGTGCTACTATGCTTTAATGAAGCTTTATTTATGCAACATGAATCATACCTGGATTCTCTGAACTCTTTTGTTGAATTTGTCAAGGAATTTTGCTTAATAGCTTGACTCATTTTTCTTTTACCCTTTGTGTTGGGCTTTGGCTGTGTTTCCATGATTCTTTTTGTTATACTCCAAATTGTACTCTGGTGGCAGCCCTTTTGAAGCATTTGTTTGTAAATTACTTTACTTATCAAAAACAAGAAGATATCTATTATTTCTCTGAGTGCATCCTTCCTGTACATCTTTGTTTCAGACAAGATACGAATGAAATGTTTTTTGTTATTCCCCAATGAGTTTTATAGAGGACTTTCCACTTGGTTAGTATTTTGTGTATTAAGTAATGGCTCGTTATAGGGTCTGTATTCCAAGTGTATAGGTAGCTCGTTGTAGGGTTGGGAGGTTGGCTGGTTGGGTTTTTTGTGTTCTTCTTTCAGAGTTTGGGGTGGGTTAATTTGATATTTTTGTTGGTTTCCGCCTTCTCTCATAGGTTTGTTATTTTCCTAATGTACAGTATCTATAGAAATTGATTTTCTATTATTTTCGGTTTGGGTATAGCCGTGGAGGATTACTTTTCTTTTGTCTATATATTTTCAACGTGTGAATTCTATCTTTGTACGCATGTTTTGTTGTGGATCAAGCTAACACCAATTTTTTCCCATCATATGTTTCATTAATATTGTGGGAAACCCATATGATGCTGCAGTTAAGAGGTATGCAATTTTTTATTTTTATTTTCTGTTTCTGTTTCATTTATTTATTCTGGGTGATTTTAGTAGTTGCTAGGGATCATATCTGACAAGTTGATATACCTGTGTCAGGGTGATACTAAGGGATCTGCTAGGTGTGGAGATGTACCTGCCAAGAAGGAGCTAGTTGGAGCTCAGCTTATGAATCCACAAGTATGGTAGCAAAGAGTCAATCTTTGAATGTTTCTTCTGGTTGTAATAGCTATATTTAGCATATTTGATATGTTGGAATGAACTAATTACAAATAGTTAACTATTTATTGTTATTTTGTTTGGTGGTGTATAAATATCGCAGTATGCCCATCAGGGTTCTTTCACACAAGGCATTAACTATGTGAATTCTCACATTTGAACTTCCAAGTAAATTTCTATCCCTCTCTCTCTCTATATATATATATGTGTGTGTGTGTTTAAAAGGTTTTATTTTTCGTTATCAAAGTAAAACTGATTGGAGTTTGAATGTCCTGCATATTTTTTACTTGGGATATAGGTTTATCTAGTGTTTTTCATCTCCATCTTTTAAAAGATCAAGCAACCTTAGATATTGATTTTTTCCATTCATGAACTGTTGTTTAAATTTTAAAGATCTTTTAACATACATTTAAAAGACATTGTGAACTTTCCATGTCATAACATTGGCCGGTTGGGAAATTTGATCCGGGTAATCTATATTCGCTTTTGGATTTTATGCCTTAGCATTTGATTAATTATTTTAATGTATATTTACTTGTGAACTTCCTGAATTGTTTGTTCCTTGAGTGAAGATACTAGTTCTCAATTTTTGAGTTAATTACCGGTAACAATCCATTGGCGCCCTGAAACTTCTGTGATTATTTTTGCAGGAGAATGATGAATTTTTTGAATTAATATCTTCAAAGTTTCTGTCAGAATCTAGATATCCAGTGTCTGTCCAGGCAGTTGCTCTAAGGGTTCTTTTCAGCTGTTCGTTGACATGGATGGTGTGATAGTTACTTAAGTTTATTTGATTTGATTATCTTTTAACACATTTAAGGTTCACTTCATTGAAGTTTATTTGAATACAGTACCCCCATGTTTTTGAAGAAGATGTTTGGAGAACATTAAAGGCTGGGTGATGAATGACAACACTAGGTCTTCTGGTGAAGATAATAACTGGAAGCATGACTCTGGAAGAAGGAAATCCTCAGACTCTGAAATGTTGAGGACATATTCTACTGGAATTCTTGGTGTATGTTTGGCTGGGTATGCTCGGTTTTCCCGCTGTTTTATTTTCATATGCGTTACATATTCTTTTAAAAAATTTGGTTTGATGACTTGCAGTGGTGGTCAAGTAGTGGAAGATGTGTTAACATCTGGATTATCAGCCAAGCTGATGCGATATCTTCACGTCCGGGCTCTAGGGGAGACAAATACAAGTCAAAAGGATGTTAGCTATTTAACAGAGAGTAAACTTGCATCGGCAACTACTTGCATAAGAGGTAAAGAAGAAGTTCGGAGTAGGTTCAGGCAAGTTTCAGAGACTTCTCAATTGGATGCTCCTAGGATAGTAGAGGAGGGATATTTAGACTAACATGTTACTGAAAAGGATCCTGATATAATCATCAGTAGGCAAGCATGTGAACCCTGGATTGATGGCAGAGAACCACCTGATGATTTGGCTGAAGATGATAATTATGAGGCTGATGTAGAAGGCGGTAATAGATGGCATGGTTTACGTGATGGGAAGATAAAGTTTTTAGAGAGAAATGGTCAGGGCAGGTCATTAAGAGAGGAAGATTTGGATGATAGTGTCAGAGAAGACTCTTCAAGGCGTAGGGAAAACCGTGGATGGGCAAAATCTAGAGGAAAAGGGAGGGGTTAATGAAGATGCTATGGAAAATGAACATTCTTTGACCTCTCCAAGGGCAGGAAGAGGACAGGAGCGGAGCACCAAGGACAGGGGTTTAATAAGAAATCTAGATTTGGTAAGGGTACCAGATGTAAAGAAATGTTTGGGGATGATTGGTGCTGATAGTTTTGCCGTGGAAAGAGATGATAATGATGACTGCTTCCAAGAATGCAGAGTTGGCTCCAAGGATATCTCGAATCTGGTGAATAAAGCAGTCAGAGCTGCAGAAATTGAAGCTTGGGGAGCTGCTGCTCCTCCAGAAGCCATCAAAGCTGCTGGCGATTTCGCTGCTGAAGTTGTCAAATCTGCTGCATTGGAGGTGAGTAAACCAGCTTTCTTCTTGCCTTCACTTTTTAGGGTCTGTCCCTTTGGTAACACTTTTATGAAGTATGATCTATAAGTAAAAACTTAATGCATGATTCAAAATCGCGGTAGCGGTTAAGGTTGCAGAAGTTTTTTTGTTTGATTCGGCTTCGGTTTTGGCTTCGAGCTATACACACTGTTATGCTAGAGCTTCAAAGTTATTTATTTATTCCTTATTAGTATTATTTTTAATTGGTTAGTGTGCAAGTAAACATATTTATTATTACTTCTTCTATTTCACAAAAGGAGTCCTATTGGTTGACAAAATTATTATTTTTATTACCATAGTTGTTAAGGCGTCGCCTAGTCGTCCAGTCGGTAAGGAACTTGCAAGGCGAGCGAGCGACTTGATCAAAGACGGAAAGGCGAGCGCCTAGAACAAACAGGTGTCGCCTTGGACAGCGCGGCGGCGACTTGGACGACTAACCGGCTGATCGAGCGACTTGATATTTATGGGTATGGTATGGATTGACCCAAATCTGAACTGGGTTAAAAAAAACGACATCGCAGGAACAAGAAATCTATCCCTAGTCGATCGATCGATTATTCCATTCGCAGCAAACTCAGAAGATCGACGTCGTAGAGAACTCAAAAGATCTTCGCCAAGACTGTGAAGGGATCGAGAGCGAGAGAGAGACCGATGCGAAGAACGACCGAGAGCGAGAGACTCTTCCGGCCTGCACGACAACGATCGTCGATCGGCAGGTATGTCCGATGTTTTTTTTCTCTTCCCCTTTTCTGCTTACTCAGTAGTGAGGTCTGAGAGTGAGAGAAAGAGAGAGAGAGCGAGACAGATGATGATGACGATGTCGTCTTTTATTTTTTTCCCTTCCCCTTTTGTTATCCTTTTTACTTTGTTGAAGGTCTCTCAATATATATATATATATATATATATATATATATTTACATATGTATAAATTTAAACATATGTAAATTTATTTATATATATATATAAATAAATTTATATTATATATATTTATATTCCAAACAATTGCTATATATAATATATGCTTCGGATGTTTACTGTTTGACTTTTTTTTTATATCATTTATTTCTATTAATTATATTATATTCTTTATTTATTTATTTTTTGCAAGTACATATTTCACTACTCAAGAAAAAAATTAATCAAACATAGAAAATCATGATTGTGAATTTTTTAATTATATTTAATTTAGTAATACTATGCTATATTTCTATTAATTATATTATATTGTTAGCTCCAATATTTTTTACAAGTACATATTTCACAGATTAAGAAATGCATGACTGTTAGTACTACTAAATAGTTTACTCATCATTTTGACTTAATAATATGAACTATTATTAGTTATTAATTAGTACTCTATATATATTATATAGTATTAATAATTTTATTCCATAGTGTTATGTTTTGAGTTTAATGTATATGAAATTTTATTGTCAATATACTCGTTAAGTAAATAAATAATATATAAATTGCACATTGTAAACGACTTGTCGCCTTACGGACGCCTAGGCGGTCGCCTTGTCGCCTAGGCGTCCAGGCAGTCGGTTACCGCCATGACTCGCCGTGGCGCCGTGACAACTATGATTATTACTCCCTTTGTTGTACAAATAAATTTCATTTGTTGATTTTCTGTTACATCATTATTTTATCTTGATTTCTCTGTTACGCCGTTATTTCTCCTTGATTTCTCTATTATACCGTTATTTCTCTTTGATTTCTCCATTATACTGTTTTTTTTTCGTTACTGTGAAATTTCATCTGTATGCTACTTTACAATGGTAATTCTTGAAATTCCAACTTGCTATCGGATCAGTGAGCAGCGAAACCAAACCAATCCTCCAAGATTTCGGAAACTCGGCTGATACTTTGAACCATGTGTTGTAATCCAACCAAATTCTCTTAGAATTTCTTTTTTAATTTTCTCTTTTTTGCTTAGAAGTTGTAGAAGACTATCTAAAGTATGTCTCATAAATTATTTATAGAGCTCAATTTTAAAAGATAAATATACATATGAAAAAAGTATTAAGGGATAAATATAAATTCATAAATGATTTCAAACTTTAAGGATAAATATCAATGGTGAATGGAAGAAACAAAAACTTCTAAAGAAGATTGAGATAATTAAAATGTTGTCTAGAAGAAGATTATTTTTACAGATAGAGAGAGTTCGGAGAAGGGAGAGATTTTGTATTTGATGCGCATTGAAAGATGATTGGCAGATGACATTTCAAGATTTTAATCCACGGAGTGAGAGCAGCCACAATGCATTGAACCTGAGAGAAATGAATGCAGAGCTATAAAGAGCAGTGTCAATTGAGGAAGGAGAGTGAGAGAGAATGGAGGGTGAAGCACTTTGGGCTTTTGAGAGAATAGAGACTGGAGAGAGAGGAACAACTAAGAGTTGGGCTGGATCGGCGAATTTGTTCTGGAAGCAACAGCACTAGAGAATATACATGGAAACAGTACTTTATGCGTTTGAAAAGTAGTATGTAGAATCAAAAAATTTATTTATTTTTTCAATATTTAAAATTTGTCTACTGTAATACAACCAAAGTTACAAAAACTACCTTTTTACTCTTTTATGTAAAAAAAAAAATTCTTAGAATTTTTTTTGTCTAAATGAATCTTTAATTATATGTATATTTTGTATTCAACTTTAATTCTTAGTTTTGTGTTTTTACATATTAGGAATTCAAAAGGACAAATGATGAAGAAGCTGCAGTTTTGGCTGCATCTAGAGCTGCATCTACAGTCATCGACGCTGCTAATGCAATTGAAGTCTCTCGGTTAGTAATTTTATTTGAATATGGGAAGTGCTTGAGTATATATTTTGGCCTGGAATAGTTGGTATAACATGATCTATGTGTTTGTGTCATGCTGGTGCTAGGATTTCAAGTGGTGTGGATGGGGATTCAGTGAATACGAAAGGAATAGAACCAAAAGTAAATGAAGAAGTTCACGAGTTTTTCATTCTGGACAGTGAATCCTTGGCAAAACTCAGAGAGAAGTTTTGCATTCAGTGTCTTAAGATACTGGGAGAATATGTTGAGGTTCTTGTCCCTGTTCTGCATGAAAAGGGAGTTGACTTCTGTCTTGCGTTGTTGCAACAAAGTTCCAGACATAAAGAGGCATCAAAGGTCTCCGTGCTTGTGCCTGATGTGCTAAAACTAATCTGTGCTTTGGCTGCTCACAGGAAATTTGCTGCCGTTTTAGTGGATCGCGGTGGCATGCAAAAACTTCTTGCTGTCCTAAGAGTTGGCCAGACATTCTTTGGTCTGTCTTCATGCTTATTTACAATTGGTTCGCTCCAGGTACTGGAATGCAGTAGTATTAGTTTCTTAATAGATTGTTATATTTTGTCTTTCCCGTCACCTATCTTTTTCTTGTTCTTTTTCAAAACTGTATATCTTCTTATATATGTTCTACTGAGTCTAACTTTAGAATGGTCTTTTAGGCGATAATGGAATGTGTATGTGCACTCCCTTCAGATGTTGTTTCTCAGGTGATTGAGTTAGGTCTTCAACTTCTCGAGTGCCCCCAGGATCAAGCCACAAAAAATGCAACTTTATTTTTTGCTGCAGCATTTGTCTTCAGAGGAATATTGGATTCTTTTGATGCTCAGGACGGTTTACAGAAACTACTGAATCTTTCACATGATGCTGCTTCAGTAAGATCTGGGGTTAATTCTGCTGCACGGGGACCATCTACTTCAGGATCGCTTCGAAATGATCGATCTCCCCCAGAAGTATTAACCTCTTCTGAGAAGCAGATAGCTTACCACACCTGTGTTGCATTGAGACAATATTTCCAGGCACATCTCCTCTTGCTCGTGGATTCAATCTGCCCAAATAAAAACAATCGAAGTGCGGCACGAAATATTCCAAGCGCTAGGACAGCCTACAAGCCAGTTGATATTAGTAACGAGGCTATGGATGCGGTGTTTCGGCAGATTCAGAAGGATCGGAAGCTTGGTCCTGCATTTGCGAGAGCTCGTTGGCCTGCAGTTGACAAGTTCTTAAATTCAAATGGGCATATCACAATGTTGGAGTTATGTCAGGTCTGGGTTTGAATTTCTCTTCATGTTTTTGTTTTAATCATGACTTGTTTCCTCTGCTATATATATTACTCTTGCTTTGTTTGTAGGCTCCACCTGTCGAACGTTACTTGCACAACTTGCTTCAATATGCATTGGGTGTTCTGCACATTGTTACATTAGTACCCTACAGCCACAAACTAATAGTGAATGCTACTCTGAGCAATGATCGTGTAGGGATAGCAGTCATTTTGGATGCAGCAAATGGTGCTGGTTATGTTGAACCTGAGGTATAGGTTCTTGTAACCTTTTGGCTTTATTTTGTTGGATCCCACAACCGGGCCTTTAGTGCAATTATTATGCTTCCAGTCTCACCTGATACCGGCTTATGTCTGATAGCTATTTATCTTAATTTACCAGATTATTCAGCCAGCACTTAGTTTACTGGTAAATCTTGTTTGTCCTCCACCATCAATCAGTAATAAACCACCTCTACTTACTCAAGGTCAACAATCTATAGTCCAAACTTCAAATGGTCCTACAGTGGAAATGAGGGACAGAAATGCAGAACGGAATATCACAGACCGAACCGTTCACATGCCCAACCAGAATGAACTGAGAGAGCGGAATGCGGATATGAGTGGCATAGAACGGGGAAGCTCAGCGGTATTCAGCACACCATCTTCTAGTAATGCTTCACAAACACCTGCGTCAATAGTAACTTTGGGATTAGTTGGAGATCGTAGAATTTCCTTGGGTGCTGGAGCAGGTTGTGCTGGCCTTGCTGCACAACTTGAGCAAGGATACCACCAAGCTAGAGAGGCTGTCCGTGCCAACAATGGTATCAAGGTTCTTCTTCAGCTGCTCCAACCACGCGTTGTTACACCTCCTGGTGCCCTGATTGTCTTCGGGCTCTCGCATGCCGAGTTCTGCTTGGTTTATCGAGAGATGATACAATTGCACACATATTAACGAGGCTTCAGGTAAATGACTTTCAAACTACATTCATTTTGGAGATTGAACATCGGTCATTACTTTGTACTATTAATACATAGCATACATATAGATAGAGTTTGTTCTTATTTATAAAGAATTCCGTTCTGGAGATGAGCTTTGAGTTACCATTTCGCTACTGTTTTGATGTCTACAGTTATATAACTTAATTGTAACCATCTTCATTATTTCTTTTAAAATATCCCCGTGGAACAAAATTTTGTTAAGTCAAGAAATGGGATTAGAAGGGGCTGAGTGAGGAGGGAAAAGGGGGGGTGGGGCTCACTCCGTAAAATTTAAAATTTAATTACCTGAAAGGCGGTGTAGAAATATAGAAGCCTTAAAAGAAATGAGTAAATGCAAAACTGTCCCAAAGTTCCACACTGTTGTCATTTTGGTCATGAAGTTAAAAATTCTCAAATGGGTCCATCTAGCTGTCAGAATTTCCCTTTATACATTGTGGTCAAAATATTTATTGGAATATGTTATGTGTTGGCACATTACCTATTTAATACGATTTAATCTTATTTTAGAGGCCTTGATTTATTTTCAAAAGGTATATCACTATTCCAATACTTATTAAATTATTTTATTGATATTTGTACTCGTAAAAATAAATAAGTTTTTAAAAAATATCTCATTTTAAAAAACCATTCCACCAAAGCAATGCCCAGAGACTCCCATTCCCCCAACATCAAATTATATAGCTTAGAAGTTATCTCTTTGGCTGATTGTTAACTGTTAAGAACCTTGTAAGTACTTCTATGAAGGTGTCAGAGACTTGGCTATCTAATTAACATTAGCGCAAGGTGCATTCTCCTAATTAGACATGCACTGTACATGCATCATTGTCTTTTACTGAACTTCAACTAAATATTTCGAAACTTTGACTACCATTTCTTGAAATACTCAAAGAATACATATAAAGATCAAATAAAATATTCACTACTGATAATAAGACTAATGAACCTAAGAATAGTGTATGTCTAGGAATTTGTGGGTGGGCTGTACTTGACATAAAAAGAACATTACTGGCAGCATTTAGTCCATAGCAATGCAAATACGTTAGAATTGATTAACAATACATACAAAAACCCATTTTCCCTGAGTTGGTATGTTGTTTGTCTTTTATAATCCTTAAATGCTTGGAACATAGTTGTTAAAGAAGCAAAAAAGGTGTCTGCCGCCTAGGCATAAGGTAAGGCGAGACGCACCTCTAGGGCCTTGTCTTATCTTGGCTAGGGCATGACACGTTGAAAGTGGCGTGCGGCTTTGGGCCTAGGCTTGAGGTACAAGTCACAATTAAGGCATGTCTTATTGAAGTCTTCTAAAACAAGACTTCAAGTAATTATTTTTTCAATTTTTTTTCTTCCTTTGGTTTTATCTTATTTTTTTTATTCTTCCCTAGTTTTTCCTTACATATTTTTTTCCTGGATAACATTCCTTCCTCAACTCTTTTTCTTCCTTTGTTTTTCTTCTTTCTTATGCTTTATTATGTATTTATGACACATATTGTCAATGTGTTCAGTACATGCTTTATTGTAACAAATGTGACACCACACATGTACAATCCATTATTTAAGGTTGAGCACCTTAGTTCGGTGAGAGGCGCACATTGCCTTGCGCATCAAGTTTGGGGAGACCTTTGCACCTTGGTGTGCCTTTTGCCTTTAATAACTGTAGTTTTGAATATATAATACTTGATATCCAAATTTTATTACTAAGTTCCGTTGTTTATTACTCTCTCCGTCCCATAATAAGTGATTTTTTAGCTTAAATCACACATACCAATACACAAGTTCAAAAATATTGTTTTCTCTTTCTTCAACCTTTCAACTTCAATAAATACCATTGGCTGCATAAGGGCACATATGGGAAAACGTGTATCTGAGTATAAAAACCATTGAAGGCACATATGGGAAAATATTGTAAAATTGTATTGGAGTTCTAACACATCACTTATTTTGGGAAAAAATGTTAAACCTAAAAATCACTTATTATGGGACGGAGGGAGTAGTTAATATCTCTAGTGTTAACTCGTCATTTGTTGAATATGATGACTAGCTTGATCTTCTCTAAGTAAGATAATTAGTACTAATCCTGATTAAAGTAATCATCATTCAATTTTTGCCTAGTCAAAATAGAGGGATTAGTTAGAATAATTAGTGTAAATACTTGATTAAGGAATGGGGGCGACGCCTAGGCGGTCCAGGCGATGGAAAACTGATACGGCGATGGGCACCTTGAGGTGGAGATGCTAAGGCATCTCCACCTTAGCATCATTCAATTTTTGCCTAGTCAAATAGAGGGATTAGTTAGAATTAATTAGTGTAAATACTTGATTAAGGAATGGGGGCAACGCCTAGGCGGTCCAGGCGATGGAAAACTGGTACGGCGATGAGCACCTTGAGGTGGAGATGCTAAGGCGTGCGCCTTGGACGCCTTGCAACTTTATTTTCTATGTGGTGTTTGTTGAATTTTTCATTTCTTTTGCTAATTTTTAATATCAAGTGTTTTGTTTTTGGATTGTTATTGCTAAGTATTTACATAATTATGCCTTTAATGTTATTCCATAGTATTATGTTGAGTTTTAATGTATATGAAATTTTATTGCCAATATATTTGTTAAGTAAAATAAATAATATATAAATTGCACATTGTAAACAACTTGACGCCATAGCGGTAGCATTGTCGCCTAGGCGTTCAGGCAGTCGGCTACCGCCATGACTCGCCGTGGCGCCGTGACAACTATGCTTGAAAATGGCACATATCACATCTTTTGATACCTGGCTAATGATGAATAAAATGGCGAATAAAAATTTGTAGCTCCAACAAAATCAACATATTCGTGTAAATCTTTATACTCGTAATCCTTTTGAATTGATTTTTCTTCTTGTTGCTTCATAAGAGCAATATATTATTTCATCCCCATTTGGAATACTTCCAAATCTAAAAAAATAGTAACAATCAAGATAATATTGTGATATTATCAATTTTACCATGAGTGGCCATGAACAAATAAGGGGTTTACTAATACGAATTCTTGATTGTTGCAGTCCTTCCCACCAATTCCTTGGTATGTCTTCAAGCTTGTTTAATACAAATGCAACTTTATTATCATTTGGGATCAACAAATAGTTAAAATAATTATCTAAGTCATCATCTACCCAATGATCGATAAAGTATTTAAAGTCCCAATATCTTCGATAGCTATTAAACTCTTTAATGATAATCAATTTTTGAAAGGCAGAAAGTTATCCAAGTCCGAATATGGTCTTTCCTTTTGAGAATGGAAATGCATATGAAATTGTTGGCACTTCACATGAGGGTGACTAGCTTCGTTTTTGTTATCTTCCATACCACGATACTAAAGAATTATGATACCAACTGATGAAAGATGGAAGCGGCTAGGGGCTAGATATCGTTCTAGTGCAGCCACAACCTACATAGGTAAAATAACCCAAGAATCCACTAATCCGTTAAATGCCCATGAAACCATAAGGAAAATAGAATTCTAGAATCCACTAAAGACAGGGAAAAGAAACCCAGAGATATTTTCTATTTATCAAAAGGTGTCTTGTAATTAAGGCTCTAAAAAGAGCAAACCGTTCGGGCTCGATTCATACTCGCTCGACTAAAAGTTCGATTCGAACTCGACTCGAAATATAAATGATTTAAATATGAACAAATTATAATTATAATTTTCTATTGATATTCGGAATATGATCGAAAAGTTCAAACAGCTCGGTGTCGATTCGAGATCGTGCTCGACTCGGTAGCTAAACGAGTCTCAATCAAACCTTATTTTATATTCGATAAATTTTATGAATAAAATATGAGAAACTCAATATTCGTCTCGCCTCGGTTCATTTACACCCTTACTTGCAATCAACATTAAAGACCTTTTTATAATAAAGGTCTATTACAATTAACAAAGTAAATTCAAATAAGAATTAATGATGTAATCATGTCCCTATTATTCCTTTATTATAGCCTAAAAATAACCCTAGAATATCCTAGTCACTATAATTTAGAAAATTATAAATAACATTATTTGTATAAAATAATACAAAATATCTTCCTCCATCAAATACTACCTCCATCCCAATTCACTTGACAAACATCAACTTTCATGGTCAAATTGGCCACTTTTAAAATTAATGATTGAGCGTTCTTATTTAAATTTTTGGAATGACGGAAGTTGGGATTAGTATCAAATTCTATGTACTTTACTATGATTATAGTCCCTTCACCAAGATTTTAGAAAAAGAATAAGATATTTTGATTGTAAAAATGGTCAATTTGACCCTACAAAGTCAACTTTGTCAAACAAACATAATATAACATGCATGCTTATATGTGTGTTCTTGTTTAGATTGAATACGATTATTTATATGTGGTAAGATTTCATATTAATTGTTGTTTGATAGTTAGTTAGTTTTGGATGTGCCATTTGATTATTAACAGGACCTTTCCTTTATATGAACTTAGTAGTTTTTCCATTGATCTTGAACTGTTTTTGGTAGTCGGATTTCTATTCTCTTATCTGGCCTTAACTTGCTTCTTCTTTTTCCCCTTGAAAGCGCCTTTACTTACTTACAGCTATGTGGGTTGGTAAATTGGACTCATATTTCCTTTCAAGTCGGTTACGAAAAAAATAGTCATCATCGAACCATTTCGCTATTTTTAGCTTACAGTCGAGAAGATGAGGATCTTTATGGTGGTTTGGTTTGAGGATCTTTATGAGATTTATTTAGAAGCTTCCTTCTAAAGGATCAATTTGTAAGATGATTTGAAGTGAATTCCATAATCTTTTTGTAGATTTTTTAAGCTCTGTATTGGATGTTTATTGTTATACAAAGTTAATACTTATTTTCCCTTGACTGAACCAGTATGGTTTTTTCTTATGTGATATTTTTTCTTGTTTTATATACAGCGATACTTTGACTTTGTAGTTGTCAAGAGTTCTGGTAGTGTATAGGTTGTGACTTATGACTTCGTGTCTGACCTGAGCTTACTGTTTCAGGTTGGGGAAAAACTATCGGAACTTATTCGAGATTTGGGTGGCCAGGCACCTGCAAGTGAGCAGGGCAGATGGCAAGCAGAACTTGCTCAGGTGGCTATTGAGCTTATTGAGGTAAAGAATCATCGCTTATGATTGCATATATTCTTGCAGGCTGGAAACATGTTTGCGCTTATCATAGTTGTCAAATCGAGAATTGTATCATGAATCGAAAACCCCCATATCATATGTCATGTATTGTATTGTGAATCGTATCATAAAATACGGAAACATTAAATGAAATAATAATAATGATATTTATTTACATTGTCAACACAATTTATGACTTAATATAGTCCAACAAAATGCCAAGTCTTAAAGTGTATTAATTAAAATTACAAAACATATTAATTAAAAACACATTAAATATTAAGTGTATTAATTAATTATAAGTTACAAACAAATTGTAATAAGACAATAGTATATGATAGTTAAAATATAAAAACGGAAAAGTTAATTAGTGTTGTTAGCATGTTACTGCTGTGTATTTGTATATAATATAATAGTTTATATTACTTTGTATCACCACTAGCAGAATCTATATAATCTTAGTTGGTGTTTGATAAAATTGAGTAATTAAGATCTAAATGATTAGCATATCTTAACATAAAACCAGTCCCTAAAATGCATTCTCTTGCTGCCTAGTTCATCTCTGCATCAGAATTTATAATTAACTTTCCCCCATATATGTCATACATCACTTTGGTATCAATCTCTGGATTAGAAAATATAGTTAACATTTTCCCCTTTCCCCCATGCATGTCATGTATCAATTATTCAATTTGGTATTAGAGCTTAAGGTTTCCTCACTATGTTCTCACATAGTGAGAGATCTTCTAGGCCTAAATTAACAGATTGGAAATGGGATTCTTGGCTTCTTGAGATTGTATGGATGGAGAAACTCACTGTCAGGCCTCAGTAATTTCACCTAACAACTGAGGTTTCTTTAGAAATTTATTTGGAAATGTCAAGAGAAAATTCAGAACATGTGAGTTGGTTAGAAAGAGGGAGTAGGATAACCGTGAAGCATAGGATAACATGAGAGAAGAGAGTATCCTTTATGTATTGTAACGAAATCACTTTATTTCAAGTAATGAGAAATATATGAAAATTGATCTTGGCTTATCTTCTTCCCATGTTTCTTTCATTTATTGACCCCTGCTCTCCCCCACCATACTCTATTTCCTGGTGGGCAACCCTAATGTCCCACTTACACCCTGAACTTTTTTTTTCTCCAAAAGTATCCTTAACGTTACAAATTTAAGCTCAAATGTGCCCCTCCCGTTAATGATACTACCAACTAGACAAAAGGATGTTAATTTATTTTTGAACAAGTAACACGTGGACAAAATGTGTGACATGGCAAAGGAACAAAATATTCAGATGGAATATTTGTTTTCTCTCTCCCATCTTCTTTCTATATTCTCTCTCCTTTTTCTTTACCAAATTTCCATTCCTAGAGACGAAAGAGAGTTACAAAGGAATGCACGATTTCTTCCGATCTAGATCTGCGTTCGACTACAGATCTTATTGTGTTGTGAATCGGTGTGGGTGGAGGTGTGGGACGATGGTGATGGTGTTGAGATCTGATATGTGACGGTGGCTTGGAAGCTTTTGATCGGAAACTATGGATTTTTCGATTGAATTCCGACGAAACACTCCGAATTCCGCAGCTGACCTCAAGAGCCCTGCATCGTTGTCTGGCTCAATCCCTGCATCAGATTATGTTAGGGGGTTAATAGAGAGCGGCTCTGCTTCAGATTGCTTTGATAGAAGAAAGGAGAGAGAGAAAAGAGGGAGAAGAAAGGGAGAGAACAGAGAGAAGAAAGAGGGAGAGAAAATAATAAAAAGTAATTATTAAATTTTGGATGTGCCACGTGTCAGCTCCGTTTGCCTTAGTGGCTAGTCTGTTAACGGGAGTGGCACAATTGGGCTGAATTTTGTAACGTTAAGGGTACTTTTGGAAGAATAAAAATAGTTCAGGGTGGAAGTGGGACATCGGGGAAAAGGTCAGGGGCTTTTTTGCACCTTTGCCCATTTCCTGGCTTATGCTCAATCTATCTTAATTCGGCTAGTTCAAGCCTTGTGGGGCTTGACACTCGCACTCGGACATAAAAGGCATAAAATCAATTTAGAAAAACGCTTTGTCCATTTAATTGCCCCCAATAAGATCTAAGATAATCCTTTGAGTCAAAACATAATTGGAATCAAGATAGCTTGAAGTGGCTATAGAGCAAAGGGAGTGAAGTTCAGTGCACGACACATGATACACCAATTAGAGTTAAAAGTTTTGACTTAGGATTTTTACTGAAATCAATTGAGAGAGAGGATGCGGGAGAAATTAGGGCATACTTCAAGTAGATGATTATGGCAGATATGTCCTTGAACCCTTGAAAGAGAATGAACCCAAAAATTTCCCTCAGGTTGTGACGAAGGGGGTATATGCGTAGGAACCCTAGGTCATATATGTCGTTTAGCCTTGTCATGTGCAAGTCACTTGCCCCTTTCAAGTTACTCTTATAAATATTAAAATATGTCTTATCCAAGTGAAACATCCCATAATTGGCTCCCTCAATTGAGTTCCCTATAAGAGGGAATGAGGGATTGCCTCGTCTCCTCTGCCGTGGGGGGACCCAGTGAAGTGCTCTCCTAACTGAACTTTTGTGTCTAGTTAGCTCTTAATCATTATAAATAGACTGTAGGAGCTGGAGGTACATGTGACCGATGGGTCCAAAGGCTGGAAGCAAGTCAGTTTTAATGATAGTTAAAGCAGGAGCACCAAATGAAGAGGAGAGTTGCTGGTTCCTCAAGTCATGTACTGTTCACACTTCACTAATTTAGTAGCATGGGTTCAAAAGTTTGAAACTGGTTCGCTTGGTCAGGATATTATTTAAAATTCTGCGACAACTAAATAATGAAGGACCGGCGCAAACACGAGATACAGATGCGAAACATGGAACATTACATGTTTCATAAAAAACAGGATTTGATATGTTGGTGGATACATCTAATTTTATATATGTATATATATATAATAAATATAAGTCTTCGGGTACAAAAATAAATTTAATTATTGATAGAGCACAAAAAAAATCATAAAAAACACAAGCACAACCCATAAATTAAAACCAAAATGAAGAGGGGTAAAAAGGTTAGAACTCATAGATGTTATGATATGCGGGCCTAAATGCATACATGTGATGTGGGAATGAAAAAAGGGAAAAGGAAAAAATGTATTAAATAAACTGCCTAGGAAAACACCTAGAACCCTCTGAGCCATGACTGGGAGGCCTACACGCTAGGCCCTCCCTCCGCTGTAGGGTCGCATAGGTCCATGTGGTGATTTTAGAAGACTGTTGATATCACCTGTAAAAGAGGTGCTAGCTGATAATTCATTCATTACAGCGCATATTGTTGTTTTCTATTAATACTCTTTTTAGGGTCTCTACTATTATGGTGTCACCAATTTTACCTGCAGAAAGAAAGCTATTATCATTATTGTTGATATGATTTTCAGTAATATCCCCATCTCTTGCTGAGCAATTGGGCATTATTTTCAGCTCCCCTTGTGTTCTACTACATTATCTGTTAGCTAAAGTAGACAAATTTCTTGTTCGCTTATGAACATGGTTTAAAGTCACAATAGCGGCTTATGTTTCAGAATGCTATTTTTTGAGGTAGTATCAGTAAGGTTTCAAGTGCGTATCGTTAGCCAGTTAGGAGTTTCAAAAGAAATAAAAATAATAAGAACAAGACGGATCAATTAATTTCACAAAAAATAGCACTGTCAAAATGATAAAACAGACATCTCACATATTTGTTTAATCAATTTCACATTTGAATAAAGTTGATATTGATGTCCTCTTAGCTCAAATGGTTGAGTATATATGTTCTATAGAGCACACATATTTAGAATAATTGAAGACAATTTAACTAATTATATATTCAAGTGCAATTTTTTTTATTTGTACTTAACTAGTTACTATATAGGTACAAATTAGTTATATTTTAAATACAATTTGACTTAACTAATTATATATGATTAACATTTTCTTATATTTCTTTTAAGTTACACTTAACTAGGCGCTATATAGGTACAATTTAACTTAACAAAGTATATTTTAAGTATAACGTTTTTTTATTTTTTAAGGTATCTTAACTAGGTACTATATAAGTACAATTTAAGTATAATTTATGAAAAAATGTTCGGACTCTTTTATCATCTCTCTTTTATAGCCATATTCGATTATTTTTTTGTGACTTTTCTCCTCTTTATGTCATAATTTCTCCTTTATTTGGTCTGAAACTATTACATTATGTCGAGTTGCCGAAATTTCACTGAAAAACTACTCTTTACATGAATAAGTTCTAATTTTGCGATTCATGCCAAGGTTGTGGTTATGAACCGGCCGATACGCCAATAGCCGATACTTTGAACCACGCTTGTGAATATCAATTGCTCGTCATGTTTCGATGTAGTTGATTGGTGACTCTATGCTTTCTGAAGAATAACGTTTGCGTTAATTGGACAGAAGAACGGATACATATTGTCAACATTCTTTATGTGTAAGCACATGTTTTGGGATGCATGCACATGTATTTCTTACCTAGTCTGTAGAAGTGCATGAAAACTGTGTTGACCACTTAAAACACTCCTATGGGCGACTTGAGAAATGAGTAAACTTCGTGTGAACGATGCATGATGCTAAATATGCTTTGATGAATTGTCATTACGCTTTCACCTTTTGATGGAAATATATACCGTAACTGTCAAAATGCACTTCAGAAGTTGTCTTTTAACTGGTGAAAGAAGCATTCATTACTAGTAATATTACAAAATACCATTGTTAGTATCCTGAGTAAGCTTGAAATATCTAGGCAATGTTTATTGTCATCGTTGGTAATAATCCATGGGATGGAGGCCTGCCCACGCCGAACTGCACTTTAGAAAAATTTGGCAGTAGTTGGCATACGTAGTTAAAAAAGAAAAAAATAGACTTTGTTACCCTGCATTCTATCCTGTCCTATTGTCTTTCAAAGCATGAGTTGTGATGTTGGAATTCTTTTTAATGAATTCTAGATAGTAACTAGTTCCGGGCGTGCAAGTACATTAGCAGCTACTGATGCTGCTACACCTACTTTGAGGCGCATAGAGAGGGCTGCTATAGCTGCTGCCACTCCTATTACTTACCATTCCAGGTACTTGGTGATTTATTGATGCATTCACTTCCTACTCTTCAATTGATTTGTTTTTTTGTCCCCCTGCTGTAACATGTGTTTGCACTTTTCATATTCAGGGAACTTCTACTCCTTATCCATGAACATCTGCAGGCATCTGGTTTGGCAACAAATGCAGCTTCACTTTTGAAGGAGGCTCAATTGTTGCCTTTGCCATCATTAGCACCCCCTTCATCTCTAGCACATCAAGCCTCTGGACAGGAAACTCCATCACCACAAATTCAATGGCCTTCTGGGCGCACATCCTGTGGATTTTTTTTCTGAAAAATCGAATTTTACCTTGCGGGATGAAGATTCCAGTGCGAAGTATTATTCAGCAGTGTGTTCCTCAAAAAAGAAACCATTGGTTTTCTAATCTGCGCTTGGTTCACAATCAAAAAATCAACCCCTATCTCAAGATTCCGACCCTCCGCCTTGCAGTAAATTGAACAATACTTCAAAAAAATCATCTGGCCCTGCAGACACACCAGAATCTCCATCAACATCTGCAATAAGACCTATTGCTGATGCAGAAATTCATTTAAAAACTCCAATTGTATTACCAATGAAGCGCAAGTTGTCCGACACAAAGGATACTGTGCCATTGCCATTGAGTAAACGACTCATGACCAGTGAGCATGGATTTCGGTCTCCAGTTTGTCTGACTCCTAATATTGTTCGTAAAGGCAGTCTACTAACCGATGCAAATGTGTTTTACACACCAAGTTATTCGTTGAAAGATAATCACGGGCGATTAGTACAACTTGATAACTTGGAGGATAGCCACAATAACAGAAATTTGGGTCAAGTGACACCTTCACTTCAACATGGTCTTTTAAATGATCCACAACCCACCAACACAAAAAGGTTAACTTTGGACTCTCTTGTTATTCAGTATCTGAAGAACCAGCATCGCCAATGCCCGGCTCCTATTACCACATTACCACCGCTCTCTCTTCTGCACCCACATGTCTGTCCTGAATCAAGGCGAAGCGTTGATGCACCATCCAATGTGACTGCCCGGCTTATTCTGGGAGCAGATTTGCAGCGTTATCACTGGAGTTAACACAAAGAGAAATTCTGTTGTATGATATACAGACATGCAATTTGGATTTTAAGCTTACGGACACGTCCTCAAGTCCATCGGGTAGGGGAAATGTATATTCCCTCGTTCACTTTAGCCCTTCAGACACTATGTTGCTTTGGAATGGTGTCTTATGGGACCAGCGGGAGTCCCGCCCTGTACATCGCTTTGATCAGTTTACAGACTATGGTGGTGGCGGTTTCCATCCTGCTGGGAATGAGGTATAGTGAACCTGCTCCTGCATTTCTTATATTATGTTAATTCACTTAGCCAAGTGATAATTCCACCTTTTGGTGTAATTATTATCACTTGGTCTTGTAATATCATATATTCTAAGGTCTGTATTCCAAATTTTATTTTAAATTTTGAATTTAGTGATAAATTGTTACTCTTTAGAGTTATGTGAGCAGGATGTATGGGTGGTAGCGGCAAGATCTGAAAAATCTTTAAATCAAAAGCTATATTGTCCGTTATAAGAGTGTGACACAACTTCAACATGTTCTACCAAACTCCTCTAGCCGTCCTCTAGCTTGTTTAATTATATTGATAGATAATGAAGAAAAATGCAACAACAAAACTGTCATTCATTTGGTAAATTCTATTCCTAAAAGAGGTTCTAACATTTATAGTTTTATGTGTAATACACTACCTTGGATGTAGGGATTCTTCGTTACTCGGGGAACTGCCGTATCCCCGACAAGCTGAATTGGATATGTTTTTGTTTTTCTCTTTTAGTATCGATTTTGTTGAATATTATATATAATAATAATAATAATAATAAGTGTTCTAAAAGGCCCTAGGTGGCGAAGGGGGCGTTAGGCGAGCTAGGCATTTTCTTAGGCGGTCTCATTTATTTATTTTTCTATTATATATACTTTTTATACTGTACAAAGCATAAAATAGATGTAATTTTTTTTAAATTTAAATGAAAATTATATTAATAAAATCTTGTAAGACTTAAAAAATCATTTTAAGTATTGAAAAGGTTCAAAGTAGAGGTCTGATTCTTCCTAGGTCCTGGGCGCCCAGCCAGACCGCCTATCGCTTAGGCGGGGGATTAATCGGATCTAGGTGGGGATTTTTAGAACAATATGTGTCGGATCCCTCTGCACCTGAATCCACGTATTCTGATATTTGGTAAATCTTCGTATCTCCGTATTAGACACCTGTATCCAAGCGGCTTAAAATATTACTAATATGTATAGTATAGATTTGTGCGCGCTCAAGTATTTATTACTTTTTTTAAAATAAAAATGTTCTTTTCAGGTGATTATAAACTCAGAAGTATGGGATCTTCGGAAGTTGAGTCGGAAGTTGAGGCTTCTTTGAAGTGTGCCTTCGTTGAACCAAACAGTGATAACTTTCAATGCTAGTGGAGATGTAATATATGCTACACTGAGAAGAAATATAGATGATGTTACTTGAGCACTAAATACCCGACGAGTCAAGCATCCCCTTTATTCTGCTTTACGCACTATGGATGCTGTCAACTACTCTGACATTGCTACCATTCCTGTAGATCGTCGTGTACTCGACATTGCAACTGAGTCAACTGATTCTTTTGTCGGGTTGGTTACAATGGATGACCCAGATGAAATGTATTCTTCAGCTAGAGTTTATGAAATTGGTCGTCGGAGACCGACTGCTGATGATTCTGATCCTGATGATGCCGAGACCGAGGAGGAGGACGAAGATGATGATGAAGACCTAGATGAGGATTCATTATTGCAAACCAATGGGGAGGGTGAAACAGATGGGGATGATGATATGAGCAATGATGATGATAGCGTGAGCGAGCTTGGCGATGATGAAGATGAAGAAGATGGGGATTTCATGATGGATGACAGAGACTTCGATGGTGGAGCTGGAGTGTTGGAGATTGTGAGTGAGGAAGATGACGATGACTGTCAGTTAGTTGAATCTCTTAGTAGTGGGGACGAGGACGATTTTGTAGGTGCATTCTAAATGTTATTGTATTAGTTTCTAAATAAATCAAGTTGTATCAATAGTATTCACATTATATAATTATTGGTTTGTGAATTTTAGGTAAGGAATGATGATTATTAGTCTAATTTTAGGTAAGGAATGATCATGAAGAGAGAGATGCACAAACCGCTAGGATGTTTCTTTACACCAAAGTCCAATCATCTATTAGGAGTACTTTAGATCAACAATTAATTTATTTATGAAGGAAAATAAGAACATAATTGAAAAGAACAGAAAAGGAAAATTCGCATAAATTTTTTGATAACTCAGGCAGTACAATGATGACGGTAATATAGACTCCCGATCTAACGGACCCTGACACATATCTAACAACCTCTCATCTTACAAAAAGACACGTATTATTGATCAAAAATAAAAGACAATCAACAACTAAATTGAAACGCTGCGTTTGATAGCAACTCCTTCCCTTGCTCCTAACGACTATAAATTTAGGGAATTGATATTTCTACAAGACCTTACTCACATGAATGCGGATCCCGTTTACTACTCATGTAACGGGAGCTTTGTGAAAATATCAATTTCTCTTGTGAAAATATCAGTTCTCTAAATTTAAGGCCGTAAACGAGACTCGAATTCGTTAATAATATGATTCAAATCTGAGCATAAAAAATAGTTCGAATAAAAATATAAGTAAAATCTGAGCAATGTTATACTCGACTCGTATTCTCGATTGTGATTCGATACCTACTTGATTGATTCAGATTCGATTAGATACTTGATACATTCTCTTATAATATATAAAAAATTAAATCAAATTAGGATAATTAATTATTAGATTTAGTTTTAGTTTTAATTTTAATTGTGATTTTATATTGGTAAAGTATAATATTAATATATTTTCTCATTTCTAAGTAAAATAAAAAATTCAATTTATTATAAAACTAGTTATTATGTGAATACTCGAATTCGAGCTTGAATTTGAAGCTCGTGAGTAGTTTGAATATAATTCGATCTGAATCGAATCGAATTCGGACAATAAATATTCGAGTCGAGTCCAATATGAGTAGAATTTTTCAAGTACAATTCGAATTCGAGTATGAATGTATTATTTTGAGTCAAATTCGAGCAACTCTCTGTTCGATTCAACTCGTTTACACTCTTAATTATAATAAGCCTTTACTGAAGAACTAAAATCAATATACGGATTTTTCATCGTGACAATTCCCCACCGGTTGAGATGATCCTTGTCCCCAAGGATTACTCAATTTACTCCACTCTTCCCAAGTGACATCTTCATGGAGAGGGAGGATAGAATGCCATATATTGATTAAAGTGTTTTGCAAAAAAAAAATAAAAAAGGTTTAAAGAAGCCTTCCTTAATTAATTAAAGTGTGCAACCAAGAGTTGAGTTGGGATCCACGGTCCAATTATAATGTCTAAGTTACATGTCAGCATCAACTTATTGTTTTTCACAACGGTTGTTAGCTCCGCTTCCCAAAAAATGACCTTTATATATGTGTCTTAATTCTTAAATTAGATTTAACACAACACATGTCCACAGTGAAGATTCTTCACTTTCTGGCGGGTAAAGTACCCATTTTAGTAAATATTAATCACTCTTTTAATTTTTTCAATTAGATGATTGAACTATTAATTTTTTCTGATTTCATTCAATTGGGTCTGCCACGTTAGAAATTGTTGACATGACATCCTAATATGCTAAATGAGTGCTTATGTGTAAAATGAATATATATTTTTAATGAGATCAAAGGACAAAAAGGTAAAATAACAAATAAAACAATTAAAAATTACACAAATAAATATAATTTAGAAAATATATAAAATTAACATTAATAATTAAGCAAATTACTGAAGAAAAAAAACATAATTATGGATAATTACACAAGAAACTTAATTTAAAAAATTACACAACTAACATAAATTAAATGTAATAAATTAACAATTTAAACTAAACAAAAATACAATTAAACAAAACATACATAATAAACAAAAAAAATGAAAAAATGAAAATTAAAAATAAATATAAATTCTTTATCTCCTAATATTCCACTTCTCATATATTCTCTCTCGAAAACAAATAACAGAGCTCCAAACAGTACAATACTCGGTCTATGGAGCTTTTGAATACCCCTTCCGTTATATACAATGAAAGAATTTATGTTCTCACAAAATTAAAACTTTAACCCTGTAAGTCCCACTCCCACATCCACGATTCCTGTTCAGTTCTCGTTCTCCAGTCTCCCTCCTCGGTCCTTGTTCTCCGGCCTCTCTTCATCTTCCCCTCGTTTCACTTTTCTAACAGAAATGACAAATTAGAGAGCACACAATTAATACTCATTTCAGAGTCGGTCGGGGCTTTTACTCCAGGGGAAGGTCGACCAAATCGGAGCTGCGACGCGCCTTCACGCGCCGGTTTTATTTCCCTGCGGTTATTCATCCTCTGCTGTTCTGAAGGGGTGTACAGTGCATACAGTTACGGTTTGGTGATTTTACGGTTCGTGCAGTTACGGGTCGGAGCCCCATTTTCTGTCGGGTTTTCGGGCTCCCTCAGGTGATATGGGTTCCGTCCGGTACATGACCGTTTCCGGCTGTTCGTCGCCCTTTTTCGCGCGGTTTCCTCTCGGTTTCTTCTGGGGGAGAACCGTAAAACCCTCCATAAACTCAGGTTCATGCCCAGAGTTTATGGTAGCAGACCATTTGCATGTTGATGATATCCTAGTGTTAAATTGTCATCCGTCGGGTTGGGGGAGGGGGTTCTGTACAATGGTGGAGATACCCATGCTTAAATTATTTCAATACCCATGCTTTAGCTTTGTTTGGTGTTGTGGTTTTGTAGTTCAATTTTAAGGTTTGTTTCTAACCATTTTTTCATTATGTTCTAGCAAACAGGTGCTAGTATGCTTTAATAGTATCTGAAGCTTTATTTATGCAACATGAATCGTACCTGGATTTTCTGAACTCTTATCAAAAACAAGAAGATAGCTATTATTTCTCTGAGTGCATCCTTCCTGTACATCTTTGTTTTCAGACAAGATACGAATGAAATGTTTTTTGTTATTCCCCAATGAGTTTTATAGAGGACTTTCCACTTGGTTAGTATTTTGTGTATTAAGTAATGGCTCGTTATAGGGTCTGTTTTCCAAGTGTATATGTAGCTCGTTGTAGGGTTGGGAATGGGTGGTTGGCTGGCTGGTTGGGTTTTTTGTGTTCTTCTTTCAGAGTTTGGGGTGGGTTAATTTGATATTTTTGATGGTTTCCGCCTCCTCTCATAGGTTTGTTATTTTCCAAATGTACAGTATCTATAGAAATTGATTTTCTATTATTTTCGGTTTGGGTACAGTCGTGGAGGATTACTTTTCTTTTGTCTATATTTTATCAACGTGTGAATTCTATCTTTGTACGCATGTTTTGTTGTGGATCAAACTAACACCAATTTTTTCCCATCATATGTTTCACTGATATTGTGGGAAACCCATATGATGCTGCAGTTAAGAGGTATGCAATAACATTTGTTTTTTATTATTATTATTTTCGGTTTCATTTATTTATTCTGGGTGATTTTAATAGTAACTAGGGATCATCTCTGACAAGTTGATATACCTGTGTCAGGGCGATACTAAGGGATCTGCTAGGTGTGGAGATGTATCTGCCAAGAAGGAGCTAGTTGGAGCTCAGCTTATGAATCCACAGGTATGGTAGCAAAGAGTCAATCTTTGAATGTTTCTTCTAGTTATAATAGCTATATTTAGCATATTTGATATGTTGGAATAAACTAATTACAAATAGTTAACTTTTTATTGTTATTTTGTTTGGTGGTGTATAAATATCGCAGTATGCCCATCAGGGTTCTTTCACACAAGGCATTAACTATGTGAATTCTCATATTTGAACTTCCAAGTAAATTTCTATCCCTCTCTCTCTCTCTCTCTCTATATATATATATATGTGTGTGTGTGTGTGTGTGTGTGTGTGTGTGTGTGTTTGTGTGTGTTTAAAAGGTTTTATTTTTTGTTATCAAATAAAACTGATTGGAGTTCGAATGTCCTTCATATTATTTTACTTGGGATATAGGTTTATCTAGTGTTTTTCATCTCCATCTTTTAAAAGATCAAGCAACCTTAGATATTGATTTTTTCCATTCGTGAACTGTTGTTTAAATTTTAAAGATCTTTTAACATACATTTAAAAGACATTGTGAACTTTCCATCATAACATTGGCCGGTTGGGAAATTTGATCCGGGTAATCTATATTCGCTTTTGGATTTTATGCCCTTAGCATTTGATTAATTATTTTAATATATATTTACTTGTGAACTTCCTGAATTGTTTGTTCCTTGAGTGAAGATACTAGTTCTCAATTTTTGAGTTAATTACCGGTAACAATCCATTGGCGCCCTGAAACTTCTGTGATTATTTTTGCAGGAGAATGATGAATTTTTTGAATTAATATCTTCAAAGTTTCTGTCAGAATCTAGATGTCCAGTGTCTGTCCAGACAGCTGCTCTAAGGGTTCTTTTCAGCTGTTGGTTGACATGGATGGTGTGATAGTTACTTAAGTTTATTTGATTTGATTATCTTTTAACACATTTAAGGTTCACTTCATTGAAGTTTTAATTGAATACAGTACCCCCAGGCCCCATGTTTTTGAAGAAGATGTTTTGGAGAACATTAAAGGCTGGTTGATGAATGACAATACTAGGTCTTCTGGTGAAGATCATAACTGGAAGCATGACTCTGGAAGAAGGAAATCCTCAGACTCTGAAATGTTGAGGACATATTCTACTGGAATTCTTGGGTGTATGTTTGGCTGTGTATGCTCGGTTTTCCCGCTGTTTTATTTTCATATGCGTAACATATTCTTTTAAAAAAATTTGGTTTGATGACTTGCAGTGGTGGTCAAGTAGTGGAAGATGTGTTAACATCTGGATTATCAGCCAAGCTGATGCGATATCTTCGTGTCCGGGCTCTAGGGGAGACAAATACAAGTCAAAAGGATGTTAGCTATTTAACAGAGAGTAAACTTGCATCGGCAACTACTTGCATAAGAGGTAAAGAAGAAGTTCGGAGTAGGTTCAGGCAAGTTTCAGAGACTTCTCAATTGAATGCTCCTAGGATAGTAGAGGAGGGATATTTAGACGAACATGTTACTGAAAAGGATCCTGAAATAAACATCAGTAGGCAAGCATGTGAACCCTGGATTGATGGCAGAGAACCACCTGATGATTTGGCTGAAGATGATAATTATGAGGCAGATGCAGAAGGCGGTAATAGATGGCATGGTTTACGTGATGGGAAGATAAAGTTTTTAGAAAGAAATGGTCAGGGCAGGTCATTAAGAGAGGAAGATTTGGATGATAGTGTCAGAGAAGACTCTTCAAGGCTTAGGGCAAAGCGTGGATGGGTAAAATCTAGAGGAAAAGGGAGGGTTAATGAAGATGCTATGGAGAATGAACATTCTTTGACCTCTCCAAGGACAGGAAGAGGACAGGAGCGGAGCACCAAGGACGGGTTTAATAAGAAATCTAGATTTGGTAATGGTACCAGATGTAAAGAAATGTTTGGGATGATTGGTGCTGATAGTTTTGCCTTGGAAAGAGATGATAATGATGACTGCTTCCAAGAATGCGGAGTTGGCTCCAAGGATATCTCGGATCTGGTGAATAAAGCAGTCAGAGCTGCAGAAACTGAAGCTAGGGGAGCTGCTGCTCCTCCAGAAGCCATCAAAGCTGCTGGCGATTCCGCTGTTGAAGTTGTCAAATCTGCTGCATTGGAGGTGAGTAAACCAGCTTTCTTCTTGCCTTCACTTTTTTAGGGTCTGTCCCTTTGGTAACACTTTTATGAAGTATGATCTATAAGTAAAAACTTAATGCATGATTCAAAATCACGGTAGCGGTTTATGTGACACCCCCAAATTCGGGTACTTCATTTCCACATGATTTGGTGTTCATTTTCTAAATATAACATACATCTACATCTACCCAATAATAAATAATTGCAAAATAAATTACAACCTTTATAAATATTTAAAATCTTACTTGTCAAAAGGATTACAACTTTTTTCAAAATAAATCTCAAGGTTTAATCTAACCTTGACATAACATTTAATGCGGAAATAAAACATAGCTTAAAAGTCTTATTACAATTTCAGAATCAATAATTAAACAAGTCTTCACTTGTTCAGCTTTCCTTTGCCTTTACTAGTTGACGGGGAGTCAACACTTTCAACCTTAGCTGCAATGGTTATTTAATGCAAGAGTGAGCAAACAACTGCTCACTGGAATACAACAATATTAAAGACATGAAAGAATATCTTTAAAATTTTTGAATAACTTTACTTCCATCAACCATAGTTGTCATGGCGCCACGACGAGTCATGGCGGTAGCTGACTGCCTGAACGCCTAGGCGACAAGGCGACCGCCTAGGCGTCCGTAAGGCGACAAGTCGTTTACAATGTGCAATTTATATATTATTTATTTTACTTAACAAGTATATTGACAATAAAATTTCATAAACATTAAAACTCAAAACATAATATTATGGAATAACATTAAAGGCATAATTATGTAAATACTTAGCAATAACAATAATTTAATATGTATACAATAATTTAATCATCAACTAGAAATTTAATATGTATACAATAATTTAATCATCAACTAGATAACAGTCATTAACTAGACAATATGTATAGAAACTTAAGCAATATGTACAGTCATCAACAGTCATTAATTAGTAATCTTAAGTAAATTTTAATATGGATAGAAACTAAAAAAAAGTATATGCAGGAGCAGGACACAATATGACAATATACATATAATAGATTAGTAATAACTAATAAGTCCACAGTCAATGACTCAACAGTCAACAGATATATGCATAGTAATAAGTTGCTCAGTACTCAAAAGTCTCAAACAAATATATAAGCAAAGTCTCAAGAATATAGTAATAAGCTGCTCAAGCCTCAAAGTCTCAAATAGATAGCAGATAGTCATGAAGCAAAAAAAAAAAAAAAAATTTGGGTCGACTGTCAAGTCTTCGAGTGATGAAGTCGAGCATGGGAGGGAGGGAGTCGAAGGCTGAAGCTGCGACTGCGAGAGAAGGCTGCGACTGCGACGGAAGAGTCGGAGGCTGCGATTGCGAGAGAGTCGATGGCTGCGACTGAGAATGGAAGGTTGAGCAGGCGGGAGGGGTCGAGCGAGCAGGCTGGAGGCAGTGAGTCGAAGCAGATGGGAGGGAGTCGAAGCAGATATAAGAAGATGGGAGGGAGTCGAAGCAGATTGAAGGTCTTGAGCAAGCAGATGTCGAGTCGACTGAGTTGCATAAGGGTTTCTTTCTCCTTTTCTCCTTTTTTTTCGATGGGTCATGGGTCCATAGGTCATGGGTCGATGTTCGCCTTAGTAGCTCTGTCTCAAGGCGTTGCTCGCCTTGTCTTCTCCCAGGCGCCTGGACGCCAAGGCGTCGCCTAGCCATCAACGATAAAGAATTGAATAATAATTCTTTCATCACATTTATAATTTGAATATAGAATTCATCTGAGGGTCGTAAGACCTTGAACTTTTGTCCTAGGTTATAAATATTTCTATTTAAAACCTTTAACAGTCATTTATGGACCTTAACTCGTACTTAGGGGAATCAGCCCTTCGTACCATGTATGTTCATAACATTTAACGCTTCTGCGTAGTAACCTCCCCTAATAAATAGGGTTGTTCATCTCAGTATTTGAATACAAGTCCGCACCAAAGAAAGTTTGGTTTGGATAAGTTTAACAGGTAATTTGGAGTTCAACTACCATCAACCAAGGAGTAGTTGAATCGACTTTCAATAACTTTCAATAATTCATAAATAAAAGAATTACGAATTAATATATGCTTTAGAATTAAACTTAAACATTTAAAAGATAAGCTGGACCTTGCTTGAACAATAAGTCAAGGTCACTTTAAATTACATCATGAACTTTCAATAATTACTTGTCCAATGCAGAAATAAAAGGACAATCTCAAACAATGAATATTTGAACTTAAAGAACTTGTATATAATTAACGAGTTCAGGGATAGAAGACTTGCACAATATAAGGATTAAAGAACTTGTATATAATTAACGAGTTCAGGGATAGAAGACTTGTCTCAAGCGCAAGCTACTAACACAATTCACGTTCTTTAACACTTCCTACACATATATTTTTAACCACAATAATCTAAATTAGTTAACACGTAACTAATTCACATAATTGGTTAACCCATCTAGGTTAACTCATTCTTGTTTAATTAATAAGTTAATAATTAACCATCACATAATTAATTACATCACATAGGCATGCTCACATAATTAAATCAAATAATAATTATGTATTTCATATTAAATTATAATTAAATAAATTATAATTTAAACATTTAATCTAATTATAATCAATGTTTGAAAAAGCGCTCGAGGCGCGCCTCATAGCGAGGCGGAAGGTTTCTGTTGCGAGGCGGACGCTTCTTTGGGAACTAACGAGTCTTGCGCCTTATTTGGCTGAGGCTTACGCCTCAGGCGTTTGCGCCTCGAGGCGTGAGCCTTAATTTGGCTTTAAAAGAAAACCCTAAGTAAATATCAGATCAATCGAAGGCTCGCGAGACCTCACCAGGTAAGTACCGACTGCAATTCTTCCGTCGATTGAAGGCTTCATGGCTTCGTGCGAGGCGACGTCGTCCTCTGCTTCTTCTTCCTCTTCTTCCGTTTTCTTCTTCTAACTCTTGAAGGCTTCGTCAGATCAATTGAAGGCTTCGTGCGAGGCGACGTCGACTACACCAGGTTTTCTTCCTCTGCTTCTTCTTCCTCTTCTGACTCTGTCTTCTTTTTTAATTTCTGTAATTTTTCTTCTTTTTTAATTTTTGTAATTTCTGTAATTTTTCTTCTTTTTTAATTTCTGTAATTTTTGGGGGTCTAATAGTGATTACCTAGTGCCTTTTTTGTCCTGTACCTTCAGCGATAAAACGTGTATATGGTTTACATTGGTGCAATTTGTAAGTCGGACCAAACTGGAATTTTTAATTTCTCTCTAATTTTTATTCTTTTTTAATTCTGTAATTTTTTTGGTATATTATACTGGTGATTGTGTCAAAGTGTCCTGTACCTTCAGCAATTTTTTGTCATAGATTT
>JAINUT010000767.1:0-89624 GCA_020205555.1 Panax stipuleanatus
TTTTTGTTAAAAAGTCCTTCGTTTAAATCCACATTGAATAAATATTTACTTATCATTTTTTTATCAATAATTATTATTCACAAATAATATTACAGAACCACAATAATGACAACCAGGTCGTTCCCAGGAAAGAGGGGGCCTTCCGATAAGGATTTCTCCTTACTGGCGCGCAATTAATCAACCACTTTCTAGACAGAACTTCCTTAGACATTGCCAATAATGCTATCTAATAATATTATTTAAATAATATGAATTATTGATTTGATAATTTGAAATATGTACAATGACAATTATTGAATCACTAATATAAAATAGCAAAGTAGCAATTATTGATATAAAATATCAACGTAGCAAATATTGAACTAATAAAATATTATTCAATTATTGAATCAATAATATAAAATATTGAACAGTAATTACTGTAATAATAATTGAGTAAGTGCCTTACTACGTAAGAATCAATAATTTAAAATACTGTGCAATACCGTGTGCTACTGTGCAACACTGCGTATTATTGTATTTTAACCACCGAGTATTTCAACAGTACTAACGGTAACAACTACGTCGTTATTTTATAAAAAGGTTATTTCTGTCACTTTCTATATCCGACAGTTATTCCGTTGTGGGGCCCACAAATGGCTGCGCCGTCGTACGAATATTCTCAGACAACAAGAATATTCCACGACCAAACGAATATTCCCCGACAACAATGAATATTTTATAACCACTTGCTTATTTTGAAATCTTTGCACATTTCACCATAACTTATCACATTTATCAAATCAGCACCTTACTATTTCAAAATAATATATAAAGAAAATTAAATCTTTATTCATAAAAGTTGGGGTCTTACAACCTCCCCTCCTTATGAAATTTCGTCCTCGAAATTGACGTACGTACCTGGTATGTCGAAAAGGTGAGGATACCTCGCTTTCATTTCCGATTCTAACTCCCAGGTCATTTCTTCGATATCATGGTTCCTCCACAAAACTTTAACTTGAGGTATAACTTTTGAGTGTAGGACATGTTCCTTCCTATCCAAGATCTTGACAGGTACCTCCTCGTATGTTAAATCTTCGGCTATCCGTTTGGTTCTAACTCAATAATGTGGTTTGGGTCTTTCACATATTTACGAAGCATGGATATGTGAAAAACGTTATGAACACGAGACAGCTTGGAGGTAAAGCGAGTCTATAGGCCACATTTCCTACTCGGTCAAGGATCTCAAATGGACCAATGAATCATGGATTGAGCTTTCCTCTCTTACCAAATCTCGTAACTCCTTTCCATGGAGCAACACGTAACAACACATGATCCCCAACATTAAATTCATGTCCTTTCAATGAAGATCTGCATAACTCTTTTGTCGATCTTGTGCGGTTTGTATACGTTGTCGGATCATTTGAATCTTTTCGTAGTCATACGTACTAACTCCGGTCCCAACAATGTTGCTTCACCCACCTCGTCCCAACATACTGGAGAACGACATTTCGTCCATACAACGCCTCGAATGGAGCCATGCCTATACTTGCCTGATAACTGTTATTCTAGGAGAATTCCACCAATGGTAAGTACTTATCCCAACTCCCTTTGAAGTCTAGAACATAGAGTCTCAATAGATCTTCAAGAGTTTGGATAGTCCTTTCCGATTGCTCGTCCGTTTGAGGATGATATGCCGAACTGAATCGTAAATCCGTGCCCATAGCTTTCTACAAACTGATCCAAAATCGTGAAGTAAATCTAGGGTCACGATCCGAAATTATGGATACTGGCATGCCATGCAATCTCACAATCTCATTCACGTATATACGAGCAAGACGTTCAAGGGAATAAGTCTCTCGTATAGGCAAGAAATGAGCAGACTTGGTTAATCTATCGACAATAACCCAAATCACATCTATGCCTTGAGAAACCTTGGGAAGACCGTAACGAAATCCATGGTAATGTGTTCCCACTTCCACTTTGGAATCTCAAGTGGTTGCAATGGACCCTTTGGCACTTGATGCTCTGCCTTGACACATTGACACGTTAAACACCTCGAGATGAACCCGCGATCTCTCTCTTCATATTGCTCCACCAAAATGTATGACGAAGATCACGATACATTTTGGTACTCCCAGGATGGATTGCAAACGGTGTGTTGTGTGCCTCCATCATGATTCTATACTTCAAATCAGAATCGTCAGGAACACAAAGTCTGGAGTTGACTCGAAGTATTCCTTCTTCATCAATCCTTGCTTCTGGAATAGCACCTTCTTGCACCTTCTTTCTCATATTCATCAGTTCCGGGTCTGTAGCTTGAGCAGCTTTAACTTTATCAATCAAAGCTGGTTCTACGCGTATACTTGACATCATCGCATGGGTTCCCGGAGTCTTGAACTCTATCTCCATCTTTTGTAAATCACACAAAATAGGTATTGAAAGCATCGCATTCGTTCCCGCATATGATCTTCTACTCAACGCGTCAGCTACCACGTTCCCTTTTCCAGGATGGTATTGGATGGTATGATCGTAATCTTTCAACAGCTCAAGCCAACGTCGTTGCCTCATGTTGAGTTCCTTCTGGGTGAAGAAATACTTGAGGCTCTTATGATCCGTATAGATCTCCACTTTCTCCCCATACAGGTAGTGTCTTCAGATCTTCAACGCAAAAATGATTGCTGCCAACTCTAGATCATGAGTAGGATAATTTCTCTCATATTCCTTGAGTTGTCGCGAGGCATAGGCTATGACTTTCCCATGTTGCATGAGAACACATCCTAACCATTTGCCCGAAGCATCGCTGTAAATGACAAATCCATCTGAACCAGATGGTATCGTCAGAACAGGTGCCGAAATGAGTCTCCTTTTGAGCTCTTGAAAGCTCTTCTCGCATTCCTCGTTCCATAAGAATCTTGTATCTTTCCGAGTCAGCTGAGTTAACGGAGTAGCGATTCAAGAAAATCCTTCCACGAATCTCCGATAATAACCAGCTAAGCCCAGAAAGCTACGTACTTCGGTCACCGACTTCGGTTGCTCCCAACTTTGTATTGCTTCAATCTTCGCCGGGTCAACAGATACTCCACGTTTTGATACCACGTGCCCAAGGAATGCTACCTCCTCAAGCCAGAACTCGCATTTCTTCAGCTTGGCATATAGCTTGTTTTCACGAAGCCTTTGAAGTATCAGCTTCAAATGGTGCTCATGATCTTCACGACTTTTGGAATAGATGAGGATCATCAATAAAGACAACCACGAACTGATCCAATATTCCTTGAATACACGGTTCATCATATCCATAAAAGCAGCAGGAGCATTAGTCAATCCAAAAAACATGACTAAGAATTCATAATGCCCGTATCGAGTTCTGAAAGCAGTCTTTGGAATATCCTCAGTTTTAATCTTTAACTGATGATATCCAGAACGAAGATCTATCTTTGAAAAGAATTGTGCACCTTGCAACTGGTCGAACAGGTCATCAATACGCGGTAATGGATACCTATTCTTGATGGTGACATGGTTCAACTCCCGATAGTCAATACAAAGTCGCATACTCCCGTCTTTCTTCTTTATGAATAAAACAGGAGCACCCCAAGGAGATGTACTAGGACGAATAAAATCGATGTCTAACAACTCCTGTAGTTGGACCTTTAACTCCTGAAGTTCAATAGGAGCCATTCGATATGGGGTTTTAGAAATGGTTTTGTACCGGGTTCAAGGTCAATAAAGAATTCAACTTCACGTTCGGGGGGTAGACCGGGAAGTTCTTTGAAAAATACATCAAAACTCATTAACAACAGAAATATCATTCAAACCTGACGTATTCTGGTTTAGATCAGTGACATGGGCTAAGAAAGCTTGACATACGTTTTTCAATAAACGAATAGCTTTATGACTTGAAATAACATTGATTGATGTTAGTGATTTGGTTGTTTGAATTCGCACAATAGGTTGGTTAGGAATATGAAAACTAACAACCTTTCAAAAACGATCAATTTTTGCATGATAAGTGGTCAACCAGTCAATTCCTAAAATCACATCAAATGCAAGTATTTTCAAAGATATAAGATCATAGGTGAGGGTACCAATTTGAATCGAGCAAGATTTGTAAATTGTAGATGTAACGAAGGTTTCTCCCAACGGAGTTTCAACAGATAAGTCAAAGTCTAATTTCTCAGGTGTCAAGTTCAAACGTTGAGCACAAGCAGGTGAAATAAAAGAATGGGTAGCACCAGTATCTAATAAAGTGTAAACTTCGCAAGAGTTTATTATCAACTTACCCGTAATAACCTCGTTCGGGTTCCTTGCTTGTTGGGCAGTCACGACCAAAGCTCTTCCAAGAACCACTGACTTTGACTTGTCAGGATAGCCTTTGGAGTCACCATCCCTGCTGAACTTGGTTTCGCTACAGGACACACTCGAGCTATGTGCCCTTCCTTTCCACAGTTATAACACACCTTGGATTGTTGTATGCAGTTGGGGCTGATGTGTCCCTCTTGCCCGCATTAATAGCATACGACCGGCGGTCGTTCTCCCCCTAGAAACAGTTGGTGCTACTGTCGATGCTTTCACGTTCTCATTGTTGTACCTTCTCTTCTTGAAATATCCCCCCGACTCATTTCTTCTATTATCATGGCCACGATTACCACCGGAGTGGTTACCGCTTCTGGCATGATACTTTTCTCCCTGCTGGTTGTCATTGTTCCAATGACTGCTGCCACCGGTACGCTTGGTTGTCGTCCCTTGGTTGAACATAATCATTATCTCGTTCTAATAATTGGGCCCTGTTCACTACATCCGAATATAGAGAAAATTTGTGAGAAATGAGGTATTGACGAATATCGGGTTTCAAACCTCTCAGAAACATTCGCGTCATACGTTCCTCATTCTCCCAAATGAGGTGCAAACCGGGATAACTCGCGAACTTAGCCTCGTACTGAGACACAATCATGTTGTTCTGTTCCAGTCTGATAAACTCTACCTCTTTCATGTGACGAATACTTTCTGGAAAGTACTTGTCATTGAACAGTTTTTGGAACGCCCCTCAAGACATCTTGAGTGCGGCAGGCTGGGTACGCTTCACAGATTTCCACCATAATCTGCCTCTCCACGGAACATAAAGGTGGCAAATAGAACCTTCTGTTCCTCCGTGCATCCCAAGACATCAAATATCTTGGTAATTTGCTTAATCCAATTTTCTACCTTGATTGGATCTGGCTTTCCTGAAACTCTGGTGGTCCCAACTCTTTAAACTGTTTGGCAGTGACAAGCCGCGAGTTGTTATTTCCACCTGTATTATGAACACGAGTCTCCCTCGTCTGGTTTTGCATGAACTGCAAAAAGCTTCTAAACATCCCGTCATTTATCATTTCTTCGGTAGGGTTGTTTACAGGAGAATTGTTGCCTTCCTGTTGCACGTTCTCTTGGTTGGTGATTAAAGGTGTCTCAACGGTCTCATTCACTCCATTGTTTAGATTTTCAGCTGCCATTCTCAAATACTGCCACAAAACAAGGGTTAATCAAACAAATTAACATATCATATATTAACCCTATGTTCCAACCAACCAATTAAATAACAATTAAACTTAGGTAGCACACACTAGCGAAGGTTTTACTCGTCTCTCCCCTCCTAGTTCTATTCCCATCTTCGCCAGAGATCATATCCCTAAGCTCTGATACCAACTATGACGCCCCCGAATAGGTTCAATACCAAACCCCCATTCTGAGTTGCCAAATACATGGTACAGAATCAAATCAATCTTGTATTAATAAAATACGGTCGTGCAAACTACGACCACAACAACTGTGAATTTTTAATACAAATCGATATAATACGGAAATTAAACAATTCAAATTCACTCCTTATTAATTCAATCATTATCCCCACTATTTTATTAGAATAGTGAGGACTTCTACTGATTCATCACTCTGATCCCCGACTAGTCCCCCGCGATATCTTCCATTTCCTGAAGGAGAACAATGGCAAGAAAAGGGTGAGCTTAACTAGCCCAATAAAGAATATTATGACTAAGATAATGAACCTCTTTCCTCTAATTAATTCGTTTAGTCTTCGAGATAATCCGATAAAATATAATGAACAACAAGTTTTAGATCAATATCGCAATGCGAAAATGAACATTCACAATTAGAAGAGTTAAGTAGAGAATGAAGTCTACCATCTTCTATAATTTAAAAGTCCATCATCAATATTTTATCCCTGTAACATCAATCAATATATATCTCAAATCAATATTCATCTTTGCACTACGGCCAAAGATATTCATTTGTATCACCAGTTGGTCATGTTCATCTCAACACCTGTTCATCTTTGCACTACGGGCCAAAGATATTCATCAAGTAATCTTTCATCTTTGCACTACAGGCCAAAGATATTCAGTTATATCACCATTTAGGACTGAGGATGATGAAATACAATATAAAGAACGAATCCAGTGAGATAAAGGACAAAGATTAGGGATTCGTAATTTAGTTTATCCAAGTTCAATAATACTCCGTAATAATCAATTGTGAAGCAAAATTCAAGAATGAAGTTCAAAACTTGGATACAATCAAAGAAAAAAATATTTTTTTACCGTAAATAGTAAGTCGACATGAAAAGATAAGAATTTCACGAGAAAGTTAGAAATTATTCCGGTGAAAATGATACTAGATGAAGCGCAAAACTCAAGAAATTTCTGATCATTTCAGGAATTATAGAAGCACTACTTACAGTAGTAAGTTCAGATTTAGGAATATGAAATACAATATTATTACTTCCATAATATGGAATATGAAAGAAAATAATATTCTTTATGAATATTGAAAGATATAACATCATTTACTCGAAAAATAATATCACTTACCTTAACAGAAGAGTAGTTTGATTGGAATATCGGATATTATGTGGACGAAACTTACATTGCTATCAACACTCAAAGTATCTAAATATTCATTAAGAAATACGCTCGATATTATAGAGAGAAAATTTCTGATTCTGGTGTGATTTTCATTCTAACTAAGCACTCTATTTATAGAAATGCTAGCACACCAAAGGAGAAAAAAAAATATTCTTTTATTTTTTATACGTATGATTTTTCAAATCCATCATATTTGAAAACCAAACTTCAATATTTTACAAACAGAGGGGGCCCACACATTCTAGAAAACTCTTCACCAAAAATCAATTCAGACACAATATTCCGGAACTTTAATAATTCATAACAAATAGCCCTTTTATCAAAATATACGAACCTTATGTCCATTCCAGATGAAAATTTAATTCTCTACAACTTTGTAGAAAAATTTTTCCAAATTCCGAACGAAAAATGACTCAAATTTACATACGGATAATTTTTCCCGCACTCATCATTCTTGAAAATTTTCAACACATTCAAAATTCCAAAGCCTTTATTTTTGAAATAATGAATTCCACCACATGTTTATATATATATATATATATATTAAAATATTTATAATTATTAAAAGAATTTCAAATTTTATTTTCTCTCTTCCACCTCATTTTAATCATATATCGTGAATTTGTTGTAAAAAATATCATCACTATTATATTATCACATTATACACTTATAATATAATATTATAATAATATATTTGAATGAATTATTTATCAGAACAGATAAAATATTAATTCTCAATAATTGTCATTTTTGTTAAAAATTCCTTCGTTTAAATCCACATTGAATAAATATTTACTTATCATTTTTTTTATCAATAATTATTATTCACAAATAATATTACAGACCCACAATAATGACAACCAGGTTGTTCCCAGGAAAGAAGGGGCCTTCCGATAAGGATTTCTTCTTACTGGCGCGCAATTAATCAGTCACTTTTCTAGACAGAACTTCCTTAGACATTGCCAATAATGTTATCTAATAATATTATTTAAATAATATGAATTATTGATTTGATAATTTGAAATACTGTACAATGACAATTATTGAATCACTAATATAAAATAGCAAGGTAGCAATTATTGATATAAAATATCAACGTAGCAAATATTGAACAAATAAAATATTATTCAATTATTGAATCAATAATATAAAATATTGAATAGTAATTACTGTAACAATAATTGAGTAAGTGCCTTCCTACGTAAGAATCAATAATTTGAAATACTGCGCAATACCGTGTGCTACTGTGCAACACCGCGTATTTTGTATTTTAACTACCGAGTATTTCAACAGTACTAACGGTAACTGTGACGCCCCCAAATCCGTGACCGCCACTTGGTCTCTCGAATTCGGTTCATCACGTGCTCATGGTAATACATCACAATAATAATAACTAAATATCACACAATCACAGCGGAAAATCTATTCTATAATGATTTATTATAATTATTCCCCCAAGTTTCGCAACCTACAGTACTTAATAGATTACATAATAATATCAATTAACGACTTATTACATAATCTAACTTAAGCTTAAACATAATCAAATCCAGTCTTACTACATCATCTTAATATAATATTAAATATTTAAGACATAACAGAGACAAGCTAGTTGGTAGCCTTGCCCTTGCCCTTATCAATGCCCGAAGGTTCGCCCTGCTCTGCCTTAACTGAAATATTTTAGGAAAAGCAAGAATGCAGCAAATTGCCCAGCAAGTAATATACAATAAGGGTAAGTGATATAATTCTTAATTCTCGAAAGTGTATGACAAGGTTGATAGTTCAAGGATAACAAGAATATCAACAGTTTTCAATAACAGTCGCTAAGGACAGAATAATATCAATGTGATTCAATAATAAATCAATTCAAGATTTCAAGATAACTGAATACTGAGCAGTCACTAAGGACTATGAACTTCCACATGAATTGACAGTAATAAATTAAAAATCCAACAAAAACAGGTACAACAGGTGATCAGCCTAAAGTACCATCGTTATGCATAACAATCAATCATACTCAAGTACGCGCATCGGTTCTCCGACAGTTATATTTTGCTCTTCTTAGTCAAATACAAGATCTCGCACCAATCAATTGGTTTGGGTCGCTTTTCAATAATATAAGTCTAGCCGAATCAAATGGCATAGATCTCAACAAATTCAATTTCAAGATTTAAAGTCCGAAGAATATAATTCGACTTTTATCCTATTCATGAAGTATATGATTCATAATATCTGAATTTAGTCTCAAGAGTTTATTCGTATGACAATAATAGCATAAGCCAATTGAATGTTCAATAAAGAGTAGAGTTAGAAACTTGCTTACAACGTTTCTTGAATAAAGTAAAACACGAAGGTCTAAGTTACTTGCACTTATAAATGAGTGTAAGTAAGGAAACTTACACTTTAAAAGAGTGTAAGTTAGAGAACTTGCCTTTAGCGTAGTTTATCCACGAAAAGCAAATCAACACTTTCGAATTCCTATCGTAATACAGTTACGTATATATATGATATTCATTAGTCATATAATTTAACTTCACATTATATCTTCGAATATACGATTAGCACACTAGCTAAGTTCTAACCTAGCTACACAATTATTTAGCATCTAATTTCTATTCTTAACTTCCTCTTTTCTCAAGTTGATCATATTCATACATCGTTACTATCATGTGAGACTACCACAATTAGCAAGCATACTCGCATATTATTAATATCACATAAAACCACAATCAATACTAAATATATTTTATCTTAGCAAGTTATGGCATTTTCATAAGTTAACCGTCAAAATCAGATTTCAAGTATTTACATATGATATCACATAGTATGTATACATTTTAAAGAATACTTTTATGTTTGCATAACCTTCCCTCGTTCCAAACATATGTGATATAGATTATAGGTCGACACTTACGGTCATTCAAGGTCATGAAATTTACAAAGCCTATCATGCTCGCTTTCAAAACACTTAAGGTATCTATATTAAGCATACTTATGAGTATTCGCATTCCATACATGTGACTATCACAATTATTAGTTGAAAACATGCTTCGTTTATGCTAAATTTGATTTCACGACACCTAATCATGATATATATACATGTATCATACATGAGTGAGTCTAAAAGTACTATCACATGTTCAAAATTATCAGAATACGGGACTCGCAATAACATGTTAAGATTTACATTTCAAACTTACACTTTCACTTAGTAAAGTTCGCAAACGAAGTCCACATGCTCATGTCATGCTATGAAACATATCTAAACAAGTCAACATGCCTTTCGTGCATTCTTAAACCATATCAACATGCTTGTATGGCCAGAATATCAACATGAATATAATTTATCAAAGTTGTTTTAAAATCTACGCTTTCGTTAGAAATGTGCACTAGTTAGGTTCACATGTTCATATTGTATTACGGAACCTATATACATAAGTTAGCATGCATTTCATGTGTTTCTAAGTCATACTAACATGTCTCAAAAGTCAGAACCTAACTATGGCGCTTATATATCAAAGTCCATTCTTAAAGCTTCTAAGTTCACTTCGGAAACCTAACGCTTTTTGTTAACCATGTATGCTAGTATAATACAACATGTTTACATCGCCTCATTATGTTCATATATATATATATATATATATATATATATATATATGTTACACAAGCTAGCATGCTGTTCTGAACCATGTAACTAACCATCACTTAGCAGAATCAATCAGGGGCAGGCTGCTGGCGCAGCTGCGTAGCTGCCCAGTGTAAAACTGGCGCAGCTGCGCCGGCTCCCAGCCAGCGGCAGACAGTTCCATAAAACGGCAGTTTCAAAACCCAAACACAAAAATTCCAAACGAATTCAATTTCCAATTAACCACATTGCTTTCTTATCATATTATAAGACTATATAACACCAAAATAATCATTCTAACAACCAATTGTCATCCAATTTCACAAAATCAAACATTTAAGTTTTGACAGAAAAATTAAAACGGAGTTCTTGACAGAAAAATGAGAATGGAGAACAACTACATTCCAATCTTAACATGTATATAAGTCCATGTAACTACTAAGCAAGCTTTCTATAATTCAATTATATTTCAATTTCTCATGATCAAGAACTTGGATTTTGACAGAAACAAGCAATGAAGTTTTGACAGAGAATGAGATGAAGAATAAAGATTTTGAAATTATACCTCTACAAATGATGGAGCTTGTTGCTATTCAAATCTTACAACTCTAGACTGATATTATATATGCTCTCAATTTATCAAACTCAAGCAATTCTCAGCAATTAGAGATATGAAGGAGAATAGTTCCTATTTATAGAGAAATCCTTACACAGGCAATGAGATTATACCACAAATCAAACCAACGTAAATTTGAATTGTATAGAGGTTAATGGAGAGTTGGTAAGGGTTGTTGAATCAAATCATTGTGTCCACTCCCCATATAATTATGAGCTAGGCTTGCTTGGGAGATGAATGAGGAAGTAGACTAGTTTTTGAGGTTTTCACGTGAATGAGAGGAAGGAGGGGTATTGATCATTCCATGTGGGATATAATACTCAGCATTCTAGAAATTATATATACACAACACTTATGCCAAAACACGTTACATGTATACATACTATATAATTAGGCCACAATTATAGTTACAATGTAATTCTAATGATACTAACATAGATTCACATAATGTAGTAAATGCAATTTGAGCACATATAATTCATGTACATTTTATCATACTGGTATAATTTAATCGGATACTATCACATTACATTATCTCATGTATTATTAAATTGTATTAATCAACAATTATTTATAATATATCCATGATACATTATTTTAATGTCCACACACTCACAAAGTCACATGGGGATTATCATGTAGCTCTCATAATTCAATAAACTTTACTATATAGTTTATATATATAATATAGTCACATAAATGTTGCACCACATTATATAATATAGTTGTATTCCATATACTTTATATTATTAATTATTGCATGTTTGCACATAATAATTAATATAATCTTATTATATTAATAACTTACTTATTTGTCAAATAAATAAATTATTTATCTCATTGATTAATTAACAATAATATTAATTAATCTATTCCTCATTGATTATTAATTTCCATAATAATTGATTAACACTTATATGATTAAATATCACATTAAATGAATATAAATCTTATTATAATATAAACACATTGGTTATTATTATTATTATTATATTTCTTGCAATAATAATAATCACATATTATTAATTAATCACCATTAATATTCTATAACAATTATTCTACGATGACAATTAATTAATATTCTACGATAGCAATTAACAATTAATATAGATTAATTTTTTACTTAATAATTCCTCCGTTAATTAATATATCATTAATAATCCTCATCACTGTGCCACACAAGGCTATCAACGAGTTTATCGCAACCCCATCAATTTCTCAATTATTATAATTATTCAATTTTATATAATTGAATTAATTCATCTCATAACACAAAATTATTCTATATATGAATAAATATTCACTTCCATTAATATATTTATTTAATAATATATGGAAATTCTCGGGTATTACAGTAACAACTACGTCGTTATTTTATAAAAATGTTATTTCTGTCGCTTTCTATATCCGACAGTTATTCCGTTGTCGGGCCCACAAATGGTCGCGCCATCGTACGAATATTCCCCGACAACAAGAATATTCCACGACCAAACGAATATTCCCTGACAACAATGAATATTTTATAACCACTTGCTTATTTTGAAATTTTTGCACATTTCACCCATAACTTATCACATTTATCAAATCAGCACCTTACTATTTCAAAATAATATATAAAGAAAATTAAATATTTATTCATAAAAGTTGGGGTCTTACACCCACCCCCACCCCCCCCACTCCCACCAAAAAAAATAATATTATGTGATTATGTATACACCCCACCCCCTCATAATTTAATAAATTATAACCCTTGTTATAAAACACATAAATAAAGTCATTAATTATCGTGCAATGATAATTTGACATTAATTAAAAAATGATACAATACAGTTGCTTACATTTACATGAGTTATTGAAATTATCAAATCGAGATAGAAAATAGATAAATCAAGTCATCAATGTACGTATCGAGACTTCAGTAATAGAGTAAAAACTATTAAATTATTTACTGAATAATTTTGAAATTTTAAAGAAGATCGAAAATAAAAACTAGATATGAAATTTAAAAATTATAAAAAAATTGAATATTAATTAAAGATGACAACAAAAGAAATTCATTACCAATATTAAATTGTAAGTTTTTGATAATTATTTGTTTGTAAACTCTAATTAAAGTGGTTGGACCTTGAAGAGTTTAAATACTTTTGAATATTAATATTTGATTGTTGATATTTGTAAATCAATAATTTCTAAGTACTTGTTAACTTTTAAGTTTTAAGTTATAAGTTATAACTTATAAGTTCTAAGTAATCATTTTTGTTTTTGTCTTTTTGGATGAATGATGATTATAATATTTGCTATAATTTTTTATTGAATACTTAGACTCTTAGAAAAGATATTTTTGGTATTTATTTAACTGTTTTTTGCTTCAGAGTTATAAGTTTGTGTTCGTGAACTGTTCATGTTCGCGAACAAGCTTACGTTCGACTTGTTCGCGAACTGTTCGTGAACTCGATAATGTTCGCGAACACCAAACGATCCGAACTTGTACATAATTGTTGGTTCGATTAAGTTACTCGAATATGTTCGAATTCGACTAAAAGTGTTCAAGTTCGAGTTCGACAAAGTTCGATTTCGTTCGATTCGTTTACAGGTCTAGTTACAAGTTAAAAATTGGACTTTTGTAAAATTTGGACGATCGGTCACTTCTTATAATTAATCTTTGTTATGTACAAATTATCTCTTCAAATGTGAGAGTCGTCTTGGGGATAGAATGAAATCGTTGTTGTTGTTATTGTTCTATTGTTACTATTGATATATGTTTATTTAGTATTTCTAACACTTTTTTATGAATTTTTAAAAATGCACTTTATAAAAATTTACTCATTAAGGTCATATTGGCATTTTTTTAATTATAACTCAAAGATACTTAAAATCATTTTTTATTATTTCAATTTAATAAATGATTTATATATATATATATATTGATATTTAACTCGTTAATTAATATCCATTTGACTCAAACACACAAAAACAAAAATAAATAGCACCCAAGAAGAAAAGTTCTCAAAAAACATGGTAAAAGGTCGTTTAGTTTTTTAAGCCAAAATATTATTTACGAAATTATTAACTATTATTATTTTTTCCTTTTGCAACATTTAAAAAAAAAGAATGTATCATAAATGCCTAGTAATAATTCTCTCTCTCTCTAAATTTAACCAACCAAACTATACACTTATATGACAGAAAACTCAAGATATTTTTTTTAAAAAATATTAATTTATGGTAGATTTTTAAGAGATTTACAATATTCCTCATCTTATGAAGATGGTAGATTTTTAAGAGATTTAGAATATCTTTTAGATTTCATACGATTCCGTAACCCTCACTCCTCTCTCTCTCTCTCATCTTTCCCATTCAAAGTCAGATTCCGCCCAACGGTTCTTCCTCCTTAAATATTTAGAAACGATCATCAATTTAGGGTTAGGGTACATTAATCTTACTAAACTTTGGAGTGATCGATTAGGGATAGGGCTACATTAATCTTACTAAACAGAGGAGGTAATCGTATGAAATCTTTAGATTTCATACGATTATTTCCCATTCAAGTCGGATTCCGCCCAACGATACTTCCTCCTTAAATACTTAGAAACGATCATCAATTTAGGGTTAGGTACATTAATCTTGCTAAACTTTGGAGTGATCGATTAGGGATAGGGCACATTAATCTTCTACATGTTCGAGATTTTGATTAGGGCTAGGCTACATTAATCTTACTAAACAGAGTCACCGGAATACGAACGAAGAGAGGATCAACGGCGGCACAAGTTGTGATTCAGTCTCAGATGCCGATGACGCCAATCTCCTCCAGGTCAAATTTACAAACTCAATTTACCTATATCTTTTGTGCGACTTTTTTTGGTTTATGGGCACACAGTTTAATTTGGTGATGTTTGGAGTTGTAATTTGCTTTATGGTTGGATTATGCATTCTCTACTGATTAAACATATATCTTATTCATTACACATAATTTACCCTTTTGATGCTTGATATTTATTGGGAATGAGAAGATAAAAAGAATCTCCTTGTTATTGGTAAAATTTTGAAGTGTGTAAAAGTGTAATGTTAGAATTGTTTTTTTAAATTAATTTTTCTTGAATCCCTCTCTGTCAACATAGAATAGTGATTCTTCCTCCTTTCAAAAGCTTAGATAAATATAGATAATATGGTAATGTGAATTCCCTCTCCTGAAGTTCGTTATTGTTCCTGGTTTGTCGTGTGAATATGACTATCCTACTTTTGTTTTCCAATAGACTAAACCACTTAGAATGGGTTAAATTTGTTTGTTTATAGGGCCTCTGTTTTTCTTTTTCTTGGTAAGTTGTGTTGTCAAAATTTTTTGACAGAGGACAATTGTCAATTTGAAATCCTGAATATTAGGCATGATGCATTTGTTTTCTAAGAAAATTAGATTTGAAACATTAGTTGGGTGGTTTTTCAGGTGGGCAGACAAGTAGTTTTCTAGTATTGTGGTCTCAGTCACCGTTGGAGTAGTTTTCTGCTTTTCCATCCTACTTGTAATTTGCATAAGTTTATGCGTCACTTGTTCTGCTAAATCATTGTCATGGCCCTTTGTACTACTGCCTGATTTTGTTTGTTTTGTTCAACCTGTATTCATTTTATCTACTTCGCATATGAGGTTGTAATACACCCTGCGTTTCACCACAATTTACAAAATTTATAAATATTAAGGTTATATTTTTTGTTCCATGTTTAGACCTAAATGAATATTAAGTTGTTTGTTGAGTAGTGTTACGATACCAATCTTGAGGATACTGTGCAATTTTCTACTACTATCAATAGAAGAGGATTCTTTTGTGGAGGAAAAAAGTTGGCAAATAAGACTCTTTTTGTGTAGCAAAGTTTTTTTTTTTTATATTTAATATCTTAAAGAAACAATTACTTATCCCCAAGTTCCAAGTGTTACTAATTTGCCTATCACATTTCAGAGAAATGCATGAAGGAATGTTGTATCTTAGCTAAATTTGAATTCTAGACGTATCGTTAATTAAGTGGTTCTCCATCAAATTTCAAATTCCTGCATTTATATGGCAAAGATAGAAAGAAATTTGTTCTTGTAAAAAAAAGGGGTAAAAAAGAACTAATAAAAGAGGTACTCAAGTCTTTTTTTTTTTGGAGATTTCTTCGAGATGTAGTGAGTGTAGGTGGTGAATATAATCGTTAAAGTGGTTATATGCAAAGACTATCAGATACATGGCTTTTCTCACTCGGCATATATAGAAAATTGGTAAGATGCAATTTGAGTACAATCAAATCCTGTCTGAAGTTTTTTTAGTATATGGATATTGCTTTCACTCACTAGTGCCTTGAATTAATTTAATTTTGAGTTAAACAGGTTATATGAACTTTGTTTTTGTATTAGACTGTCAACTAGAGTCAATTTTATTGTTAAACACTTCTGAGGGCAATTCCTGTATACCTTTATTGGGCTTTCTCACATCCTTAACAATTTCTAAATGTATCGTGTACATAAGACTTGATGAAAGTCGCAATGGATAAGGGGAAAATTTCATTGTTTATTGTTGCAACTAGTCTCAAGTGGTCATATTATTCTATTCAGGTTTTCCACTGTAGTGATGATGTCCTTTGCTCGTATTATGAATTGAAACAAATAATGAATACATATGCTTGTCCTTTTATTGTTGCTTCTGAACTTTGATGAGGACCATGAGGCATGTTAATTATGATTTGGGATATAACAGTACAAACAGTTTTTCCATGGCTTATGATTTGTACTCTTTTATACAGGTCTTGCTATATATGATATGATGCAGTGATGCAGTACATTCGATCTCTGATCAATACACCATGCAAGGGTCAAGCTGCATCAATGGGTTCTCTCCTCGTAGCTGTTGGTGCAAAGGTTGAGTTGCGGTCTCTCACTAATGCAACAATTTTGGTTAAAGATAAATGCTACAATTAGGATATGAAGGTAAGAAATATTTTTCTCTTTCTCTCTCTTGATTTTGGATGCAATATACTCCCTCCGTTCCAAAATTAGATCACTTTACTTTCGTGATCACGAAAGTAAAGTGATCTAATATTTTGGAACGGAAGTAGTACATTTTGTGCCTTATTTTTTGTGCACCACTTTGAAATTTGCATTTTTGATATTTTTTTCGATCATGTATTGAATATTAAATTACAGTAATTGTGGAGTGTTGCATTTGAGATAAATTTTGTATATGATTGTGCCTCCAAGGACCATACTTTAGGACTCATTATTGAAAATCCTCTCTATCAAAAAGTTTTTACTTATATGAATAAATGTTGAACTTTCGTCTATCGAATTTCTTATAGTCAAGTCTCTAAAATTTTCACTTTTCCTTCCTCAAAAGTTTTTACCTCCTATCCCTCGAAATTTCAAACTTCTCTCTTAAATGTTTTTACCTTAAAAGGTTTTAACTTCCTCTCTCTCCCCCTTAAAATATTTTACTCTCCTTTAAAAGATTTTAATTTGTCTCTCAAAAGTTAACTTTTTTCTCCCTCAAAAGTTTTTAATTCTAAACTCTCAAAATTTATAATTTTCTCTTTCAAAATTTATACTTGTGTATCTTCCGAAAATTTTGAATATCTGTCCCTAAATTTATCAATTTCTCTCCCTTAGTTTTCCACTCTACCTCCCTTAAAAGGTTTTAACTTTGTTTCCCCCAAGTTTTTAGCTCTATCCCTCAGAAGTTTTTAACTTCACTCCCGAAAAAGTTTTTGACTCTATACATCAAATGTTTTTACTTAACTCTCAAACTTTTTAATTTTATCTATTTAAAAATTTATAGTATCTTGGAAAATTTTTAGTGTAATGTTAGAATTGTTTTTTTAAATTAATTTTTCTTGAATCACTTTCTGTCGACATAGAATAGTGATTCTTCCTCCTTTCAAAAGCTTAGATAAATATAGATAATATGGTAATGTCAATTCCCTCCCTTGAAGTTCGTTATTGTTCCTGGTTTGTTGTGTGAATATGATTATCCTACTTTCGTTTTCCAATAGGCTAAACCACTTAGAATGGGTTAAATTTGTTTGTTTTTAGGCCTCTTTTTCTTGGTAAGTTGTGTTGTCAAAACTATTTTGACAGAGGACAATTGTCGATTTGAAATCTTGAATATTAGGCATGATGCATTTGTTTTCTAAGAAAATTAGATTTGAAACATTAGTTGGGTAGTTTTTCAGGTGGGCAAATAAGTAGTTTTCTAGTATGTGTTCTTAGTCACCGTTGGAGTAGTTTTCTGCTTTTCCATCTTACTTGTAATTTGCATAAGTTTATGCGTCACTTCTGCTAAATCATTATCATGGACCTTCTTACTACTGCCTGATTTTGTTTGTTTTGTTCAATCTGTGTTCATTTTATCTACTTCACATATGAGGTTGTAATACACCCTACGTTTCAACCACCATTTACAAAATTTATAAATGTTAAGGTTATATTTTTTGTTCATGTTTAGAGCTAAATGAATATTAAGTTGTTAGTTGAGTAGTGTTTGCATGATAATTAATTACGCTACGAACCTTGAGGATGCTGTGCAATTTTATACTATTATCAATAGAAGAGGATTCTTTTTGTTGAGGAAAAAAGTTGGCAAATGTGACTCTTTTTCTGTAGCAAAGGTTTTTTTTTAAATTCATTTAATCTCTTAAAGAAACAACTGCTTATCCCCAAGTTCCAAGTGTTACAAATTTGCCTATCACATTTCAGAGAAATGCATGAAGGAATGTTGTACCTTAGCTAAATTTAAATTCTAGACGTATCTTTAATTAAGTGGTTCTCCATCAAATTTCAAATTCCTGCATTTATATGGCAAAGATAGAAAGAAATTTGTTCTTGTAAAAAAAAGGGAGAAAAAAGAACTAATAAAAGAAGTACTCAAGTCTTTTTTTTTGAAGATTTCTTGTTGATGTAGGAGTGTAGGTGGTGAATATAATCGTTAAAGTGGCTATATGCCAAGACTATCAGATACATGGCTTTTCTCACTCTGCATAAATAGAAAATTGGTAAGATGCAATTTGATTACAATCAAATCCTGTCTGAATTGAAACAAATAATGAATACATATGCTTGTCCTTTTATTGTTGCTTCTGAACTTTGATGAGGACCATGAGGCATGTTAATAAGAATTTGGGATATAACAGTACAAACAGTTTTTCCATGGCTTATGATTTACTCTTTTATACAGGTCTTGCTATGTATGACATGATGCAGTACATTTGATCTCTGCTCATTACTACATGCAAGGGATTAAGCTGCACCAATGGGTTCTCTCCTCTTAGTTGTTGGTGCAAAGGGTGAGTGGCGGTCTCTCACTAATGCAACAATTATGGTTAAAGATAAATGCTACAATTAGGATATGAAGGTAAGAAATATTTTTCTCTTTCTCTCTTGATTTTGGATGCAATATAGTCCCTCCGTTCCAAAATATAAGATCACTTTACTTTCGTGTGAATTCTCGAAATGCAAGTGATCTTATATTTTGGAACGGAAGTAGTACATTTTGTGCCTTATTTTTTGTGCACCACATTGAAATCTGCATTTTTGATATATTTTTCAATCATGTATTGAATATTTAATTATAGTAATTGTGGTGTGGTGCATTTGAGATACATTTTGTATATGATTGTGCCTCCAATGACCAACTTTAGGACTCATTATAGAAAATCCTCTCTATCAAAAAGTTTTTACTTCTTATATGAAGAAATTTTGAACTTTCGTCTACCGAATTTCTTAAAGTTTAGTCTCTAAAATTTTCACTTTTCATTCCTCAAAAGTTTTTACCTACTATCCCTCAAAATTTCAAACTTCTCTCTTAAAAGTTTTAACCTTAAAAAGGTTTTAACTTCCTCTCTCTCAAATGTTTTTCTATCTCTCTCTCCCCCTGAAAAGTTTATAACTTACACTCGCTAAAAAGTTTTGAACTTTCTCTCTGTCAAAATATTTCACTCTCTTTCAAAAGTTTTTAATTTGTCTCTCAAAAGTTAATTTTTTCTCCCTCAATTTTTTTTAATTCTAAACTCTCAAAATTTGTAATTTTCTCTTTCAAAATTTATACTTTGTATCTTTCGAAAATTTTAAATGTCTGTCCCTAAATTTATCAATTTCTCTCCCTTAGTTTTCCACTCTACCTCCCAAAAGGTTTTAACTTTCTTTTCCTCAAAAGTTTTTAGCTCTCCCTCAAAAGTTTTTAACTTCACTCCCTAAAAAGTTTGACTCTAAGTCAAATATTTTTACTTAAGTCTCAAACCTTTTAATTTTATCTATTTAAAAATTTATAGTATCTTGCAAAATTTTTAGTGTAATGTTAGAATTGTTTTTTTAAATTAATTTTTCTTGAATCACTTTCTGTCGACATAGAATAGTGCTTCTTCCTCCTTTCAAAAGCTTAGATAAATATAGATATTATGGTAATGTCAATTCCCTCTCTTGAAGTTCGTTATTGTTCCTGGTTTGTCGTGTGAATATGACTATCCTACTTTCGTTTTCCAATAGACTAAACCACTTAGAATGGGTTAAATTTGTTTGTTTGTAGGGCCTCTGTTTTTCTTTTTCTTGGTAAGTTGTGTTGTCAAAACTGTTTTGACCGAGGACAATTGTCAATTTGAAATCCTGAATATTAGGCATGATGCATTTGTTTTCTAAGAAAATTAGATTTGAAACAGTAGTTGGGTAGTTTTTCAGGTGGGCAGGCAAGTATTTTTCTAGTATTGTGGTCTTGGTCTCCGTTGGAGTAGTTTTCTGCTTTTCCATCCTACTTGTAATTTGCATAAGTTTATGCGTCACTTGTTCTGCTAAATCATTATCATGGCCCTTGGTACTACTGTCTGATTTTGTTTGTTTTGTTCAACCTGCATTCATTTTATCTACTGCACATATGAGGTTGTAATACACCTTGTGTTTCACCACCATTTACAAAATTGATAAATATTAAAGTTATATTTTTTGTTCCATGTTTAGACTAATGAATATTAAGTTGTTAGTTGAGTAGTGTTGGCATGATAATTAATTACGATACCATCCTTGAGGATCTGTGCAATTTTATTCTATTATCAATAGAAGATGATTCTTTTTGAGGAGGAAAAAAGTTGGCAAATGAGACTCTTTTTGTGTAGCAAAGGATTTTTTTTAATTTATTTATTTAGTATCTTAAAGAAACAATTACTTGTCCCCAAGTTCCTAGTGTTACAAATTTGCCTATCACATTTCAGAGAAATGCATGAAGGAATGTTGTACCTTAGCTAAATTTGAATGCTAGATTTATCTTTAATTAAGTGGTTCTCCATCAATTTTCAAATTCCTGCATTTATATGGTAAAGATAAAAAAGAAATTTTGTCTTGTAAAAAAAAAGGGGTAAAAAAAGAACTAATAAAAGAAGTACTCATGTCTTTTTTTTTGAAGATTTCTTGGAGATGTACTCGAGTCTATTCAGGTTTTCCAATGTAGTGATGATGACCTTTGCTCATATTATGAATTGAAACAAATACATATGCTTGTCCTTTTATTGTTGCTTCTGAACTTTGATGAGGACCATGAGGCATGTTAATTATGATTTGGGATATAACAGTACCTAATTGGCTTATGATTTGTACTCTTTTGTACAGGTCTTGCTATATATGATATGATGCAGTGATGCAGTACATTCGATCTCTGATCAATACAACATGCAAAGGTCAAGCTGCATCAATGGGTTCTCTCCTCTTAGTTGTTGGTGCAAAGGGTGAGTGGCGTTCTCTAATGGTTAATTAGCATTTGAGTGGGTAGAGTGGACAGGCTAAAGATATGATCACTGATGCCATGCATATTATTCATGTTTGGGATGCACTGTGTGCATTGTATTCAAACCATGGTAGACAGTCTGTAGATTGTAATTCAGAAGAACATGGATCGAGATAATTCTATGACCCCAAAGAGGCAAAGGAATTTGGGTTCATTGGTGAAGTAAAAGATTAGAGGCTGATGGCTCTAGTTACAGATGGTGTTCGGAATGAAGGCAAAGATAAATGCTACAATTAGGATATGAAGGTAAGAAATATTTCTCTCTCTCTCTCTCTCTCCTGATTATAGATGCAATATACTCCATCCGTTCCAAAATATAAGATCACTTTCCGTTCGTGAATTCACGAAAGGAAAGTGATCTTATAGTTTAGAACGGAAGTAGTACATTCTGTGCCTTATTTTTTGTGCACCACATTGAAATCTGCATTTCTGATATATTTTTCAATCTTGTATTGAATATTGTATTACAGTAATTGTGGTGTGTTGCATTTGAGATAAATTTTGTATATGATTGTGCCTCCAATTGTCCCTACTTTAGGACTCATTATAGAAAATCCTCTCTATCAAAAACTTTTTGCTTCTTATATAAAGAAATTTTGAACTTTAATCTATCGAATTTCTTAAAGTTTAGTCTCTAAAATGTTAACTTTTCCTTCCTCAAAAGTTTTTACCTCCTATCCCTCAAAATTTCAGACTTCTCTTAAATTTTTTACCTTAAAAGGTTTTAACTTCCTCTCTCTGAAATGTTTTTTTTCTCTCTCTCTCTCACAGTTAAAAGTTTGTCTCCTTAAAAAGTTTTGAACTTTCTTTCTGTCAAAATATTTCACTCTCCTTCAAAAGTTTTTAATTTGTGTACCTCAAAAGTTGTCAACTTTTTTCTCCCTTAGAAGTTTTTAATTCTAAACTCTCAAAATTTATAATTTTCTCTTTCAAAATTTATAGTTTGCATCTTCCGAAAATTTTAAATATTTGTCTCTAAATTTATCAATTTCTCTCCCTTAGTTTTCCACTCTACCTCCCTTAAAAGCTTATAAATTTCTTTCCCTCGAAAGTTTGTAGCTCTCCCTCAAAAGTTTTTAACTTCACTCCTTAAAAAGTTTTTGACTCTATACGCAAATGTTTATACTTAACTCTCACACCTTTTAATTTTATCTATTTAAAAACTTATAGTATCTTGCAAAATTTTTAAAATTCTCCCTTAAAAGTTTGTCACTCTCTTTCTCAAAAGTTTTTAACTTTCATTCCCTCAAAATTTTCACTCTCTCGTTCTAAAGTTTTTGACTTTCTCTCGCTCAAAATTTTTTACTTTATTCTCAAAATTTGAAACTCTCTTTCAAGTTTATTGCTTTGTATCTTTCGAAAATTTTAAATTTCTGTCCCAAGGATTTTTAATTTCTCTCTCTCAAAAGTTCTCCATTTTCTCCATTAAAAGGTTTCAACTTCGTCTGCCTCAAATGTTTTTATTTTTCTTCTCCCTCAAAAGTTTTTAACTTTCACTCCCTAAAAAGTTTTTAACTTTCTCTCCTTAAAAGTTTTTCACTCTCTCCAAAAGATTTTATTTTCTGTCCAAAGTTAACTTTTTCTCCATCGTAAGTTTTTAATTCTTAACTCTAAAAAGTTGTACTTTGTATGTTTTGGAATTTTTAAATCTATCTCCCTTAAAAGGTTTCCACTCTCTCTCCCTTGAAAGGTTTTAACTTTCTATCCCTCAAATGTTTTTACTATCTCCCTCAAAAGTTTTTAATTTTGACTCCCTAAAAAGTTTTTAACTGTACATCAAAAGTTTTTACTTATTGACTCTTGAACTTTTTAGTTCTCTCTTTCAAACTTTGTACTTTGTTCCTAAATTTTTCTATTTGTCTCCCTTAAAAGTTTTTCACTCTATGTTAAAAGGTTTTAACTTCCATTCCCTCAAATGTTTTTATCTTTCTCTCTAAAAAGTTCTGAACTTTCACTTCCTATTTTTTTAACTTTCACTCCCTAAATATTTTTATACTTCTCTCCCCTCAAAAGTTTTTATTTCTCAACACTCAAAATTTTTCACTTTCTCGCAAAATTTTTACTTTGTAACTCAAATTTATAATCTTCTGTCTTTCAAAATTTATACTTTGTATAGTAGCAAAATTTTAGCTTTCACCGCTTCAAAAGTTTTTTACATTCTCTCCCTCGAAAGTTTTTTAACTTTCCCTAGCTCAAAAGTTTTTACTTCTTTACTCAAAATTTTATACCCTCTTTTAAACTTTATATTTTGTATCTTCCGAAATTTCTGAATTTCAGTCCCAAATTTTTTCAATTTTTCTCCCTTAAAAGTTTTCCATTCTATCTTAATGTTTTAATTTCCTCTTCCTCAAATGTGTTTTATCTCTCAATCCCTCAAAAGTTTTTAACTTTCACTCCCTAAAAAGTTTTCTACTTTCTCTTCCTTGAAAGTTTTTAATTTTTATCCTTCAAAAGTTTTTAATTTCTATCCCTCAAAAGGTGTGAACTTTTTCTATTTCCTCTCCCCCTCAAATGTTTTCAACTTTCTCGCCCTGAAAAGTTCTTTTACTTGCTAAAAGTTTTCATATCTTAACTCTCAATTTTTTTTCACTTTCCATTGAAATTTTTTACTTCGTTACTCAAATTTATAATTTTCTCTCTTTTAAAATTTATCCTGTCTTCCAAAAATTTTAAATTTCCTGCCTATAAAGTTTTCAATTTCACCGCTTTAAAAGTTTTCCACTCACTCTTTTAAAAGGTTTTAGCTTTCTCTCCCTCGAAAGTTTTTAATTTCACTCCCACATAATTTTTAGCGTTCTCTACTTCAAAAGTTTTTACATTCTGTCCCTCAAAAGCTTTTAACTTTCACTCGCTCAAAAGTTTTTACTTCTTTACTATCAAAATTTTAAACACTTTCAAAATTTATGGTGTCTTCCAAAATTTCTAACTTTCTGTCCAAATTTTTTTCAATTTCTCTCATTTAAAAGTTTCCATTCTATCTCCCTTAAAAAGTTTTAACTTCCTCTCCTTCAAATGTGTTTTCTCTATCCCTCAAGTTTTTTACTTTTACTCCCTAAAATGTTTTGAACTCTCTTCCTCAGTACTTTTCACTCATTTATATCAACTCAAAATTTATAATTTTGTCTATTTCAAAAGTTTTTACTTTATTCTCAAAATTATTAACTCTCTTTTAAATTCTTTAATTTTTATTGTTCGAAAGTTTTAAATTGTAGTTCCAAATTTTTTCATTTCAATCTCTCTTCCTTAAATTTTCCATACTCTTCCCTTAAAGCGTTTTAACTTCTACGTCAAATGATTTAGCTTTTTCTGTTGCAAAAGTTTTTGACAATCACTCCCTCAAAAGCTTTTAACTTTCTCTCGCTTAAAAGGTCTTACATCACTCTCTTCCAAAATTTATATTTTGTATCTTCCCAAATTTCTAAATTTCAGTCCCAAAATTTTTCAATCTCTCTCCTTTAATGTTTTTCCATTCCATTCTATATCCCTTAAAAGGTTTTAACTTCCTCTCCCTCTAATGGGGTTAAATACACTTTTCCTGCATTCTATTTGACCTTAGTTTACAAATGTATCATTGGACTGAAATTTTTTACGGTCATTGAATTGTAATTTTTTTATAAACCGTTACAAAATCCGTCCAAACCAATTGAATTTAACGGAATAAAATAAAATATTACAAAATAATAAGAATAACTTTAAAATAATAATAATAATAATTCCAAAATTTCAAAATAAAAATAATAATAATTTCAAAATAATAATATTAATAATAATACTAATAAAAATAATTACAAAATAATAATAATACTAATAATAATTACAAAATAATAATAATAATAATAATAATTACAACTGGTTTGGAAGGATTTTCTAACCGTTTGTAAAAAAATTACTGTTTAATGAGCTGACCGTAAAAAAATTCAGTCCAGTGATGCATTTGTAAATCAATGTTGAGTAAATTAGGAAAAATGTATTTATCCCCCTCTAATGTGTTTTCCCTTTCTATCCTTAAAAAATTATGCTTTCTCTACCTCAAAAATTTCCACTCTCAAAAGTTTTAATTTCCGTCCCTCAAAATTTATTAACTTTTTCTTAACTTTCTATCCCTCATGTTTTTATCTTCCTCGCCCTGAAAACTTCTCAACTTTTACTTCCTAAAAGTTCTCATTTCTAACTCTCAAATTCTCTCTTTCCCTCAAAAAGTTTTTACTTCATAACTCAAATTTATAGTTTTCTCTCTTTCAAAATTCATACTTTTTATCTTCCGAAAATTTTAAATTCATACCCATAAAGTTTTAAATTCCACTGCTTTAAAAGTTTTCCACTCCCTTAAAAGGTTTTAACATTCTCTACCTCAAAAGTTTTAAGTTTCACTCCCGCAAAATTTTATCTTTCTCTGCTTAAAAAGTTTTTGACACTCCCTCAAAAGCTTTTAACTTTCTCTCGCTCAAATGGTCTTATTCCTTTACTCTCAAAATTTTTGAATTTCTCTCTTTTGACCTTTCTCTCCTAAAAAATTCACTCTCTTTCTCTTCCTAAAAAATTCACTCTCCTTTGGAAGTTTTCAATTTCCGTTCCTCAAAGTTTTCAATTTCTGTCCCTAAAAAGTCAACTTTTCGAACTCTTACTTCCTAAAAGTTTTTACTTCTCAACTTTCAAATTATTTTTTCACTCTCCCTGAAATTTTTTTACTCAACTTAAATTTATAATTTTCTCCTTTTCAAATTCTATACTTTGTATCTTCAAAAACTTTTAAATTACTGCCTTTAAGTTTTCATTTCACTGCTATAAAAGTTTTTCAGTCTCTTAAAAGGTTTTAACTTTCTCTCCTTCAAAAATTTCAAAGTTCCACTCCCGCAAAATTTTTAGCTCTTTGCTTCAAAGGTTCTTGATATGCTCTCTCAAAAGTTTTTAACTTTCTATCGCTCAAAAGTTTTTACTTTACTCTGTAAATTTTAAATGCATTCTCTTTCAAATTTTATATTTTATATCTTCCGAAATTCTTAATTTCAGTCCCAAAAATTTTCGTTTTCTCTCTCTTAAAAGGTTTCCATTCTCTCTCCCATAAAAGGTTTTAACTTCCTCTCACTCAAATGTGTTTTCTCTCTATCCCTCAAAAGAATTTAACTTAAATCTATCTCCCTTAATAGGTTTCCACTCTCTCTCCCTTGAAAGGTTTTAATTTTCTATCCCTCAAATGTTTTTTAACTATCTCCCTCAAATTTTTTTAATTTTGACTACCTAAAAAGTTTTTAACTCTACATTAAAAGTTTTTACTTCTCGACTCTTGAACTTTTTAATTCTCTCTTTCAAAATTTGTACTTTGTCCTTAAATTTTTCGATTTGTCTCCCTTAAAAGTTTTTCACTCTATGTTAAAAGGTTTTAACTTTCATTACCTCAAATGTTTTTATCTTTCTCTCTCTAAAAAGTTCTGAACTTTCACTTCCTAAGTTTTTTAAACTTTCACTCCCTTAATATGTTTATACTTTTCTCCTCTCAAAAGTTTTTATTTCTCAACACTCAAAATTTTCACTCTCTCTCGCAAAAGTTTTTACTTCATAATTCAAATTTATAATATTCTCTTTTCAAAATTTATACTTTGTATCTTCCGAAATATCTAAATTTCAGTCCCTAAAATTTTCAATTTCATTCCTTTAAAAGTTTTCCACACTTTCTCCCTTAAAAAAGGTTTTAACTTTCTATCACTCGAAAGTTTTTCTTTCAATCCCTCAAAATTTTTAACATTCTCTGCTTCAAAACTTTTACATTCTCTTCCTCCAAAGTTTGAAACTTTCTCTCGCTAAAAAGTTTTTACTTCGTTACTCTCAAAGTTTTAAACTCTCTTTCAAAATGTATACTTTGTATCTTCCAAAAAATTTTAAATTTCAATCACAAAACTTTTCAATTTGTTTTCCTTAAATGTTCCATTCTCTCTCTTTTAAAAGATTTTAACTTCCTCCCCCTAAAATGCTTTTATCTCTCCCTCGGAAGTTTTTAACTCTCTCACGCAAAATCTTTAACTCCCCAAAAAGTTTTTAACTCTCCACCTCAAAAGTTTCTAAATTTCACCCCTCAAAATTTTTAGTTTTCACTGCTTCAAAAGTTTTTTTTTAATTTTTAGTTTTGGACATTCTCTCCCTCAATTTTTTTTTAACTTTCGCTCGCTCAAAAGATTTTACTTTACTCAAAATTTTATACCCTCTCTCTTTTAAACTTTATATTTTGTATCTTGCGAAATTTCTAAATTTCAGTCCCAAAATTTTTCAATTTTTCTCCCGTATAAGTTTTCCATTCTATCTTAATGTTTTAATTTGCTCTCCATCACATGTGTTTTATCTCTCAATCCCTCAAAAGTTTTTTAACTTTCACTCCCTAAAAAGTTTTGAACTTTCCCTTCCTCAAAAAATTTCACTCTTCTTCAAAAGTTTTTAATTTCTGTCCTTCAAAAGTTTTTAATTTCTATCCCTCAAAAGTTGTTAACTTTTTCTTATTTCCTCTCCCTCAAATGTTTTCAGCTTTCTCGCCCTGAAAAGTTTTTAACTTTTACTTCCTAAATGTTTTCAGATCTGAACTCTCAATTTTTTTCACTCTCTCCCTCGAAAGTTTTTACTTCGTAACTCAAATTTATAATTCTCTCTTTTAAAATTTTACTTTGTATCTTCCAAAAATTTTAAATTCCTGCCTATAAAGTTTTCAATTTCACTGCATTAAAAGTTTTCCGCTCTCTCTTTTAAAAGGTTTTAGCTTTCTTTCCCTCAAAAGTTTGTAATTTCACTCCTGCAAAATTTTTAGCGTTCTCTACTTCAAAGGTTTTTACATTCTGTCACTCAAAAGCTTTTAACTTTCACTCACTCAAAAGTTTACTTCTTTACTCTCAAAATTTATATATTCTTCCAAAATTTCTAAATTTCCGTCCCAAAATTTTCAATTTCTCTCCTTTAAAAGTTTTTCATTCTATCTCCCTTAAAAAGTTTTAACTTCGTCCTCCTCAAATGTGTTTTCTCTCTCTATCCCTCAAGTTTTTAACATTTACTCCCTAAAAAGTTTTGAACCTTTTCTTCCTAAAATGTTTTCACTCCATATCAACTCTCATAATTTATAATTTTCTCTCTTTCAAAATTTATACTTTGTATCTTCCGAAATTATTAAATTTCTGTCACTAATATTTATCAATTTCTTTCCCTTGAAAGTTTTCCACTCTCTTCCGTAAACTGTTTTTAAGTTTCTCTCCCTCTAAAGTTTGTAACTTTAACTCCGGAAAAAGTTTTTAACTTTCTATCTCAAAAGTTTTTACTTGACAACATTTTAATTTTCTCTCCTTAAAAATTTATTATTTGTTTCTTTCCAAAATTTTAAATTTCGACTTTTATCTCCCATAAAAAGTATTTCAATTTATCTCCCTAAAAGGGTTTAACTTCTTCTGCCTAAAATGTTTTCAACTTTCTCTTCAAAAGATTTCACCCCTAAAATTTTTGAACTTTTTCTCCCTTAAATACTTTTAAACTTCTCTTCCTTAAATTTTTTATTTCTTAACTCAAAAGTTTTCACTCTCTACTGCAAAAGTTTTTACTTCCTAACCCAAAATAATAATTTTCTCTCTTTCAAAATTTATACTTGATCTTGCAAAATTTCTAATTTTCAGTCCCTAAAATTTTAAATTTCTCCCCTTTAAAAGTTTTCCACACACTCCTTTAAAAAGATTTTAGCTTTATATGACTCAGAGTTTCTTACTTCCATTCCCTCAAAATTGTAAACTTTCCCTTCTTTTGACTTTCTCTCCCAACTTTCTCTTTTTCAAAATTTAATCTTGGTATCTTTTGAAATTTTGAAGTTTTTCACTTCCTCTCCCTTAAAAAGTATCAACTTTCTCTCATTTGAACGTTTTAGCCGTTTCTACCTCAAAAGTTTGTAACACTCTGTCACACAAGTTTTAAACTGTCTCTCTCAAAATTATTCACTCTCTCACTCAAAAGATTTTCACTTTCTCCACCTCCAAAGTTTTTAACTTTCACACCCTCACAACTTCTCTAAAAACTCCTAACTTTTTAATATTCTCTCTTTAACAATTTCTACGTTGTAGCTTCCGGAAATTTTAAAATTCTCTTAAATTTCTCTCTCCCTTAAAAAGTTTTAACTTTTTCTCCTTTAAAAGTTTTTAACTTTCATGCCGTCAAAATTTTTCACTTTCAGCCTACAAAAGTTTTTCACTCCCTCCAAAGTTTTTAAATTTCCCTCCGTCACAATTTCTTTGAAAACTCAAACTTTTAATTTTCTCTTTTAAAATTTATCCTTTTCGAAAATTTTAAAATACTCCTTTAAAAGTTTTTCTCTCCCCCTTAAAAATTTTAAACTCTCTCGCTCAAAAGTTTGTACTTCTTTATTCTCAAAATTATTAACTCTTTTAAAATTTTAAATTTTAATTGTTCGAAAATTTTAAATTTTAGTTGCAAAATTTTTCAATCTCTCTTCCTTGAAAGTTTTCCATACTATCTGCCCTTTAAAGGGTTTTAACTTCCTTTGCCTCAAATGTTTTAGCTTTCTCTGCTTCAAAAGTTTTTGACATTCACTCCCTCAAAGGCCTTTAACTTTCTCTCGCTCAAAAGGTCTTAACATCACACTCTTTTAAAATTTATATTTTGTCTCTTTCCAAATTTCTAAATTTCAGTCTCAAATTTTTTCAATCTCTCTCCTTTAAAGGTTTTCCATTCTATATCCTTTAAAAGGTTTTAACTTCCTCTCCCTCAAATGTGTTTTCTCTTTCTATCCCTAAAAAGTTTTGTGCTTTTTCTTCCTCAAAAAATTTCACTCACAACTTCCTTTCCCTCAAATGTTTTTATCTTTCTCTCCCTGAAAAGTTTTAAACTTTTATTTCCTAAAAGTTTTCATTTCTTAGCTCTCAATTCACTCTTTCCCTCTAAAGTTTTTACTTCTTAACTCAACTTTATAATTTTCTCTCTTTCAAAATTTATAATTTGTATCTTCCCAAAATTTTAAATTCCTGCTTTAAAAGTTTTCCACTCTCTCTTAAAAAAAAGGTTTTAACTTTATCTCCCTCAAAAGTTTTTAAGTTTCACCCTTGCAAAATTTTTACTTGAAAAGTTTTTGACATTCTCTCCCTCAAAAGCATTTAACTGTCTCTAACTCAAAAGGTCTTAGTGCTTTACTATTAAATTTTTAAACACTTTCAAAACTTAAATTTCTCTCCTTCAAAGGTTTTCCATTCTATCTCCCTTTAAAGCATTTAACTTCCTTTCCTCTCCCTCAAATGTGGTTTCTCTGTATCTCTCAAAAGTTTTTTCACTCCGTAATTAGGATATGAAGGTAAGAAATATTTCTCTCTCTCTCGATTTTGGATGCAATATACTCCCCCTGTTCCAAAATATAAGATCACTTTCCGTTCGTGAATTCACGAACGGAAAGTGATCTTATATTTTGGAACGGAAGTAGTACATTTTGTGCCTTATTTTTTGTGCACCACATTGAAATCTGCATTTCTGATATTTTTTTCAATCTTGTATTGAATATTGTATTACAGTAATTGTGGTGTGTTGCATGCATTTGAGATAAATTTTGTATATGATTGTGCCTCCAATTGTCCCTACTTTAGGACTCATTATAGAAAATCCTCTCTATCAAAAAGATTTTGCTTCTTATATGAAGAAATTTTGAACTTTCGTCTATCGAATTTCTTAAAGTTTAGTCTCTAAAATTTTCACTTTTCCTTCCTTAAAAGTTTTTACCTCCTATCCCTCGAAATTTCAAAATTGTCTTAAAAGTTTTTACCTTAAAAGGTTTTAAAGTCCCCTCTCAAATTTTTTCTCTCTCTCTGCCCTTTAAAAGTTTTTAAATTTCACTCCCTAAAAAGTTCTGAACTTTCTCTCCGTCAAAATATTTCACTCTCCTTCAAAAGTTTTTAATTTGTGTCCCTCAAAAGTAAACTTTTTTCTCCCTCAAAGTTTTTAATTCTAAACTCTCAAAATTTATAATTTTTACTTTCAAAATTTATACTTTGTATCTTCCGAAAATTTTAAATATCTGTCCCTAAATTTATCAATTTCTGTCCCTTAGTTTTCCACTCTATCTCCCTTAAAAGCTTATAACTTTCTTTCCCTCAAAAGTTGTTAGCTCTCTCCCTCAAAAGTTTTTAACTTCACTCCCTAAAAAGTTTTTGACTCTATAGGTCAAATGTTTTTACTTAACTCTCAAACCTTTTAATTTTATCTATTTAAAAATTTATAGTATCTTGCAAAATTTTTAAAATTCTCCCTTCAAAGTTTGTCACTCTCTTCCTCAAAAAGTTTTTAACTTTCATTCCCTCAAAAATTTCACTCTCTCGTTCAAAAGTTTTTGACTTTCTCTCGCTCAAAAAAATTTACTTCTTTATTCTCAAATTTTTTTAATTTCTCTCCCTCAAAAATTCTCCGTTTTCTCCCTTTAAAGGTTTCAACTTTGTCTGACTCACATGTTTTTATCTTTCTCTCCCTCAAAAGTTTTTAACTTTCTCTCCTTAAAAGTTTCACTCTCTCCTTCAAAAGATTTTATTTTCTGTCCAAAGTTAACTTTTTCTCCATCGAAAGTTTTTAATTCTTAACTCTAAAAAGTTGTACTTTGTATGTTTTGGAAATTTTAAATCTCTCCCTTAAAAGGTTTCCACTCTCTCTCACTTGAAAGGTTTTAACTTTCTATCCCTCAAATGTTTTTAACTATCTCCCTCAAAAGTTTTTAATTTTGACTCCCTAAAAAGTTTTTAACTGTACATCAAAAGTTTTTACTTATTGATTCTTGAACTTTTTAGTTCTCTCTTTCAAAATTTGTACTTTGTCCCTAAATTTTTCTATTTGTCTCCCTTAAAAGTTTCACACTCTATGTTAAAAGGTTTTAACTTCCATTCCCTCAAATATTTTTATCTTTCTCTCTCTGAAAAGTTCTGAACTTTCACTTCCTATTTTTTTTAAACTTTCACTCCCTAAATATTTTTATACTTCTCTCCCCTCAAAAGTTTTTATTTCTCAACACTCAAAATTTTTCACTCTCTCGCAAAAGTTTTTAATTCGTAACTCAAATTTATAATATTCTGTCTTTCAAAATTTATACTTTGTATCTTTCAGTCGCAAAATTTTAGCTTTCACCGCTTCAAAAGTTTTTTACATTCTCTCCCTCGAAAGTTTTTTACTTAACTCTCAATCCTTTTAATTTTATCTATTTATAAATTTATAGTATCTTGCAAAATTTTTAAAATTCTCCCTTGAAAGTTTGTCACTCTCTTCCGCAAAAGTTTTTAACTTTCATTCTCTCAAAATTTTCAGTCTCGTTTAAAAGTTTTTGACTTTCTCTCGCTCGAAACAATTTACTTCTTTATTCTCAAAATTTGAAATCTCTTTCAAATTTATTGCTTTGTATCTTTTGAAAATTTTAAATTTCTGTCCCAAGATTTTTTAATTTCTCTCCCTCAAAAGTTCTCCATTTTCTCCCTTAAAAGGTTTCAACTTTGTCTGCCTCAAATGTTTTTATCTTTCTCTCCTTCAAAAGTTTTTAACTCTCACTCCCTAAAAAGTTTTTAACTCTCTCCTTAAAAGTTTTTCACTCTCTCCTTCAAAAGACTTTATTTTCTGTCCAAAGTTGTTAACTTTTTCTCCATCGAAAGGTTTTAATTGTTAACTCTAAAAAGTTGTACTTTGTATGTTTTGGAATTTTTAAATCTATCTCCCTTGAAAGGTTTTCACTCTCTCTCCCTTGAAAGGTTTTAACTTTCTATCCCTCAAATGTTTTTAACTATCTCCCTCAAAAGTTTTTAATTTTGACTCCCTAAAAAGTTTGTAACTCTACATCAAAAGTTTTTACTTCTTGACTCTTGAACTTTTTAATTCTCTCTTTCAAAATTTGTACTTTGTCCCTAAATTTTTCTATTTGTCTCCCTTAAAAGTTTTTCACTCTATGTTAAAAGGTTTTAATTTCCATTCTCTCAAATGTGTTTATCTTTCTCTCTCTAAAAAGTTCTGAACTTTCACTTCCTAATTTTTTTAAACTTTCACTCCCTAAATTTTTTTTATACTTCTCTCCCCTAAAAAGTTTTTATTTCTCAACACTCAAAATTTTTCACTCTCTCGCAAAAGTTTTTACTTTGTAACTCAAATTTGAAATTTATAATCTTCTCTCTTTCAAAATTTATACTTTGTATCTTTCACTCGCAAAATTTTTAGCTTTCACTGCTTCAAAAGTTTGTTACATTCTCTCCAACGAAAGTTTTTTTAACTTTCCCTCGCTCAAAAGTTTTTAATTCTATACCCAAAATTTTATACCCTCTTTTAAACTTTATATTTTGTATCTTCAGAAATTTCTGAATTTCAGTCGCAAAATTTTTCAATTTTTGTCCCTTAAAAGTTTTCCATTCTATCTTAATGTTTTAATTTCATCTTCCTCAAATGTGTTTTATCTCTCAATCCCTCAAAAGTTTTTAACTTTCACTCCCTAAAAAGTTTTGAACTTTCTCTTCCTCAAAAAATTTCACTCTTTTTCAAATGTTTTTAATTTTTGTCCTTCAAAAGTTTTTAATTTCTATCCCTCAAAAGTTGTGAACTTTTTCTTATTTCCTCTCCCTCAAATGTTTTCATCAGCTTTCTCGCCTTGAAAAGTTCTTTTACTTCCTAAAAGTTTTCACATCTTAACTCTCAATTTTTTTCACTTTCCCTCGAAAGTTTTTACTTCGTGAATCAAATTTATAATTATCTCTTTTAAATTTATTCTGTCTTCCAAAAATTTTAAATTTCCTGCCTATAAAGTTTTCAATTTCACCGCTTTAAAAGGTTTCCACTCACTCTTTTAAAAGGTTTTAGTTTTCTCTCCCTCAAAAGTTTTTAATTTCACTCCCGCAAAATTTTTAACGTTCTCTGCTTCAAAAGTTTTTACATTCTGTCCCTCAAAAGCTTTTAACTTTCACTCGCTCAAAAGTTTACTTGTTTACTCTCAAATTTTTAAACACTTTCAAAATTTATAGTGTCTTCCAAAATTTCTGAATTTCTGTCCAAAATTTTTACAATTTCTCTCCTTTAAAATTTTTCCGTTCTATCTCCCTTAAAAAGTTGTAACTTCCTCTATTTCAAATGTGTTTTCTCTCTCTATCCCTCAAGTTTTTTACTTTTACTCCCTAAAAAGTTTTGAACTCTCTTCCTCTGAACTTTTCACTCCATATCAACTCAAAATTTATAATTCTCTCTCTTTCAAAAGTTTGTACTTTATTCTCAAAATTATTAACTCTCTTTTAAGTTCTTTAATTTTTATTGTTCGAAAATTTTAAATTGTAGTCCCAATTTTTTTCAATCTCTCTTAAAGTTTTCCATACTCTCTTCCCTTAAAGCGTTATAACTTCCTCTACCTCAAATGATTTAGCTTACTATGATCACTCTCTTTCAAAATTTATATTTTGTATCTTCCCAAATTTCTAAATTTCAATCCCAAAATATTTCAATTTCTCTCCTTTAAAGTTTTTTTATTCCATTCTATATCCCTTAAAAGATTTTAACTTCCTCTCCCTCTAATGGGGGGTTATATACACTTTTCCCCCACTCTACTCGACCTCGGTTTACAAATGCATCATTGGATTGAAATTTTTTACGATCATTGAATTGTAATTTTTTTTACAAACCGTTACAAACTTCTTCCAAACCAATCGACTTTAACGGAATAAAATAAAATATTACAAAATAATAATAATAATAATAATAATTTCAAAATAATAATAATAATAATAATTTTAAAATAATAATACTAATACTAATACTAATAATTACAAAATAATAATAATACTAATAATAATTACAAAATAATAATAATAATAATAATAATAATTACAACTGGTTTGGACGGATTTTCTAACGGTTTGTAAAAAAATTACTGTTTAATGAGTTGACTGTAAAAATTTTTTGTCTTGTGATGCATTTATAAATTAAGGTCGAGTAAAGTGGCAAAAATGTATTTATCCCCCCTCTAATGTGTTTTCCCTTTCTATCCCTAAAAAATTATGCTTTCTCTACCTCAAAAATTTCCACTCACCCTCAAAAGTTTTAATTTCCGTCCCTCAAAATTTATTAACTTTTTCTTAACTTTCTATCCCTCAAATGTTTTTTTCTTTCTTTCCCTGAAAAGTTCTCAACTTTTAAATTCACTCTTTCCCTTAAAAAGTTTTTTCATAACTCAACTTTATAATTTTAGCTTTTTCAAAATTTATACTTTTTATCTTCCGAAAATTTTAAATACCTACCCATAAAGTTTTAAATTACGCTGCTTTAAAAGTTTTCCACTCTCTTAAAAGGTTTTAACATTCTCTCCCTCAAAAGTTTTAAGTTTCACTCCCGCAAAATTTTATCTTTCTCTTCTTAGAAAGTTTAACAGTCTCTCCCTCAAAAGCTTTTAACTCTCTCTCGCTCAAATGGTCTTAATCCTTTACTCAAAATTTTTGAATTTCTCTCTTTTGACCTTTCCCTTCCTAAAAAATTCACTCTCCTTCGGAAGTTTTCAATTTCCGTCCCTAAAAAGTTGACTTTTTATTAACTTCCTCTCCCTCAAATGTTTTTATCTTCCTCACCCTGAAAACTTTTGAACTCTTACTTCCTAAAAGTTTTTACTTCTCAACTCTCAAATTATTTTTTCACTCTCCCTGTAAAATTTTTACTCAACTTAAATTTATAATTTTCTCTTTTTCAAAATCTGTACTTTGTATCTTCAAAAACTTTTAAATCACTGCCCTTAAGTTTTCATTTCACTGGTTTAAAAGTTTTTCAGTCTCTTAAAAGGTTTTAACTCTCTCTCCTTCAAAAGTTTTCAAGTTCCACTCCCTCAAAATTTTTAGCTCTTCGTTTCAAAGGTTATTGATGTGCTCTCTCTAATGTTTTTAACTTTCTATCGCTCAGAAGTTTTTACTTTGTAAATTTTATATCTTCCAAAATTCTTAAATTTCAGTCCCAAAAATTTTCATTTTCTATCCCTTAAAAAGTTTTAACTTCGTCCTCCACAAATGTGTTTTCTCTCTCTATCCCTTAAGTTTTTAACTTTCACTCCCTAAAAAGTTTTGAACTTTTTCTTCGTAAAATGTTTTCATTCCACATCAACTCTCGTAATTTATAATTTTCTTTTTTCAAAATGTATACTTTGTATCTTCCGAAATTATTAAATTTTTGTCACTAAAATTTATCAATTTCATTCCCTTGAAAGTTTTCCACTCTCTTCCGTAAAATGTTTTTAAGTTTCTCTCCCTCTAAAGTTTTGAACTTTAACTCCGTAAAAAGTTTTTAACTTTCTATCTGAAAAGTTTTTGCTTGACAACTTTTTAATTTTCTCTCCTTTTGTTATTTGTTTCTTTCCAAAATTTTAAATTTCGACTTTATCTCCCATAAAAAGTATTTCAATTTATCTCCCTAAAAGGGTTTAAATTCTTCTGCCTAAAATGGTTTTAACTTTCTCTTCAAAAGATTTCACCCCCTAAATTTTTTTAACTTTTTCTACCTTGAATACTTTTAAACTTCTCTTCCTTCAAATTTTTTATTTCTTAACTCAAAAGTTTTCACTCTCTACCGCAAAAGTTTTTACTTCCCAACTCAAAATAATAATTTTCTCTCTTTCAAAATTTATACTTGATCTTGCGAAATTTCTAATTTTCAGTCCCTAAAATTTTAAATTTCTCCCCTTTAAAAGTTTCCCACACTCTCTCCTTTAAAAAGATTTTAGCTTTATATGACTCAGAGTTTCTTACTTTCATTCCCTCAATATTGTAAACTTTCCCTTTTGACTTTCTCTCCCAACTTTCTCTTTTTCAAAATTTGAACTTGGTATATTTTGAAATATTGAAGTTTTTCGTTTCCTCTCCCTTAAAAAGTATCAACTTTCTCTCATTTGAACGTTTTAGCTGTCTCTACCTCGAAAGTTTGTAACTCTCTGTCACACAAGTTTTAAACTTTCTCTCTCATAATTATTCACTTTTTCTCACTCAAAAGATTTTAACTTTCTCCGCCTCCAAAGTTTTTAACTTTCATGCCCTCATAACTGCTCTAAAAACTCTTAACTTTTTAATATTCTCTCTTCAACAATTTATACGTTGTAGCTTTCGAAAATTTTAAAATTCTCTCTTAAATTTTTCACTCTCTCTCCCTTAAAAGGTTTTAACTTTTTCTCCTTTAAAAGTTTTTTACTTTCATGCCGTCAAAATTTTTCACTTTCAGCCTACAAAAGTTTTTCTCTCCCTCCAAAGTTTTTAAATTTCCCTCTGTCACAATTTCTTTGAAAACTCAAACTTTTAATTTTCTCTTTCAAAATTTTTCCTTTTCGAAAATTTTAAAGTACTTCTTTAAATGTTTTTCTCTCTCCCTCAAAAGTTTTAAACTTTCTCTCGCTCAAAAGTTTGTACTTCTTTATTCTCAAAAGTATTATCTCTCTTTTAAAATTTTAAATTTTTATCGTTCCAAATTTTTTCACTCTCCATTGAAAAATTTCTCTTAAAGGTTTTCCGTATGATCTTCCCTTAAATAGTTTTAACTTCCTCTATCTCAAATGTTTTAGCTTTCTTTGCATCAAAAGTTTTTGACATTCACTCCCTCAAAAGCCTTTAACTTTCTCTCGCTCAAAAGGTCTTACACTCTTTTAAAATATATATTCTCTTTCCAAATTTCTAAAGTTCAGTCGCAATTTTTTTCAATTTCTCTCCTTTAAAGGTTTTCCATTCTATAAAGGTTTTAACTATCTCCCTCAAATGTGTTTTCTCTTTCTATCCCTAAAAAGTTTTGTGCTTTTTCTTCCTCAAAAAATTTCACTCAGAACTTCCTTTCCCCCAAATGTTTTTATCTTTCTCGCTCTGTAAAATTTTTAACTTAAATTTATAATTTTCTCTCTTTCAAAATTTTTTTAAATTCCTGCCCCTAAAGTTTTCCTTTCATTGTTTTAAAAGTTTTTCCCTCTCTTAAAGGGTTTTAACTTTCTCTCCCTCAAAAGTTTTTAAGTTTCGCTCTCGCAAAATTTTTAGCTCTTTGCTTAAAAATTCTTGATATGCTCTTTCAAAAGTTTTTAACTTTCTATCGCTCAAAAGTTTTTACTTTACTCACTAAATTTTAAATGCACTCTCTTTCAAAATTTATATTTTATATCTTTCGAAATTCTTAAATTTCAGTTCCAAGAATTTTAACTTCCTCTCCCTTAAAAGGTTTTAACTTCCTCTCCCTCAAATGTGTTTTCTCTCTATCCCTCAATAGGGTTAGACTTAAATCTCTCTCCCTTGAAAGGTTTCCACTCTCTCTCCCTTGAAAGGTTTTAACTTTCCATCCCTCAAATGTTTTTAACTATCTCCCTCAAAAGTTTTTAATTTTGACTCCCTTAAAAGTTTTTAACACTGCCTCAAAAGTTTTTACTTCTCGACTCAGCTTTTTAGTTATCTTTTAAAATTTGTACTTGTCCCTAAATTTTTCGATTCGTCTCCATTAAAAGTTTTTCACTCTATGTTAAATGATTTTAACATCCATTCCCTCAAATGTTTTTATCTTTCTCTCTCTAAAAAGTTTTGAACTTTCACTTTCTAATTTTCTAAAACTTTCACTTCCTAAATATTTTTATACTTCTCTCCGCTCAAACGTTTTTATTTCTCAACACTCAAAATTTTTCACTCTCTCGCAAAAGTTTTTACTTCGTATCTCAAATTTATAATCTTCTCTCTTTCAAAATTTATAGTTTCTATCGTCCGAAATTTTTAAATTTCAGTCCGTAAAATTTTTAATTTCATTCCTTTAAAAGTTTTCCACACTTTCTCCCTTAAAAAAGGTTTTAACTTTCTATCACTCGAAAGTTTTTCTTTCAGTCTCTCAGAATTTTTTACGTTCTTTGCTTCATAATTTTTTTACATTCTTTGCTTCAAAAATTTGACATTCTCTCTCTCAAATGTTTTTACTTCGTTACTCTCAAAATTTTAAACTCTTTCAAAATGTGCACTTTGTATCTTCTGAAAGTTTTAAATTTCAGTCAAAAAAGTTTACAATTTGTTTCCCTTAAATGTTTTCCATTCTCTCTCCCTTTAAAGATTTTAAGTTCCTTCCTCCCCCTAAAATGATTTTATCTCTCTCCCTCGAATGTTTTTTACTCTCTAATGCAAACTTTTTAACTCCCCAAAAAGTTTTTAAGTTTCACTCGCAATATTTTTATCTTTCACTGTTTCAAAAGTTCTTGGCATTCTCTCTGTCAAACTTTTTTAAAATTTCGCTCGCTCGCTCTAAAGTTTTTACTTCTTTACTTATAATTTTATACCCTCTCTCTTTTAAACTTTATATTTTGTCTCTTCCGAAATTTCTAAATTTCAGTCCCAAAAATTTTCAATTTTTCTCCCTTAAAAGTTTCCCATTCTATCTTAATGTTTTAATTTCCTCTCCCTCAAATGTGTTTTATTTCTCACTCCCTAAAAAATTTTGAACTTGCTCAAAATTTTTCACCCTTCTTCAAATGTTTTTAATTTCTGTCCTTGAAAAGTTTTTAATTTCTATCCCTCAAAAATTGTTAACTTTTTCTTATTTCCTCTATGTCAAATGTTTTCAGCTTTCTCGGCCCGAAAAGTTTTTAACTTTTACTTCCTAAAAGTTTTCACATCTTAACTCTCAATTTTTTTCACTCTTCCTCGAAAATTTTCTCTCTTAAAAGTTTTCCATACTCTCTTCAAAAGTTTGACATTCACTCCCTCAAAAGCCTTTAACTTTCTCTCGCTCAAAAGGTCTTACATCACACTCTTTTAAAATTTATACTTTGTATCTTTCAAAATTTCTAAATTTCAGTCGCAAATTTTTTCAATTTCTCTCTTTTAAAGGTTTTCCATTCTATATCCCTTAAAAAGTTTTTACTTCCTCTTCCTCAAATGTGTTTTCTCTTTCTATCCCTAAAAAGTTTTGTGCTTTTTCTTAACTTCCTTTCCCTCAAATGTTTTTATCTTTCTCGCCCTAAAAAGTTTAAACTTTTAATACCTAAAAGTTTTCATTTCTTAACTCTCAAATTCATTCTTTCCCTCTAAAGTTTTTACTTTTTAACTCAACTTTATAATTTTCTTTCTTTCAAAATTTATTCTTTGCATCTTCCGAAAATTTTAAATTCCTACCCATAAAGTTTTAAATTCCACTGCTTTAAAAGTTTTCCACACTCTCTCTTAAAAGGTTTTAACTTTTTCTCCCACAAAAGTTTTTAAGTTTCACTCTCGCAAAATTTTTACTTGAAAAGTTTTTGACATTCTCTCCCTCAAAAGCATTTAACTTTCTCTCGCTCAAAAGGTCTTACTTTACTCTCATAATTTTAAACACTCTTTCAAAATTTATATTTTGTATCTTTCGAAATTTCTAAATTTCAGGCCCAAGATTTTTAATTTGCTCTACTTCAAAGGTTTTCCATTCTATTTTCCTTAAAAGCTTTTAACTTCCTTTCCTCTCCCCCAAATGTGTTTTCTCTCTCTATCTCAAAAAATAATTCACTCTGTAAAACCCTTCTCTTCCTAAAAAATTCACTCTCCTTTGAAAGTTTTCAATTTCTGTTCCTCAAAAGTTTTCAATTTTTGTCCCTAATAAGTTAACTTTTTCATAACTTCCTCTCCCTTGAAAGTTTTTATCTTTCTAGCCCTGAACAACTGTCTCCCTATAAAGTTTTTAACTCTGCCTCTAAAGTTTTTACATCTTGACTCTTTAACTTTTTAATTCTCTCTTTCAAAATTTGTACTTTGTCCCTAATTTTTTCGATTTGTCTCCCTTAAAAGTTTTACACTATGTTAAAAGGTTTTAACTTCTATTTCGTCAAATGTTATTATCTCCCTCTAAAAAGTTCTTAACTTTCACTTCCTAATTTTTTTAAACTTTCACTTCCTAAATATTTTTATACTTCTCTCCCCTCAAAAGTTTTTATTTCTCAACACTCAAAATTTTTTACTTCCCAATTCTTCAAATTTTTCTCAAAGGTTTTTACTTTTTACCTCTCCAAGCCTTTAAATTTCAGTTTTAAATTTTTCACTCTCTCCTTTGAAAGTTTTAAACTCTCTCTCCCTCAAACTTTTTACTTCCTATCTTTCGAAATTTTCAACTTTCTCTCTTACAAAAGGTTATACTTGTCTACTCCCTATCTTTCAAAATTTTCAATTTTCTCTCTTACAAAATACATGAAAATTTGATCATTTTAATGGAAAATGATTACATCAGAAAATATTTTTTGTAAAAGGTTTTCGTTGAATCAAACAGAGTCTTTGTTGCTTTTGTTTTTACTTTTTTTTATTTTTCCTCCTAATTTGGATTCATGGATAGGCTCAATGTGACGATAAATCATACTCGTCCTTATGCAAAATTGCATGCTAGATTGCTTTTAGTTTAGGCTGATAATTATTAAGTTATAATACGCTAGAAGGACTCGGACCGGTCATCTAACACTTGTACTTTCCTACTTGAATCACCCACATTCCACCTTAATGTATTCATTGAAGTTAATTACACTATTGTATATTAACTATAATCTATTAAACTACTAGAGAGGTAATAAAACTTAAGTTATATATATACAAGATATATTTTGTGAATATTAATAGTGTGAATATTATTATCCAAAATCATGGATTATTACAGAAGATATATCTGTCGGGTTGATCTCGACTTTCGCAGCCTCTCGGGTTGCGCTCGACTTCGATCTTCTCACTTCTCACTTCTCTGCGAATTGATCGACTAGGGCTAGTATTAGTGTTGCGCTCACGGCGTCGTTTTTTTAACCCAGTTCGAATTTGGGTTGATCCATACTCATAGAGGCAAGTCGCTCGATCAGCCGGAAATTCGTCCAAGTCGTCGCCGCCGCGTCGTCCAAGGCGACGATTGTTTTTGCTAGGCGCTCGCCTTTCAGCCCTCGACCAAGTCGCTCGCTCGACTTGTCTGTCTCTTACCAACTGGACGCCTTCAAAAGCTTCTCGCTTTTTCATCCTCAAAAGTTTTTCGCTCTTTAGAAAGTTTATTTCTCTCTCTTCCTATAAAGTTTCACCTCTCTCCCTCAAAAACTTTTACTTCCTAACTTGAAATTTGAACTTTCTCTATTTTTAAAGTTTTTACATTTTATCTTTGATTTTTTTTTCTTTTAATTTCAGTCTCTAAATTTTGGACTCTCTTCTTCAAAAGCTTCACTTTCTCTCAATTAAAAGTTTTTACTTCCCAATTCTCGAAATTTTTCTCAAAGGTTTTTACTTTTTACCTCTCCAAGACTTTTAATTTCAGTTTTAAATTTTTCGCTCTCCCCTTTGAAAGTTTTAAACTATCTCTCCGTCAAACTTTTTACTTCCTATCTTTCAAAAATTTCAACTCTCTTACAAAATGTTATACTCATCTACTTCCTATCTTTCGAAATTTTCAACTTTCTCTCTTACAAAATACTTGAAAATTTGATCATTTTCATGGAAAATGATTACATAAGCAAATATTTTTTGTAAAAGGTTTTTGCTGAAGCAAACGGAGTATTTGTTGCTTTTGTTTTTACTTTTTCTGATTTTTCCTCCTAATTTGGATTCATGGATTGGCTCAATGCGACGTTAAATCATACTCATCATTATGCAAAATTGCATGCTAGATTGCTTTTAGTTTAGGCTGATAATTATTAAGTTATAAGACGCTAGAACGACTCGGACCGGTCATCTAACACTTGTACTTTCCTACTTGAATCACCCACATTCCCCCTTAATGTATTCATTGAAGTTAATTACACTATTGTATATTAACTATAATTTATTAAACTACTAGAGAGGTAATAAAACTTAAGTTATATATATACAAGATATATTTTGTGAATATTAATAGTGTGAATATTATTATCCAAAATCATGGATTATTACAGAAGATATACCTGTCGATCGGAGTCCAAGCAGCGTCGCCAGAAAAAGACCTTCGTGGTTGTCTCGAAGAGTCTAAGTCTCTCGCTCTCACAGTCTCTCTCTCCCGGTCGCAGTCTCTCGCTCGACTTCGATCTTCTTCGCACTTCGCAGCCTCTCAGGTTGCTCTCGACTTCGATCTTCTCACTTCTCTGCGAATCGATCGACTAGGGCTAGTTTTGGTGTTGCGCTCACGGCGTCGTTTTTTTAACCCAGTTGGTATTTGGGTTGATCCATACCCATAGAGGCAAGTCGCTCGACCAGCGGGAAATTCGTCCAAGTCGTCGCCGCGTCGTCCTTGGCGACGACTGTTGTTGCTAGGCGCTCGCCTTTCAGCCCTCGACCAAGTCGCCCGCTCGCCTTGTCTGTCTCTTATCGACTGGACGCTTTTAAAAGCTTCTCGCTTCCTTATCCTCAAAAGTTTTTCGTTCTCTTTAGAAAGTTTATTTCTCTTTTCCTATAAAGTTTCACCTTCTCTCCCTCGAATGCTTTTACTTTCTAACTCGAAATTTGAACTCTCTATTTCAAAAGTTTTTATATTTTATTTTTGAAATTTTTTCTTTTAATTCCAGTCTCTAAATTTTGGACTCTCTTTTTCAAAAGCTTCACTTTCTCTCCATCAAAAGTTTTTACTTCCCAATTCTCGAAATTTATCTCAAAGGTGTTTACTTTTTACCTCTCCAAGCCTTTTAATTTCAGTTTTAAATTTTTAACTCTCTTCTTTGAAAGTTTTAAACTCTCCCTCAAACTTTTTACTTCCTATCTTTCGAAATTTTCAACTCTCTCTTACAAAAGGTTATACTTATCCATTTCCTATCTTTCAAAATTTTCAACTTTCTCTCTTACAAAATACATTAAAATTTGCTCATTTTCATGAAAAATGATTACATCAAAAAATATTTTTTGTAAAAGGTTTTCGTTGAAGCAGACAGAGTCTTTGTTGCTTTTGTTTTTACTTTTTCTGATTTTTCCTCCTATTTTGGATTCATGGATAGGCTCAATGTGACGATAAATCATACTGCAAAATTGCATGCTAGATTGCTTTTAGTTTAGGCTGATAATTATTAAGTTATAAGACGCTAGAAGGACTCAGACCAGTCATCTAACACTTGTATTTTCCTACTTGAATCATCCACATTCCACCTTAATGTATTCATTGAAGTTCATTACACTATTGTATATTAACTATAATCTATTAAACTACTAGAGAGGTAATAAAACTTAAGTTATATATATACAAGATATATTTTGTGAATATTAATCGTGTGTATATTATAATCCAGAAGCATGGATTATTACAGAAGATATACCTGTCGATCGGAGTTCAAGCAGCGTCGCCAGAAAAAGACCTTTGTGGTCGTCTCGAAGAGTCTAAGTCTCTCGCTCTCACAGGCTCTCTCTCGCGGTCGCAGTCCCTCGCTTGACTTCGATCTTCTTCGCATTTCGCAGCCACTCGGGTTGCTCTCGACTTCGATTTCCTCACTTCTCGTCGAATCGATCGACTAGGGCTAGTTTTGGTGTTGCGCTCACGGAGTCGTTTTTTTAACCCAGTTCGAATTTGGGTTGATCCATACCCATAGAGGCAAGTCGCTCGACCAGCCGGAAATTCGTCCAAGTTTTTGTCGCGTCATCCAAGGCGACGACTGTTTTTACTAGGCGCTCACCTTTCAGCCCTCGACCAAGTCGCTCGCTCGCTTTGTCTGTCTATTACCGACTGGACGCCTTCAAAAGCTTCTCGCTTTCTCATTCTCAAGTTTTTCACTCTTTTTAGAAAGTTTATTTCTCTCTTTTCCTATAAAGTTTCACCTTCTCTCCCTCGAAAGCTTTTACTTCCTAACTCGAAATTTGAACTTTCTCTATTTCAAAAGTTTTTACATTTTATCTTTGAAATTTTTTCTTTTAATTTCAGTCTCTAAATTTTGGACTCTCTTCTTCAAAAGCTTCACTTTCTCTCCATCAAAAGTTTTTACTTCCCAGTTCTCGAAATTTTTCTCAAAGGTTTTTACTTTTTACCTCTCCTAGCCTTTTAATTTCAGTTTTAAATTTTTCACTCTCCTTTGAAAGTTTTAAACTCTCTCTCCCTCAAACTTTTTACTTCCTATCTTTCGAAATTTTTAACTCTCTCTTACAAAAGGTTATACTTATTTACTTCCTATCTTTCAAAATTTTTAACTCTCTCTCTTACAAAATACATGAAAATTTGATCATTTTCATGGAAAATGATTACATCAGAAAATATTTTTTGTTAAAGGTTTTCGTTGAAGCAAACGGAGTCTTTGTTGCTTTTGTTTTTACTTTTTCTGATTTTTCCTCCTAATTTGGATTCATGGATAGGCTCAATGTGACGATAAATCATACTCATCATTATGCAAAATTGCATGCTAGATTGCTTTTAGTTTAGGCTGATAATTATTAAGTTATAAGACGCTAGAAGGACTCGGACCGGTCATCTAACACTTGTACTTTCCTACTTGAATCACCGACATTCCACTTTAATGTATTTATTGAAGTTAATTACACTACTGTATATTAACTATAATCTTTTAAACTACTAGAGAGGTAATAAAACTTAAGTTTTATGTATACAAGATATATTTTGTGAATATTTATAGTGCGAATATTATTATCCAAAATCATGGATTATTACAGAAGATATACCTGTCGATCGGATTCCAAGCAGCGTCGCCAGAAAAAGACCTTCGTGGTCGTCTTGAAGAGTCTAAGTCTCTCGCTCTCACAGTCTCTCTCCCGGTCGCAGTCTCTCGCCCTCTCAGTCTCTCTCTTGACTTCGATCTTCTTCTTCGCACTTCGCAGCCTCTCGGGTTGATCTCGACTTCGATCTTCTTACTTCTCTGCGAATTTATCGACTAGGGCTAGTTTTGGTCTTGCGCTCATGGCGTCGTTTTTTTAACCCAATTCGAATTTGGGTTGATCCATACCCATAGAAGCAAGTTCCTCGATCAGTCGGAAATTCGGCCAAGTCGTTACCGAGTCGTCCAAGACGACGACTGTTTTTGCTAGGTGCTCCCATTTCAGCCCTCAACCAAGTCGCTCGCTAGCCTTGTCTGTCTCTTACTAGCTGGACGCCTTCAAAAGCTTCTCGCTTTCTCATCCTCAAAAGTTTTTCGATCTCTTTAGAAAGTTTATTTCTCTCTTCCTATAAAGTTTCACCTTCTCTCCCTTAAAAGATTTTACTTCCTAACTCCAAATTTGAACTCTCTATTTCAAAAGTTTTTACATTGTCTTTGAAATTTTTTCTTTTAATTTCAGTTTCTAAATTTTGGACTCTTTTCTTCAAAAGCTTCACTTTCTCTCCATCAAAAGTTTTTACTTCGCAATTCTCGAGATTTTTCTCAAAGGTTTTTACTTTTTACCTCTCCAAGCCTTTTAATTTCAGTTTTAAATTTTTCACTCTCCTTTGAAAGTATTAAACTCTCTCCCTCAAACTTTTTACTTCCCATCTTTCAAAATTTTCAACTCTCTTACAAAATACATGAAAATTTGATCATTTTCACGGAAAATGACTACATCAGAAAATATTTTTTGTAAATGGTTTTTGTTGAAGCAAACGGAATCTTTGTTGCTTTTGTTTTTACTTTTTCTGATTTTTCCTCCTAATTTGGATTCATGGATAGGCTCAATGTGACGATAAATCATACTCATCATTATGCAAAATTGCATGCTAGATTGCTTTTAGTTTAGGCTGATAATTATTAAGTTATAGGACGCTAGAAGGACTCGGACCGGTCATCTAACACTTGTACTTTCCTACTTGAATCACCCACATTCCACCTTAGTGTATTCATTGAAGTTAATTACACTATTGTATATTAACTATAATCTATTAAACTACTAGAGTGGTAATAAAACTTAAGTTATATATATACAAGATATATTTTGTGAATATTAATAGTGTGATGCATTATAATAATATTATGTGCGTTCTAAGGCATTATATAGGAGCCTAATACGTTAAATTTGAGTGATTGCATAAAGTTAAAAGCTTCCCAACAAAAAGGCAAGTATACTAACTTTCCTTTCGAAGTTACAATCTTGAACGAAAGTTCTTATTTTGGCTTGAGATGAATATTTGATATCTTGAAATTGTAAATTATTTATGAAGCTATTATTCAAATATAATATAATTTATAGCTTATGCTTTATCCTTGAGGCACTTTTTGATACATGAAGTTGTACTATTAGTCTATGCCATTTGATTTCGGGTAGACACTATTCAGTAAATGTTCTAAAGTTTTGTTAAGAAACTATTAACTCAGATTTTTCTTTTGTTTGAGCTCTTATGATAAACTGAGCTAAACAACCTTATAAATAGGGGACATGTTATCGGAGACTATGGTTCTGAACTACGCTGTTGCGTTAATATGTTGGTGCACAATACATAGGTACTAAGGGTTGATCCGCGTACAAAAATGATAGTCTACAGTCTTTGATTGATAAAGGTTAAGGTAGAAATACCCGAAACCTGGGACATAGTTCAATGGTCTTGTGACCCTCTGTTATTTGTTCAAATCTTTTAGGGAATTGATATTTTCATATCACTTTTTAATATTTCCACATGAAAAGTGTCGCTATAAATATATAGCGACGGGAAAGCCGTCACTATAGGATCTATAGCGACACTTTTCATGTGGAAATATCATTTTCTATTATGGAAATATCAGTTTCCATCTTTTATTGTGAATCTTCTTGTTGAATATTCCTTGATTATAAAGTTTTTACAAAACTTTGTAGTTGCAGTTTGACTTTATTCAAGCAATACTCTCTTCAGTTGCTAAATTATTTCTCTGTTTTCTGTTGTTCTAGTGTTCTTAAATAGTACTACTTGTTGGGCAAATTCTGTTGCTCTTTCTTGCTAAACTAATTTCAGTTAAAAACGAAATGCTTGGAGGATCCTCGTCTGACAAAGGAAAAGGTAAACTGCAGGAGTAAATGAGTAGTTAGTTATAACTGTTGTAAAAGGTTTAAGTAGCAATGTATATGAATGTTTTTGAATGTGATGTAATATTTTGATATCATATTATGTAATATAAAGGTTAGACAACCTGGGATTCGTTGATGTATAGAATATATTTTGTAAAGACTGTTGTAATAATACATGTTATTAAATGTGTTTGGGTAGAATAGCAGATGATGTGGATAATCGTGAGCATTGAATCTGTGGGTAATAGATACCCGGATTTGGGGGCGTCATAGGTTGGTGTCAAACCGTTATTGAACTTGTGATGTTATAAATATCATGGTTATCAAGTCGTAGCCTAGGCGACGCTTAGTCGTTGAGTCGCTCTGGATAGTGCAAGTCGTAGCGGGGCTTTACTAGTAGGCTTCCAAGTCATGCACTCAGCTCGGTAGTTCGTCGCCTTGGCGACTTGGGGACGACAAGGACGACTTGGGCTTAAGTTGATCGACTTTGTTCCGGTCGGTTACTAACTACCCAAGTCGACCCAAACAACAATTTGGTATTTTTTTTTTAAAAAAAAACAAGAAAAAGAGGCTAAAGTCGCAACCAAATTCCCAATTTGGTAAACCTAAAGTCGAGAGAGCAAGGAGTACTAGATGGAAAATTTGCTAAGAAGCATGTGAGACTTTAGCGAGAACCCGCGACATCGGCATCAACGCAAATCACAGGTATGTTTCGTTTCTTTCTCCTTCTTCTCCTCCTTTCTTCTTCGTGCTACATCTTCTTTTTCTCTTTTCTTCATCCATTTTCTTCTCTTTTTTTTGCCAGCAAGTCCGCTAGCGAGTCTTGTTGACTTGTTGTATACTTTTTCTTTTTTTAATTTCACCAGCATGTATCAAATTTTGTGGTTGTTTTTTGGCCTTTTGTTTGACCTGTTCCTTTTTAATTTCCTTGCATGCATTATGTTTAATGTATAGTATCATGTGGTGGTTGTTTAGTGTTTGTTTTTTTTAATTCAACCGGCAAGTATCAATTTGTGTGGTTTTTGTTTTTTATTCCTTTTCTAATTTCCATGCATGTATTTTGTTTGTGATGCATGTATTATGCTTTGGATCATCCTCCACATATTATGTTTAATGTATAGAGATAACATATTAAGTAGAAATGTATAATAATTAATATTGTATATTTGTACATTTAATGACTTACTTTAATAGTTTCTTTTTCTTTTCTTTTTTTAATATTAAATGACTTTGGTTGTCGCAATATTAATATATTTGTGTTTTTAATGGTATTTGATAGTGTTGAATATTGTGAAATAATAATGTCAAATGTATATGTTATATATATATATATATATATATATATATATATGTATGTATAAATTGTACATAGGAAATGACTTGTTGACTTATGGATGACTAGTCAAGCGCCTAGTCAACTAGTCAGGCGCCTAGTCAACTAGTCGCTTAAGCTCCGGGCCACCGACTCGGCTCAACTCGACTTTACGACTTGACAACTATGATAAATATATAAAAATATATATTATTAATAATTAATAAAAAAATATAAAAACTTATTTTTGATAAACTAAAATATAATGAATGTGTTACAATAGTATTAAAAGTTATTATTTTAATATTAAAAAATTAGAACTAAAAAAATAATTAAAAATCGGCTCATTGGGTCAACTTAATCGGTTTTACTAATTGAGCCACATGTTCAACTGATGGTCAACTGTTCAATCTGGGTTTTGACCAACCTAGTTCAACCGGTCCAGATCGGTTCAACTAGTTGGGCCGAATAGGGTTTCAAAACATTGGCTAACAGTGCTTAAAGATCTCCTGTTAGATACTCCATTGAATTTAAACAAACGTTATTTTTATGCTAGTAATTGATCACGTCGATTATGTGAAAACAAATGTTTACTTGGGTCTAGTAACAATTTGTGATGTTGTGATAGTGTGTGCACTACAATCTCATATTATTCCTAAAAATTAGTGGATTTTTAGAACTTCATTGTTTGAATTGAACTTCGGAAGGGTATGATCTTTTTGCACCATTATCGTAGTTGTTGAATTTTTTAATGTAAACAATATTTTCGGACTCGAACAGATCATCGAACTGCAAAAGTCATTGGGTGGATGGGTCACTTTGTCAACTGGTTAAACCGTTATTGAATTAGTGACGTCATAATTATTATAAATTTTATATGATATATATCACTTCTGTTTCAAAACATGAGTACTAGACTTTATATTTTACAAAACAAAAATCTTATATTTTAAAATAGAGAAGTATTAAATATGCTATAAAACAAAATTAATATATTAGTGTCGATACTCTTATTATTTACTCACACTACTAGAAATTCGACATATAGCGACGAGCTATTGCGACGGTCGGCACGGAACCGTCGCTATAGGTTATCGATAGCGACGGTCGGCACAGAACCGTCGGTATAGAGGTTTTTTAGGACAAAACCCTCCCATTTTTTTCCTTCAAATTATTTCAATATCTTCCCTCCCAATTTTTCCCCCAATTACTAGCTAATGCACAGGCTGCAGCTGCTGATAACAACAAGGTTTAAACTCTTTCTTAAACCCATTTTCTTGCATATGTATATATTATTCCTTCATATGGCTGAACTTTGAACTGTTGTTGATTGAATTTGAATAGAGGAGATAGGTTGGGCTGAGGTGTAATAAGGAGGATATAATGAGTTCATGATATAAACCAATGGTTGTGAAACTGATAGCTTAAAACTGTGTCTACCAACTGTTTGATAAAAGTTCTAAAAGAACTGTTTTGACTGAAAACTAAATATTAGACCAAAGTAAAGCTTGGGCTAGATTTATTAATCATATGTGATGTTAACTAGAGGGTCTGAGTGTGTCAAGTTAGAACGAAACTCAATTTATAGTTAACAATGAAAAGTTAGACTTAGTGTGTCAAGCTTGGGCTAGATTTATTAATCATACTTTCCTGAGTGTGATAATCACCCACTAAAAACGTATATAGCATGCAAGTCTTTCAAGTCATCTCACATCTGATTACTTGATATACCAGGCTTCTAGACTATATGTTGTTGAAGTTGTCTAGTCTTTCTTTAAACCTATCATGGTAATCAATGTAGTCACCCCACATTATGTATGATTTCTTCTTATTAAAAATAAAAAAAATGCCTGAGAAATATAATACGTAGATGTGTTTTTGGCTTACCTTAAGAAACATGCATAAAGTGACGTCTTATAAACTTAGACAGAGGGTGTAATAATTAGTTGCACATATTTACTAAGTATGGCTTCCCAACTTCATTATTTTTTGAAGGCTATTTCAAGGACAAGTGGATGCTGGTTAGCAGAAATGTAGCAACAGTTATTGATTTTAGTCTGCAAATAATTTGTGGTGTTGTTGTTGCTATTATTATACTCAGAGTTTTCCTGTAAACAAGTGGCTTTTACCGTGTAAATTTTTGTGTTTAGGAAATAGTAACTCCCGCAGTCCCACAACATTTTTGAGATATATGTCTTGCTTAGTATATCAGGGCACTGCTTTGATCAAATCATAGTTTGTTGGTTACGGAGAGTCATGAACTCACTAACAATTCGTCTTTGAACATGGTTAGTCTGTCTTATTAGTGTTGACTTTCTGAATTGAAGTTGAGACGCTGTTATAATGTGCTTATTTAATTTTTCATCTTACATTTTAAATTGCGTAGTTTCGTTTAAAAGTTTTGGAATGTAAGTTTCTCTATGAAGATATTTTATCTCTAAAGGTGCTGAAGGAAGTGAGCCTGACTTGGCGGCAATAGTGACTTTGGCGTCGTCACTTGACTACAGATCTTCAAAATCATCTCTCAAACTACTACTACCCCTTGTAAGAGGATAACATCTAATTATGTGGATCAACTCTTATGTTCATTTTCAATTATCACTTATCACTTCTTTTAATTTTTAAGCGGAACACTTGATGATGTCAATTGAAGATTGATACACTTTCCATTCAGGCTGATCCTGCACAGGTTCTAAATGTGCCTGCTGTTTCTTTGGGGGCGTTATTGACAGTTGCTTTTCCTCTTTCATCTCGTCCTCCTTATGTGTTGTCGTGGCTTAATCACATGATATCAGCTGAGGATATGATGCATCCAGAGTTGTTAAAAAAGCTAGTCTTGAACAACTTCTGTAAGTACAGACATACTTATACCCACTATGGGTCATGAGCACCAGCTTCTTGTCTCAATTTTTCATAAATGCACTACATGGAGTTAAATATCACGAACCATGAAAATGCTACTGTTTTTATCTACATAATAAGAAATAAATATATGAATGCTAAAATAAATTAAAAAAAAAAGAAATAAGAAAGGAAGAAAGAAAGAAAACATTTAAGGTGTTCTCAGAGTTAGGAGGTTATTTATGGTTTTGCAAAAATTATGATATCAGAGCTTTAGTCCTGCCATGAATCTGTGAACTTCACTTGGCATTTTCACAATTGGGAGTTGAATTAGTCAATGAAAACAACTTTATTGTGCAGTTGACTTTGCATAGAAAGGGAATTGAGTAACTTTAGTGTTGCATTCGTTTATTAGAAATGTTTATGGAGGGGTTCCTAAGTAAGCCTAATTGCTAATTTAATGTAGAAATGGCACAAAATTTTGAAGAAGTCGTAAATTTTAATTTCAAGCAGTGATTCAGGGAATTAAGATGCTGAAGTTAACATTTAGGAGCTAGTATTTTTGTTTCCTGCTTCAGGCTATTTTTGGTAGCATTGACAAAAAGGAAAGGAAAGGAAAGGAAAAAGGAAAAGGTGATAAATCTAAACATTACTAGATTTGATCATCGGGTCATTACATTACTCCCTCCAATCCCTAGTTGAAGGCATGATTCGAACCATGATTATGGTGCAAATTTTAAGACTTTTTAACTTTACATTTAGACTTAATATATTTTAAATTTCTATTTCAACGTTTCATTGTAAATGCCAAGTAAAACCTTAGACAAAAGCCATATTGATAATAATTATTTGTTAGTGTGTTGTTTGGCTGCATTAAAAGCTGTGCCAAAAGAACAGTTTCAAAACGACATCAGATAAGTACATTTTTAATGGTATACTTGATAGTTATAGATTTTCTAAGAAGAATATAAGATGAGTCTTCTTCTCTCTTCTTCTTTTTTCCGGGGAACAAAGTATAATTAGGCTTATGTACATGGTGAGAGCTTGTCCAAAAAAAACGAAGAAGGTTTATGAAGATATTTTTTCTTTGGAACTTTTCCAATTTCCAATTATATCCAAATAGTTGCTTTAAGAACTCGGGCACGCAAGTGTTGTTGGAAATAATTTTTTTGTGACTACTTTTCTTTTCTAGTGAATGTACTGAAACATTTGGTTTAATAACAACTAGCAGGTACTATACCCGCTAAACTTCTATTGCAATTGGCCTCAGCTTTTCGTGAGGGTGGACTTTGTTATAGGAGTGGTAAATTTTTTTACAAGGGTCATCTCCATAAAAACAATGTCCCTATCTTGGCTATTGCAGGAGGTCAAGACCAAATCTGCCCAACTGAAGCTGTATATGGTATGTTTGAGAGGTTACTCTGTTTTAGTTCCTTCTTTTGAGTTTTGACAGCCATCTCACATTCTTACAACATATTACTCATCTTCTTTCTTGTGATAACCATTGTTATCATAACCGGACTGGTCGACTATACTGGGAAGTTTTTGTTACTTTAGTCTTTTTCTAATGTTACATGTATCGGCTTGCAGGATTATGGAGATGAAACTGAAGGTCTTGTTATAGTTCAGGAGTACGTGAAGTCCCATTAAGAAAGCACAGTGGAGTATGTGGATCTTTTATATTTACAGGAGCTTTGATCCCGTGTCTCATGCAATTGTATTTTCTAGTCAAATATTACAAGAATTTTTAATCTTCACATAGTTGTAAAATAATTTGTGGTTGCGTTTATAAATTTTAATTTAATAAAAATGGATATGGGTTGAAGGACTATAATAACATGTGAATAAAACAAAGGAATTTTCGTTATTTAGATAGATAGATGGCATTGGATTGTAGTGTGGTGAAAAGCTTATGGGTTGGCTGGCAGGCAGCAATTACAAACTGAACCCGTGTGTATGTGTGTGTTCATTCTTTCTAATAATAATAATAGCTATCTATAATCATCCAATCGTAATTGTATTATGTTTGTTCAATAAATATTTGTAGCACTATTTAATTTTTTTTTTTAAATCTACAAAGGCTATAGCGAGGGTCGGTGACCGTCGCTATAGCTCCATACATTGGCGCCAAAAAAATCATATAGCGACGGTCGGAACCGTCGCTATTGATATGTATTGACCGTCGGTAAAAATCTTCGAACGCGTTTTTGGGTTGTTTTTTAGCTACGGTCCGACCTTTGGTATATATATGTAAGACCGTCGCTATAGGTTTTAGCGACGGCAGCTAAGGCAGGGGTCGACGACCGTCGCTATAGCCTATAGCGACGGTCTTTTAGCATATAGCGAGGGTCAGCGATCGTCGCTATAGGTCGATTTTCTAGTTGTGTCATAAATTTATTATTAAAACATATCATAGAATTATATATGAGCACGTGCATCCACACACACATATATATTATAATTACACACATATATATATTATAATTACACACATGTATATATATAATTAAAAATATCCAACACTTTTATTATTATTATTATTGTAATTGTAATTATTATAATTATAATGATGTTCAACACCAGACCTGGCAATATAGTTGGTTACCAGTCGGGTCAACCCATATTAATCGGAACCAAATGGGTTGATTAACTACTTTTATTTATTTGGGTTGGGTAAAGTTTGAAACCATATTTTTAAAAAGAAAAATAGGTCCAATCGGTTAACAATTTTTCGACTCATATTTTATTCCAAATCCAAATCAAAAGTTCTTTCCATCCATATTTACATATTAAAGAAGCACAATTTTTTTAGTTAATTTTAATTTACGAATATCAATTAATTACATACTCGAAAGGGTATGACAAGGTTTGATAGTTCAAGGATAACAAGAATATCAACAGTTTTCAATAACAGTCGCTAAGGACAGAATAATATCAATGTGATTCAATAATAAATCAATTCAAGATTTCAAGATAACTGAATACTGAGCAGTCACTAAGGACTATGAACTTCCACAGGAATTGACAGTAATAAATTAAAAATCCAACAAAAACAGGTACAACAGGTGATCAGCCTAAAGTACCATCGTTATGCATAACAATCAATTATACTCAAGTACGCGCGTCGGTTCTCCGACAGTTATATTTTGCTCTTCTTAGTCAAATACAAGATCTCGCACCAATCAATTGGTTTGGGTCGCTTTTCAATAATATAAGTCTAGCCGAATCAAATGGCATAGATCTCAACAAATTCAATTTCAAGATTTAAAGTCCGAAGAATATAATTCGACTTTTATCCTATTCATGAAGTATATGATTCATAATATCTGAATTTAGTCTCAAGAGTTTATTCGTATGACAATAATAGCATAAGCCAATTGAATGTTCAATAAAGAGTAGAGTTAGAAACTTGCTTACAACGTTTCTTGAATAAAGTAAAACACGAAGGTCTAAGTTACTTGCACTTATAAATGAGTGTAAGTAAGGAAACTTACACTTTAAAAGAGTGTAAGTTAGAGAACTTGCCTTTAGCGTAGTTTATCCACGAAAAGCAAATCAACACTTTCGAATTCCTATCGTAATACAGTTACGTATATATATGATATTCATTAGTCATATAATTTAACTTCACATTATATCTTCGAATATACGATTAACACACTAGCTAAGTTCTAACCTAGCTACACAATTATTTAGCATCTAATTTCTATTCTTAACTTCCTCTTTTCTCAAGTTGATCATATTCATACATCGTTACTATCATGTGAGACTACCACAATTAGCAAGCATACTCGCATATTATTAATATCACATAAAACCACAATCAATACTAAATATATTTTATCTTAGCAAGTTATGGCATTTTCATAAGTTAACCGTCAAAATCAGATTTCAAGTATTTACATATGATATCACATAGTATGTATACATTTTAAAGAATACTTTTATGTTTGCATAACCTTCCCTCGTTCCAAACATATGTGATATAGATTCTAGGTCGACACTTACGGTCATTCAAGGTCATGAAATTTACAAAGCCTATCATGCTCGCTTTCAAAACACTTAAGGTATCTATATTAAGCATACTTATGAGTATTCGCATTCCATACATGTGACTATCACAATTATTAGTTGAAAACATGCTTCGTTTATGCTAAATTTGATTTCACGACACCTAATCATGATATATATACATGTATCATACATGAGTGAGTCTAAAAGTACTATCACATGTTCAAAATTATCAGAATACGGGACTCGCAATAACATGTTAAGATTTACATTTCAAACTTACACTTTCACTTAGTAAAGTTCGCAAACGAAGTCCACATGCTCATGTCATGCTATGAAACATATCTAAACAAGTCAACATGCCTTTCGTGCATTCTTAAACCATATCAACATGCTTGTATGGCCAGAATATCAACATGAATATAATTTATCAAAGTTTGTTTTTAAAAATCTACGCTTTCGTTAGAAATGTGCACTAGTTAGGTTCACATGTTCATATTGTATTACGGAACCTATATACATAAGTTAGCATGCATTTCATGTGTTTCTAAGTCATACTAACATGTCTCAAAAGTCAGAACCTAACTATGGCGCTTATATATCAAAGTCCATTCTTAAAGCTTCTAAGTTCACTTCGGAAACCTAACGCTTTTTGTTAACCATGTATGCTAGTATAATACAACATGTTTACATCGCCTCATTATGTTCATATATATATATATATATATGTTACACAAGCTAGCATGCTGTTCTGAACCATGTAAACTAACCATCACTTAGCAGAATCAATCAGGGGCAGGGAACTGCTGCAGGCTGCTGGCGCAGCTGCGTAGCTGCCCAGTGTAAAACTGGCGCAGCTGCGCCGGCTCCCAGCCAGCGGCAGACAGTTCCATAAAACGGCAGTTTCAAAACCCAAACACAAAAATTCCAAACGAATTCAATTTCCAATTAACCACATTGCTTTCTTATCATATTATAAGACTATATAACACCAAAATAATCATTCTAACAACCAATTGTCATCCAATTTCACAAAATCAAACATTTAAGTTTTGACAGAAAAATTAAAACGGAGTTCTTGACAGAAAAATGAGAATGGAGAACAACTACATTCCAATCTTAACATGTATATAAGTCCATGTAACTACTAAGCAAGCTTTCTATAATTCAATTATATTTCAATTTCTCATGATCAAGAACTTGGATTTTGACAGAAACAAGCAATGAAGTTTTGACAGAGAATGAGATGAAGAATAAAGATTTTGAAATTATACCTCTGCAAATGATGGAGCTTGTTGCTATTCAAATCTTACAACTCTAGACTGATATTATATATGCTCTCAATTTATCAAACTCAAGCAATTCTCAGCAATTAGAGATATGAAGGAGAATAGTTCCTATTTATAGAGAAATCCTTACACAGGCAATGAGATTATACCACAAATCAAACCAACGTAAATTTGAATTGTATAGAGGTTAATGGAGAGTTGGTAAGGGTTGTTGAATCAAATCATTGTGTCCACTCCCCATATAATTATGAGCTAGGCTTGCTTGGGAGATGAATGAGGAAGTAGACTAGTTTTTGAGGTTTTCACGTGAATGAGAGGAATGAGGGGTATTGATCATTCCATGTGGGATATAATACTCAGCATTCTAGAAATTATATATACACAACACTTATGCCAAAACACGTTACATGTATACATACTATATAATTAGGCCACAATTATAGTTATAATGTAATTTTAATGATACTAACATAGATTCACATAATGTAGTAAATGCAATTTGAGCACATATAATTCATGTACATTTTATCATACTGGTATAATTTAATCGGATACTATCACATTACAATATCTCATGTATTATTAAATTGTATTAATCAACAATTATTTATAATATATCCATGATACATTATTTTAATGTCCACACACTCACAAAGTCACATGGGGATTATCATGTAGCTCTCATAATTCAATAAACTTTACTATATAGTTTATATATATAATATAGTCACATAAATGTTGCACCACATTATATAATATAGTTGTATTCCATATACTTTATATTATTAATTATTGCATGTTTGCACATAATAATTAATATAATCTTATTATATTAATAACTTACTTATTTGTCAAATAAATAAATTATTTATCTCATTGATTAATTAACAATAATATTAATTAATCTATTCCTCATTGATTATTAATTTCCATAATAATTGATTAACACTTATATGATTAAATATCACATTAAATGAATATAAATCTTATTATAATATAAACACATTGGTTATTATTATTATTATTATATTTCTTGCAATAATAATAATCACATATTATTAATTAATCACCATTAATATTCTATAACAATTATTCTACGATGACAATTAATTAATATTCTACGATAGCAATTAACAATTAATATAGATTAATTTTTTACTTAATAATTCATCCATTAATTAATATATCATTAATAATCCTCATCACTGTGTCACACAAGGCTATCAACGAGTTTATCGCAACCCCATCAATTTCTCAATTATTATAATTATTCAATTTTATATAATTGAATTAATTCATCTCATAACACAAAATTATTCTATATATGAATAAATATTCACTTCCATTAATATATTTATTTAATAATATATGGAAATTCTCGGGTATTACAGTAACAACTACGCCGTTATTTTATAAAAATGTTATTTCTGTCGCTTTCTATATCCGACAGTTATTCCGTTGTCGGACCCACAAATGGTCGCGCCATCGTACGAATATTCCCCGACAACAAGAATATTCCACGACCAAACGAATATTCCCTGACAACAATGAATATTTTATAACCACTTGCTTATTTTGAAATTTTTGCACATTTCACCCATAACTTATCACATTTATCAAATCAGCACCTTACTATTTCAAAATAATATATAAAGAAAATTAAATATTTATTCATAAAAGTTGGGGTCTTACACCCACCCCCACCCCCCCCACTCCCACAAAAAAAAATAATATTATGTGATTATGTATACACCCCACCCCCTCATAATTTAATAAATTATAACCCTTGTTATAAAACACATAAATAAAGTCATTAATTATCGTGCAATGATAATTTGACATTAATTAAAAAATGATACAATACAGTTGCTTACATTTACATGAGTTATTGAAATTATCAAATCGAGATAGAAAGTAGATAAATCAAGTCATCAATGTACGTATCGAGACTTCAGTAATAGAGTAAAAACTATTAAATTATTTACTGAATAATTTTGAAATTTTAAAGAAGATCGAAAATAAAAACTAGATATGAATTTTAAAAATTATAAAAAAATTGAATATTAATTAAAGATGACAACAAAATAAATTCATTACCAATATTAAATTGTAAGTTTTTGATAATTATTTGTTTGTAAACTCTAATTAAAGTGGTTGGACCTTGAAGAGTTTAAATACTTTTGAATATTAATATTTGATTGTTGATATTTGTAAATCAATAATTTCTAAGTACTTGTTAACTTTTAAGTTTTAAGTTATAAGTTATAACTTATAAGTTCTAAGTAATCATTTTTGGTTTTTGTCTTTTTGGATGAATGATTATTATAATATTTGCTATAATTTTTTATTGAATACTTAGACTCTTAGAAAAGATATTTTTGGTATTTATTTAACTGTTTTTTGCTTCAGAGTTATAAGTTTGTGTTCGTGAACTGTTCATGTTCGCGAACAAGCTTACGTTCGACTTGTTCGCGAACTGTTCGTGAACTCGATAATGTTCGCGAACACCAAACGATCCGAACTTGTACATAATTGTTGGTTCGATTAAGTTACTCGAATATGTTCGAATTCGACTAAAAGTGTTCAAGTTCGAGTTCGACAAAGTTCGATTTCGTTCGATTCGTTTACAGGTCTAGTTACAAGTTAAAAATTGGACTTTTGTAAAATTTGGACGATCGGTCACTTCTTATAATTAATCTTTGTTATGTACAAATTATCTCTTCAAATGTGAGAGTCGTATTGGGGATAGAATGAAATCGTTGTTGTTGTTATTGTTCTATTGTTACTATTGATATATGTTTATTTAGTATTTCTAACACTTTTTTATGAATTTTTAAAAATGCACTTTATAAAAATTTACTCATTAAGGTCATATTGGCATTTTTTTAATTATAACTCAAAGATACTTAAAATCATTTTTTATTATTTCAATTTAATAAATGATTTATATATATATATATATATATTGATATTTAACTCGTTAATTAATATCCATTTGACTCAAACACACAAAAACAAAAATAAATAGCACCCAAGAAGAAAAGTTCTCAAAAAACATGGTAAAAGGTCGTTTAGTTTTTTAAGCCAAAATATTATTTACGAAATTATTAACTATTATTATTTTTTCCTTTTGCAACATTTAAAAAAAAAAGAATGTATCATAAATGCCTAGTAATAATTCTCTCTCTCTCTCTCTAAATTTAACCAACCAAACTATACACTTATATGACAGAAAACTCAAGATATTTTTTTTAAAAAAAATATTAATTTATGGTAGATTTTTAAGAGATTTACAATATTCCTCATATTATGAAGATGGTAGATTTTTAAGAGATTTAGAATATCTTTTAGATTTCATACGATTCCGTAACCCTCACCCCTCCTCTCTCTGTCTCTCTCTCTCTCTCATCTTTCCCATTCAAAGTCAGATTCCGCCCAACGGTTCTTCCTCCTTAAATATTTAGAAACGATCATCAATTTAGGGTTAGGGTACATTAATCTTACTAAACTTTGGAGTGATCGATTAGGGATAGGGCTACATTAATCTTACTAAACAGAGGAGGTAATCGTATGAAATCTAAAGATTTCATACGATTATTTCCCATTCAAGTCGGATTCCGCCCAACGATACTTCCTCCTTAAATACTTAGAAACGATCATCAATTTAGGGTTAGGTACATTAATCTTGCTAAACTTTGGAGTGATCGATTAGGGATAGGGCACATTAATCTTCTACATGTTCGAGATTTTGATTAGGGCTAGGCTACATTAATCTTACTAAACAGAGTCACCGGAATACGAACGAAGAGAGGATCAACGGCGGCACAAGTTGTGATTCAGTCTCAGATGCCGATGACGCCAATCTCCTCCAGGTCAAATTTACAAACTCAATTTACCTATATCTTTTGTGCGACTTTTTTTGGTTTATGGGCACACAGTTTAATTTGGTGATGTTTGGAGTTGTAATTTGCTTTATGGTTGGATTATGCATTCTCTACTGATTAAACATATATCTTATTCATTACACATAATTTACCCTTTTGATGCTTGATATTTATTGGGAATGAGAAGATAAAAAGAATCTCCTTGTTATTGGTAAAATTTTGAAGTGTGTAAAAGTGTAATGTTAGAATTGTTTTTTTAAATTAATTTTTCTTGAATCCCTCTCTGTCAACATAGAATAGTGATTCTTCCTCCTTTCAAAAGCTTAGATAAATATAGATAATATGGTAATGTGAATTCCCTCTCCTGAAGTTCGTTATTGTTCCTGGTTTGTCGTGTGAATATGACTATCCTACTTTTGTTTTCCAATAGACTAAACCACTTAGAATGGGTTAAATTTGTTTGTTTATAGGGCCTCTGTTTTTCTTTTTCTTGGTAAGTTGTGTTGTCAAAACTGTTTTGACAGAGGACAATTGTCAATTTGAAATCCTGAATATTAGGCATGATGCATTTGTTTTCTAAGAAAATTAGATTTGAAACATTAGTTGGGTGGTTTTTCAGGTGGGCAGACAAGTAGTTTTCTAGTATTGTGGTCTCAGTCACCGTTGGAGTAGTTTTCTGCTTTTCCATCCTACTTGTAATTTGCATAAGTTTATGCGTCACTTGTTCTGCTAAATCATTGTCATGGCCCTTTGTACTACTGCCTGATTTTGTTTGTTTTGTTCAACCTGTATTCATTTTATCTACTTCGCATATGAGGTTGTAATACACCCTGCGTTTCACCACAATTTACAAAATTTATAAATATTAAGGTTATATTTTTTGTTCCATGTTTAGACCTAAATGAATATTAAGTTGTTAGTTGAGTAGTGTTACGATACCAATCTTGAGGATACTGTGCAATTTTCTACTACTATCAATAGAAGAGGATTCTTTTGTGGAGGAAAAAAGTTGGCAAATAAGACTCTTTTTGTGTAGCAAAGTTTTTTTTTTTTTTATATTTAATATCTTAAAGAAACAATTACTTATCCCCAAGTTCCAAGTGTTACTAATTTGCCTATCACATTTCAGAGAAATGCATGAAGGAATGTTGTATCTTAGCTAAATTTGAATTCTAGACGTATCGTTAATTAAGTGGTTCTCCATCAAATTTCAAATTCCTGCATTTATATGGCAAAGATAGAAAGAAATTTGTTCTTGTAAAAAAAAGGGGTACAAAAGAACTAATAAAAGAGGTACTCTTTTTTTTTTTTGGAGATTTCTTCGAGATGTAGTGAGTGTAGGTGGTGAATATAATCGCTAAAGTGGTTATATGCAAAGACTATCAGATACATGGCTTTTCTCACTCGGCATATATAGAAAATTGGTAAGATGCAATTTGAGTACAATCAAATCCTGTCTGAAGTTTTTTTAGTATATGGATATTGCTTTCACTCACTAGTGCCTTGAATTAATTTAATTTTGAGTTAAACAGGTTATATGAACTTTGTTTTTGTATTAGACTGTCAACTAGAGTCAATTTTATTGTTAAACACTTCTGAGGGCAATTCCTGTATACCTTTATTGGGCTTTCTCACATCCTTAACAATTTCTAAATGTATCGTGTACATAAGACTTGATGAAAGTCGCAATGGATAAGGGGAAAATTTCATTGTTTATTGTTGCAACTAGTCTCAAGTGGTCATATTATTCTATTCAGGTTTTCCACTGTAGTGATGATGTCCTTTGCTCGTATTATGAATTGAAACAAATAATGAATACATATGCTTGTCCTTTTATTGTTGCTTCTGAACTTTGATGAGGACCATGAGGCATGTTAATTATGATTTGGGATATAACAGTACAAACAGTTTTTCCATGGCTTATGATTTGTACTCTTTTATACAGGTCTTGCTATATATGATATGATGCAGTGATGCAGTACATTCGATCTCTGATCAATACACCATGCAAGGGTCAAGCTGCATCAATGGGTTCTCTCCTCGTAGCTGTTGGTGCAAAGGTTGAGTTGCGGTCTCTCACTAATGCAACAATTTTGGTTAAAGATAAATGCTACAATTAGGATATGAAGGTAAGAAATATTTTTCTCTTTCTCTCTCTTGATTTTGGATGCAATATACTCCCTCCGTTCCAAAATTAGATCACTTTACTTTCGTGAATTCACGAAAGTAAAGTGATCTAATATTTTGGAACGGAAGTAGTACATTTTGTGCCTTATTTTTTGTGCACCACTTTGAAATTTGCATTTTTGATATTTTTTTCGATCATGTATTGAATATTAAATTACAGTAATTGTGGAGTGTTGCATTTGAGATAAATTTTGTATATGATTGTGCCTCCAAGGACCATACTTTAGGACTCATTATTGAAAATCCTCTCTATCAAAAAGTTTTTACTTATATGAATAAATGTTGAACCGTCTATCGAATTTCTTATAGTCAAGTCTCTAAAATTTTCACTTTTCCTTCCTCAAAAGTTTTTACCTCCTATCCCTCGAAATTTCAAACTTCTCTCTTAAATGTTTTTACCTTAAAAGGTTTTAACTTCCTCTCTCTCCCCCTTAAAATATTTTACTCTCCTTTAAAAGATTTTAATTTGTCTCTCAAAAGTTAACTTTTTTCTCCCTCAAAAGTTTTTAATTCTAAACTCTCAAAATTTATAATTTTCTCTTTCAAAATTTATACTTGTGTATCTTCCGAAAATTTTGAATATCTGTCCCTAAATTTATCAATTTCTCTCCCTTAGTTTTCCACTCTACCTCCCTTAAAAGGTTTTAACTTTGTTTCCCTCAAGTTTTTAGCTCTATCCCTCAGAAGTTTTTAACTTCACTCCCGAAAAAGTTTTTGACTCTATACATCAAATGTTTTTACTTAACTCTCAAACTTTTTAATTTTATCTATTTAAAAATTTATAGTATCTTGGAAAATTTTTAGTGTAATGTTAGAATTGTTTTTTTAAATTAATTTTTCTTGAATCACTTTCTGTCGACATAGAATAGTGATTCTTCCTCCTTTCAAAAGCTTAGATAAATATAGATAATATGGTAATGTCAATTCCCTCCCTTGAAGTTCGTTATTGTTCCTGGTTTGTTGTGTGAATATGATTATCCTACTTTCGTTTTCCAATAGGCTAAACCACTTAGAATGGGTTAAATTTGTTTGTTTTTAGGCCTCTTTTTCTTGGTAAGTTGTGTTGTCAAAACTATTTTGACAGAGGACAATTATCGATTTGAAATCCTGAATATTAGGCATGATGCATTTGTTTTCTAAGAAAATTAGATTTGAAACATTAGTTGGGTAGTTTTTCAGGTGGGCAAATAAGTAGTTTTCTAGTATGTGTTCTTAGTCACCGTTGGAGTAGTTTTTTGCTTTTCCATCTTACTTGTAATTTGCATAAGTTTATGCGTCACTTCTGCTAAATCATTATCATGGACCTTCTTACTACTGCCTGATTTTGTTTGTTTTGTTCAATCTGTGTTCATTTTATCTACTTCACATATGAGGTTGTAATACACCCTACGTTTCAACCACCATTTACAAAATTTATAAATGTTAAGGTTATATTTTTTGTTCATGTTTAGACCTAAATGAATATTAAGTTGTTAGTTGAGTAGTGTTTGCATGATAATTAATTACGCTACGAACCTTGAGGATGCTGTGCAATTTTATACTATTATCAATAGAAGAGGATTCTTTTTGTTGAGGAAAAAAGTTGGCAAATGTGACTCTTTTTCTGTAGCAAAGGTTTTTTTTTAAATTCAGTTAATCTCTTAAAGAAACAACTGCTTATCCCCAAGTTCCAAGTGTTACAAATTTGCCTATCACATTTCAGAGAAATGCATGAAGGAATGTTGTACCTTAGCTAAATTTAAATTCTAGACGTATCTTTAATTAAGTGGTTCTCCATCAAATTTCAAATTCCTGCATTTATATGGCAAAGATAGAAAGAAATTTGTTCTTGTAAAAAAAAGGGGAAAAAAGAACTAATAAAAGAAGTACTCAAGTCTTTTTTTTTGAAGATTTCTTGTTGATGTAGGAGTGTAGGTGGTGAATATAATCGTTAAAGTGGCTATATGCCAAGACTATCAGATACATGGCTTTTCTCACTCTGCATAAATAGAAAATTGGTAAGATGCAATTTGATTACAATCAAATCCTGTCTGAATTGAAACAAATAATGAATACATATGCTTGTCCTTTTATTGTTGCTTCTGAACTTTGATGAGGACCATGAGGCATGTTAATAAGAATTTGGGATATAACAGTACAAACAGTTTTTCCATGGCTTATGATTTACTCTTTTATACAGGTCTTGCTATGTATGACATGATGCAGTACATTTGATCTCTGCTCATTACTACATGCAAGGGATTAAGCTGCACCAATGGGTTCTCTCCACTTAGTTGTTGGTGCAAAGGGTGAGTGGCGGTCTCTCACTAATGCAACAATTATGGTTAAAGATAAATGCTACAATTAGGATATGAAGGTAAGAAATATTTTTCTCTTTCTCTCTTGATTTTGGATGCAATATAGTCCCTCCGTTCCAAAATATAAGATCACTTTACTTTCGTGTGAATTCTCGAAATGCAAGTGATCTTATATTTTGGAACGGAAGTAGTACATTTTGTGCCTTATTTTTTGTGCACCACATTGAAATCTGCATTTTTGATATATTTTTCAATCATGTATTGAATATTTAATTATAGTAATTGTGGTGTGGTGCATTTGAGATACATTTTGTATATGATTGTGCCTCCAATGACCAACTTTAGGACTCATTATAGAAAATCCTCTATCAAAAAGTTTTTACTTCTTATATGAAGAAATTTTGAACTTTCGTCTACCGAATTTCTTAAAGTTTAGTCTCTAAAATTTTCACTTTTCATTCCTCAAAAGTTTTTACCTACTATCCCTCAAAATTTCAAACTTCTCTCTTAAAAGTTTTAACCTTAAAAAGGTTTTAACTTCCTCTCTCTCAAATGTTTTTCTTCTCTCTCTCCCCCTGAAAAGTTTATAACTTACACTCGCTAAAAAGTTTTGAACTTTCTCTCTGTCAAAATATTTCACTCTCTTTCAAAAGTTTTTAATTTGTCTCTCAAAAGTTAAATTTTTTCTCCCTCAATTTTTTTTAATTCTAAACTCTCAAAATTTGTAATTTTCTCTTTCAAAATTTATACTTTGTATCTTTCGAAAATTTTAAATGTCTGTCCCTAAATTTATCAATTTCTCTCCCTTAGTTTTCCACTCTACCTCCCAAAAGGTTTTAACTTTCTTTTCCTCAAAAGTTTTTAGCTCTCCCTCAAAAGTTTTTAACTTCACTCCCTAAAAAGTTTGACTCTAAGTCAAATATTTTTACTTAAGTCTCAAACCTTTTAATTTTATCTATTTAAAAATTTATAGTATCTTGCAAAATTTTTAGTGTAATGTTAGAATTGTTTTTTTAAATTAATTTTTCTTGAATCACTTTCTGTCGACATAGAATAGTGCTTCTTCCTCCTTTCAAAAGCTTAGATAAATATAGATATTATGGTAATGTCAATTCCCTCTCTTGAAGTTCGTTATTGTTCCTGGTTTGTCGTGTGAATATGACTATCCTACTTTCGTTTTCCAATAGACTAAACCACTTAGAATGGGTTAAATTTGTTTGTTTGTAGGGCCTCTGTTTTTCTTTTTCTTGGTAAGTTGTGTTGTCAAAACTGTTTTGACCGAGGACAATTGTCAATTTGAAATCCTGAATATTAGGCATGATGCATTTGTTTTCTAAGAAAATTAGATTTGAAACAGTAGTTGGGTAGTTTTTCAGGTGTGCAGGCAAGTATTTTTCTAGTATTGTGGTCTTGGTCTCCGTTGGAGTAGTTTTCTGCTTTTCCATCCTACTTGTAATTTGCATAAGTTTATGCGTCACTTGTTCTGCTAAATCATTATCATGGCCCTTGGTACTACTGTCTGATTTTGTTTGTTTTGTTCAACCTGCATTCATTTTATCTACTGCACATATGAGGTTGTAATACACCTTGTGTTTCACCACCATTTACAAAATTGATAAATATTAAAGTTATATTTTTTGTTCCATGTTTGGACTAATGAATATTAAGTTGTTAGTTGAGTAGTGTTGGCATGATAATTAATTACGATACCATCCTTGAGGATCTGTGCAATTTTATTCTATTATCAATAGAAGATGATTCTTTTTGAGGAGGAAAAAAGTTGGCAAATGAGACTCTTTTTGTGTAGCAAAGGATTTTTTTTAATTTATTTATTTAGTATCTTAAAGAAACAATTACTTGTCCCCAAGTTCCTAGTGTTACAAATTTGCCTATCACATTTCAGAGAAATGCATGAAGGAATGTTGTACCTTAGCTAAATTTGAATGCTAGATTTATCTTTAATTAAGTGGTTCTCCATCAATTTTCAAATTCCTGCATTTATATGGTAAAGATAAAAAAGAAATTTGTTCTTGTAAAAAAAAGGGGTAAAAAAAGAACTAATAAAAGAAGTACTCATGTCTTTTTTTTTGAAGATTTCTTGGAGATGTACTCGAGTCTATTCAGGTTTTCCAATGTAGTGATGATGACCTTTGCTCATATTATGAATTGAAACAAATACATATGCTTGTCCTTTTATTGTTGCTTCTGAACTTTGATGAGGACCATGAGGCATGTTAATTATGATTTGGGATATAACAGTACCTAATTGGCTTATGATTTGTACTCTTTTGTACAGGTCTTGCTATATATGATATGATGCAGTGATGCAGTACATTCGATCTCTGATCAATACAACATGCAAAGGTCAAGCTGCATCAATGGGTTCTCTCCTCTTAGTTGTTGGTGCAAAGGGTGAGTGGCGTTCTCTAATGGTTAATTAGCATTTGAGTGGGTAGAGTGGACAGGCTAAAGATATGATCACTGATGCCATGCATATTATTCATGTTTGGGATGCACTGTGTGCATTGTATTCAAACCATGGTAGACAGTCTGTAGATTGTAATTCAGAAGAACATGGATCGAGATAATTCTATGACCCCAAAGAGGCAAAGGAATTTGGGTTCATTGGTGAAGTAAAAGATTAGAGGCTGATGGCTCTAGTTACAGATGGTGTTCGGAATGAAGGCAAAGATAAATGCTACAATTAGGATATGAAGGTAAGAAATATTTCTCTCTCTCTCTCTCTCCTGATTATAGATGCAATATACTCCATCCGTTCCAAAATATAAGATCACTTTCCGTTCGTGAATTCACGAAAGGAAAGTGATCTTATAGTTTAGAACGGAAGTAGTACATTCTGTGCCTTATTTTTTGTGCACCACATTGAAATCTGCATTTCTGATATATTTTTCAATCTTGTATTGAATATTGTATTACAGTAATTGTGGTGTGTTGCATTTGAGATAAATTTTGTATATGATTGTGCCTCCAATTGTCCCTACTTTAGGACTCATTATAGAAAATCCTCTCTATCAAAAACTTTTTGCTTCTTATATAAAGAAATTTTGAACTTTCATCTATCGAATTTCTTAAAGTTTAGTCTCTAAAATGTTAACTTTTCCTTCCTCAAAAGTTTTTACCTCCTATCCCTCAAAATTTCAGACTTCTCTTAAATTTTTTTACCTTAAAAGGTTTTAACTTCCTCTCTCTGAAATGTTTTTTTTCTCTCTCTCTCTCACAGTTAAAAGTTTGTCTCCTTAAAAAGTTTTGAACTTTCTTTCTGTCAAAATATTTCACTCTCCTTCAAAAGTTTTTAATTTGTGTACCTCAAAAGTTGTCAACTTTTTTCTCCCTTAGAAGTTTTTAATTCTAAACTCTCAAAATTTATAATTTTCTCTTTCAAAATTTATAGTTTGCATCTTCCGAAAATTTTAAATATTTGTCTCTAAATTTATCAATTTCTCTCCCTTAGTTTTCCACTCTACCTCCCTTAAAAGCTTATAAATTTCTTTCCCTCGAAAGTTTGTAGCTCTCCCTCAAAAGTTTTTAACTTCACTCCTTAAAAAGTTTTTGACTCTATACGCAAATGTTTATACTTAACTCTCACACCTTTTAATTTTATCTATTTAAAAACTTATAGTATCTTGCAAAATTTTTAAAATTCTCCCTTAAAAGTTTGTCACTCTCTTTCTCAAAAGTTTTTAACTTTCATTCCCTCAAAATTTTCACTCTCTCGTTCTAAAGTTTTTGACTTTCTCTCGCTCAAAATTTTTTACTTTATTCTCAAAATTTGAAACTCTCTTTCAAGTTTATTGCTTTGTATCTTTCGAAAATTTTAAATTTCTGTCCCAAGGATTTTTAATTTCTCTCTCTCAAAAGTTCTCCATTTTCTCCATTAAAAGGTTTCAACTTCGTCTGCCTCAAATGTTTTTATTTTTCTTCTCCCTCAAAAGTTTTTAACTTTCACTCCCTAAAAAGTTTTTAACTTTCTCTCCTTAAAAGTTTTTCACTCTCTCCAAAAGATTTTATTTTCTGTCCAAAGTTAACTTTTTCTCCATCGTAAGTTTTTAATTCTTAACTCTAAAAAGTTGTACTTTGTATGTTTTGGAATTTTTAAATCTATCTCCCTTAAAAGGTTTCCACTCTCTCTCCCTTGAAAGGTTTTAACTTTCTATCCCTCAAATGTTTTTAACTATCTCCCTCAAAAGTTTTTAATTTTGACTCCCTAAAAAGTTTTTAACTGTACATCAAAAGTTTTTACTTATTGACTCTTGAACTTTTTAGTTCTCTCTTTCAAACTTTGTACTTTGTTCCTAAATTTTTCTATTTGTCTCCCTTAAAAGTTTTTCACTCTATGTTAAAAGGTTTTAACTTCCATTCCCTCAAATGTTTTTATCTTTCTCTCTAAAAAGTTCTGAACTTTCACTTCCTATTTTTTTTAACTTTCACTCCCTAAATATTTTTATACTTCTCTCCCCTCAAAAGTTTTTATTTCTCAACACTCAAAATTTTTCACTCTCTCGCAAAATTTTTACTTTGTAACTCAAATTTATAATCTTCTGTCTTTCAAAATTTATACTTTGTATAGTAGCAAAATTTTAGCTTTCACCGCTTCAAAAGTTTTTTACATTCTCTCCCTCGAAAGTTTTTTAACTTTCCCTAGCTCAAAAGTTTTTACTTCTTTACTCAAAATTTTATACCCTCTTTTAAACTTTATATTTTGTATCTTCCGAAATTTCTGAATTTCAGTCCCAAATTTTTTCAATTTTTCTCCCTTAAAAGTTTTCCATTCTATCTTAATGTTTTAATTTCCTCTTCCTCAAATGTGTTTTATCTCTCAATCCCTCAAAAGTTTTTAACTTTCACTCCCTAAAAAGTTTTCTACTTTCTCTTCCTTGAAAGTTTTTAATTTTTATCCTTCAAAAGTTTTTAATTTCTATCCCTCAAAAGGTGTGAACTTTTTCTATTTCCTCTCCCCCTCAAATGTTTTCAACTTTCTCGCCCTGAAAAGTTCTTTTACTTGCTAAAAGTTTTCATATATTAACTCTCAATTTTTTTTCACTTTCCATTGAAATTTTTTACTTCGTTACTCAAATTTATAATTTTCTCTCTTTTAAAATTTATCCTGTCTTCCAAAATTTTAAATTTCCTGCCTATAAAGTTTTCAATTTCACCGCTTTAAAAGTTTTCCACTCACTCTTTTAAAAGGTTTTAGCTTTCTCTCCCTCGAAAGTTTTTAATTTCACTCCCACATAATTTTTAGCGTTCTCTACTTCAAAAGTTTTTACATTCTGTCCCTCAAAAGCTTTTAACTTTCACTCGCTCAAAAGTTTTTACTTCTTTACTATCAAAATTTTAAACACTTTCAAAATTTATGGTGTCTTCCAAAATTTCTAACTTTCTGTCCAATTTTTTTTCAATTTCTCTCATTTAAAAGTTTCCATTCTATCTCCCTTAAAAAGTTTTAACTTCCTCTCCTTCAAATGTGTTTTCTCTATCCCTCAAGTTTTTTACTTTTACTCCCTAAAATGTTTTGAACTCTCTTCCTCAGTACTTTTCACTCATTTATATCAACTCAAAATTTATAATTTTGTCTATTTCAAAAGTTTTTACTTTATTCTCAAAATTATTAACTCTCTTTTAAATTCTTTAATTTTTATTGTTCGAAAGTTTTAAATTGTAGTTCCAAATTTTTTCATTTCAATCTCTCTTCCTTAAATTTTCCATACTCTTCCCTTAAAGCGTTTTAACTTCTACGTCAAATGATTTAGCTTTTTCTGTTGCAAAAGTTTTTGACAATCACTCCCTCAAAAGCTTTTAACTTTCTCTCGCTTAAAAGGTCTTACATCACTCTCTTCCAAAATTTATATTTTGTATCTTCCCAAATTTCTAAATTTCAGTCCCAAAATTTTTCAATCTCTCTCCTTTAATGTTTTTCCATTCCATTCTATATCCCTTAAAAGGTTTTAACTTCCTCTCCCTCTAATGGGGTTAAATACACTTTTCCTGCATTCTACTTGACCTTAGTTTACAAATGTATCATTGGACTGAAATTTTTTACGGTCATTGAATTGTAATTTTTTTATAAACCGTTACAAAATCCGTCCAAACCAATTGAATTTAACGGAATAAAATAAAATATTACAAAATAATAAGAATAACTTTAAAATAATAATAATAATAATTCCAAAATTTCAAAATAAAAATAATAATAATTTCAAAATAATAATATTAATAATAATACTAATAAAAATAATTACAAAATAATAATAATACTAATAATAATTACAAAATAATAATAATAATAATAATAATAATTACAACTGGTTTGGAAGGATTTTCTAACCGTTTGTAAAAAAATTACTGTTTAATGAGCTGACCGTAAAAAAATTCAGTCCAGTGATGCATTTGTAAATCAATGTTGAGTAAATTAGGAAAAATGTATTTATCCCCCTCTAATGTGTTTTCCCTTTCTATCCTTAAAAAATTATGCTTTCTCTACCTCAAAAATTTCCACTCTCAAAAGTTTTAATTTCCGTCCCTCAAAATTTATTAACTTTTTCTTAACTTTCTATCCCTCATGTTTTTATCTTCCTCGCCCTGAAAACTTCTCAACTTTTACTTCCTAAAAGTTCTCATTTCTAACTCTCAAATTCTCTCTTTCCCTCAAAAAGTTTTTACTTCATAACTCAAATTTATAGTTTTCTCTCTTTCAAAATTCATACTTTTTATCTTCCGAAAATTTTAAATTCATACCCATAAAGTTTTAAATTCCACTGCTTTAAAAGTTTTCCACTCCCTTAAAAGGTTTTAACATTCTCTACCTCAAAAGTTTTAAGTTTCACTCCCGCAAAATTTTATCTTTCTCTGCTTAAAAAGTTTTTGACACTCCCTCAAAAGCTTTTAACTTTCTCTCGCTCAAATGGTCTTATTCCTTTACTCTCAAAATTTTTGAATTTCTCTCTTTTGACCTTTCTCTCCTAAAAAATTCACTCTCTTTCTCTTCCTAAAAAATTCACTCTCCTTTGGAAGTTTTCAATTTCCGTTCCTCAAAGTTTTCAATTTCTGTCCCTAAAAAGTCAACTTTTCGAACTCTTACTTCCTAAAAGTTTTTACTTCTCAACTTTCAAATTATTTTTTCACTCTCCCTGAAATTTTTTTACTCAACTTAAATTTATAATTTTCTCCTTTTCAAATTCTATACTTTGTATCTTCAAAAACTTTTAAATTACTGCCTTTAAGTTTTCATTTCACTGCTATAAAAGTTTTTCAGTCTCTTAAAAGGTTTTAACTTTCTCTCCTTCAAAAATTTCAAAGTTCCACTCCCGCAAAATTTTTAGCTCTTTGCTTCAAAGGTTCTTGATATGCTCTCTCAAAAGTTTTTAACTTTCTATCGCTCAAAAGTTTTTACTTTACTCTGTAAATTTTAAATGCATTCTCTTTCAAATTTTATATTTTATATCTTCCGAAATTCTTAATTTCAGTCCCAAAAATTTTCGTTTTCTCTCTCTTAAAAGGTTTCCATTCTCTCTCCCATAAAAGGTTTTAACTTCCTCTCACTCAAATGTGTTTTCTCTCTATCCCTCAAAAGAATTTAACTTAAATCTATCTCCCTTAATAGGTTTCCACTCTCTCTCCCTTGAAAGGTTTTAATTTTCTATCCCTCAAATGTTTTTTAACTATCTCCCTCAAATTTTTTTAATTTTGACTACCTAAAAAGTTTTTAACTCTACATTAAAAGTTTTTACTTCTCGACTCTTGAACTTTTTAATTCTCTCTTTCAAAATTTGTACTTTGTCCTTAAATTTTTCGATTTGTCTCCCTTAAAAGTTTTTCACTCTATGTTAAAAGGTTTTAACTTTCATTACCTCAAATGTTTTTATCTTTCTCTCTCTAAAAAGTTCTGAACTTTCACTTCCTAAGTTTTTTAAACTTTCACTCCCTTAATATGTTTATACTTTTCTCCTCTCAAAAGTTTTTATTTCTCAACACTCAAAATTTTCACTCTCTCTCGCAAAAGTTTTTACTTCATAATTCAAATTTATAATATTCTCTTTTCAAAATTTATACTTTGTATCTTCCGAAATATCTAAATTTCAGTCCCTAAAATTTTCAATTTCATTCCTTTAAAAGTTTTCCACACTTTCTCCCTTAAAAAAGGTTTTAACTTTCTATCACTCGAAAGTTTTTCTTTCAATCCCTCAAAATTTTTAACATTCTCTGCTTCAAAACTTTTACATTCTCTTCCTCCAAAGTTTGAAACTTTCTCTCGCTAAAAAGTTTTTACTTCGTTACTCTCAAAGTTTTAAACTCTCTTTCAAAATGTATACTTTGTATCTTCCAAAAAATTTTAAATTTCAATCACAAAACTTTTCAATTTGTTTTCCTTAAATGTTCCATTCTCTCTCTTTTAAAAGATTTTAACTTCCTCCCCCTAAAATGCTTTTATCTCTCCCTCGGAAGTTTTTAACTCTCTCACGCAAAATCTTTAACTCCCCAAAAAGTTTTTAACTCTCCACCTCAAAAGTTTCTAAATTTCACCCCTCAAAATTTTTAGTTTTCACTGCTTCAAAAGTTTTTTTTTAATTTTTAGTTTTGGACATTCTCTCCCTCAATTTTTTTTTAACTTTCGCTCGCTCAAAAGATTTTACTTTACTCAAAATTTTATACCCTCTCTCTTTTAAACTTTATATTTTGTATCTTGCGAAATTTCTAAATTTCAGTCCCAAAATTTTTCAATTTTTCTCCCGTATAAGTTTTCCATTCTATCTTAATGTTTTAATTTGCTCTCCATCACATGTGTTTTATCTCTCAATCCCTCAAAAGTTTTTTAACTTTCACTCCCTAAAAAGTTTTGAACTTTCCCTTCCTCAAAAAATTTCACTCTTCTTCAAAAGTTTTTAATTTCTGTCCTTCAAAAGTTTTTAATTTCTATCCCTCAAAAGTTGTTAACTTTTTCTTATTTCCTCTCCCTCAAATGTTTTCAGCTTTCTCGCCCTGAAAAGTTTTTAACTTTTACTTCCTAAATGTTTTCAGATCTGAACTCTCAATTTTTTTCACTCTCTCCCTCGAAAGTTTTTACTTCGTAACTCAAATTTATAATTCTCTCTTTTAAAATTTTACTTTGTATCTTCCAAAAATTTTAAATTCCTGCCTATAAAGTTTTCAATTTCACTGCATTAAAAGTTTTCCGCTCTCTCTTTTAAAAGGTTTTAGCTTTCTTTCCCTCAAAAGTTTGTAATTTCACTCCTGCAAAATTTTTAGCGTTCTCTACTTCAAAGGTTTTTACATTCTGTCACTCAAAAGCTTTTAACTTTCACTCACTCAAAAGTTTACTTCTTTACTCTCAAAATTTATATATTCTTCCAAAATTTCTAAATTTCCGTCCCAAAATTTTCAATTTCTCTCCTTTAAAAGTTTTTCATTCTATCTCCCTTAAAAAGTTTTAACTTCGTCCTCCTCAAATGTGTTTTCTCTCTCTATCCCTCAAGTTTTTAACATTTACTCCCTAAAAAGTTTTGAACCTTTTCTTCCTAAAATGTTTTCACTCCATATCAACTCTCATAATTTATAATTTTCTCTCTTTCAAAATTTATACTTTGTATCTTCCGAAATTATTAAATTTCTGTCACTAATATTTATCAATTTCTTTCCCTTGAAAGTTTTCCACTCTCTTCCGTAAACTGTTTTTAAGTTTCTCTCCCTCTAAAGTTTGTAACTTTAACTCCGGAAAAAGTTTTTAACTTTCTATCTCAAAAGTTTTTACTTGACAACATTTTAATTTTCTCTCCTTAAAAATTTATTATTTGTTTCTTTCCAAAATTTTAAATTTCGACTTTTATCTCCCATAAAAAGTATTTCAATTTATCTCCCTAAAAGGGTTTAACTTCTTCTGCCTAAAATGTTTTCAACTTTCTCTTCAAAAGATTTCACCCCTAAAATTTTTGAACTTTTTCTCCCTTAAATACTTTTAAACTTCTCTTCCTTAAATTTTTTATTTCTTAACTCAAAAGTTTTCACTCTCTACTGCAAAAGTTTTTACTTCCTAACCCAAAATAATAATTTTCTCTCTTTCAAAATTTATACTTGATCTTGCAAAATTTCTAATTTTCAGTCCCTAAAATTTTAAATTTCTCCCCTTTAAAAGTTTTCCACACACTCCTTTAAAAAGATTTTAGCTTTATATGACTCAGAGTTTCTTACTTCCATTCCCTCAAAATTGTAAACTTTCCCTTCTTTTGACTTTCTCTCCCAACTTTCTCTTTTTCAAAATTTAATCTTGGTATCTTTTGAAATTTTGAAGTTTTTCACTTCCTCTCCCTTAAAAAGTATCAACTTTCTCTCATTTGAACGTTTTAGCCGTTTCTACCTCAAAAGTTTGTAACACTCTGTCACACAAGTTTTAAACTGTCTCTCTCAAAATTATTCACTCTCTCACTCAAAAGATTTTAACTTTCTCCACCTCCAAAGTTTTTAACTTTCACACCCTCACAACTTCTCTAAAAACTCCTAACTTTTTAATATTCTCTCTTTAACAATTTCTACGTTGTAGCTTCCGGAAATTTTAAAATTCTCTTAAATTTCTCTCTCCCTTAAAAAGTTTTAACTTTTTCTCCTTTAAAAGTTTTTAACTTTCATGCCGTCAAAATTTTTCACTTTCAGCCTACAAAAGTTTTTCACTCCCTCCAAAGTTTTTAAATTTCCCTCCGTCACAATTTCTTTGAAAACTCAAACTTTTAATTTTCTCTTTTAAAATTTATCCTTTTCGAAAATTTTAAAATACTCCTTTAAAAGTTTTTCTCTCCCTTAAAAATTTTAAACTCTCTCGCTCAAAAGTTTGTACTTCTTTATTCTCAAAATTATTAACTCTTTTAAAATTTTAAATTTTAATTGTTCGAAAATTTTAAATTTTAGTTGCAAAATTTTTCAATCTCTCTTCCTTGAAAGTTTTCCATACTATCTGCCCTTTAAAGGGTTTTAACTTCCTTTGCCTCAAATGTTTTAGCTTTCTCTGCTTCAAAAGTTTTTGACATTCACTCCCTCAAAGGCCTTTAACTTTCTCTCGCTCAAAAGGTCTTAACATCACACTCTTTTAAAATTTATATTTTGTCTCTTTCCAAATTTCTAAATTTCAGTCTCAAATTTTTTCAATCTCTCTCCTTTAAAGGTTTTCCATTCTATATCCTTTAAAAGGTTTTAACTTCCTCTCCCTCAAATGTGTTTTCTCTTTCTATCCCTAAAAAGTTTTGTGCTTTTTCTTCCTCAAAAAATTTCACTCACAACTTCCTTTCCCTCAAATGTTTTTATCTTTCTCTCCCTGAAAAGTTTTAAACTTTTATTTTCTAAAAGTTTTCATTTCTTAGCTCTCAATTCACTCTTTCCCTCTAAAGTTTTTACTTCTTAACTCAACTTTATAATTTTCTCTCTTTCAAAATTTATAATTTGTATCTTCCCAAAATTTTAAATTCCTGCTTTAAAAGTTTTCCACTCTCTCTTAAAAAAAAGGTTTTAACTTTATCTCCCTCAAAAGTTTTTAAGTTTCACCCTTGCAAAATTTTTACTTGAAAAGTTTTTGACATTCTCTCCCTCAAAAGCATTTAACTGTCTCTAACTCAAAAGGTCTTAGTGCTTTACTATTAAACTTTTAAACACTTTCAAAACTTAAATTTCTCTCCTTCAAAGGTTTTCCATTCTATCTCCCTTTAAAGCATTTAACTTCCTTTCCTCTCCCTCAAATGTGGTTTCTCTGTATCTCTCAAAAGTTTTTTCACTCCGTAATTAGGATATGAAGGTAAGAATTATTTCTCTCTCTCTCTCGATTTTGGATGCAATATACTCCCCCCGTTCCAAAATATAAGATCACTTTCCGTTCGTGAATTCACGAACGGAAAGTGATCTTATATTTTGGAACGGAAGTAGTACATTTTGTGCCTTATTTTTTGTGCACCACATTGAAATCTGCATTTCTGATATTTTTTTCAATCTTGTATTGAATATTGTATTACAGTAATTGTGGTGTGTTGCATGCATTTGAGATAAATTTTGTATATGATTGTGCCTCCAATTGTCCCTACTTTAGGACTCATTATAAGAAAATCCTCTCTATCAAAAAGATTTTGCTTCTTATATGAAGAAATTTTGAACTTTCGTCTATCGAATTTCTTAAAGTTTAGTCTCTAAAATTTTCACTTTTCCTTCCTTAAAAGTTTTTACCTCCTATCCCTCGAAATTTCAAAATTGTCTTAAAAGTTTTTACCTTAAAAGGTTTTAAAGTCACCTCTCAAATTTTTTCTCTCTCTCTGCCCTTTAAAAGTTTTTAAATTTCACTCCCTAAAAAGTTCTGAACTTTCTCTCCGTCAAAATATTTCACTCTCCTTCAAAAGTTTTTAATTTGTGTCCCTCAAAAGTAAACTTTTTTCTCCCTCAAAAGTTTTTAATTCTAAACTCTCAAAATTTATAATTTTTACTTTCAAAATTTATACTTTGTATCTTCCGAAAATTTTAAATATCTGTCCCTAAATTTATCAATTTCTGTCCCTTAGTTTTCCACTCTATCTCCCTTAAAAGCTTATAACTTTCTTTCCCTCAAAAGTTGTTAGCTCTCTCCCTCAAAAGTTTTTAACTTCACTCCCTAAAAAGTTTTTGACTCTATAGGTCAAATGTTTTTACTTAACTCTCAAACCTTTTAATTTTATCTATTTAAAAATTTATAGTATCTTGCAAAATTTTTAAAATTCTCCCTTCAAAGTTTGTCACTCTCTTCCTCAAAAAGTTTTTAACTTTCATTCCCTCAAAAATTTCACTCTCTCGTTCAAAAGTTTTTGACTTTCTCTCGCTCAAAAAAATTTACTTCTTTATTCTCAAAATTTTTTAATTTCTCTCCCTCAAAAATTCTCCGTTTTCTCCCTTTAAAGGTTTCAACTTTGTCTGACTCACATGTTTTTATCTTTCTCTCCCTCAAAAGTTTTTAACTTTCTCTCCTTAAAAGTTTCACTCTCTCCTTCAAAAGATTTTATTTTCTGTCCAAGGTTAACTTTTTCTCCATCGAAAGTTTTTAATTCTTAACTCTAAAAAGTTGTACTTTGTATGTTTTGGAAATTTTAAATCTCTCCCTTAAAAGGTTTCCACTCTCTCTCACTTGAAAGGTTTTAACTTTCTATCCCTCAAATGTTTTTAACTATCTCCCTCAAAAGTTTTTAATTTTGACTCCCTAAAAAGTTTTTAACTGTACATCAAAAGTTTTTACTTATTGATTCTTGAACTTTTTAGTTCTCTCTTTCAAAATTTGTACTTTGTCCCTAAATTTTTCTATTCGTCTCCCTTAAAAGTTTTCACACTCTATGTTAAAAGGTTTTAACTTCCATTCCCTCAAATATTTTTATCTTTCTCTCTCTGAAAAGTTCTGAACTTTCACTTCCTATTTTTTTTAAACTTTCACTCCCTAAATATTTTTATACTTCTCTCCCCTCAAAAGTTTTTATTTCTCAACACTCAAAATTTTTCACTCTCTCGCAAAAGTTTTTAATTCGTAACTCAAATTTATAATATTCTGTCTTTCAAAATTTATACTTTGTATCTTTCAGTCGCAAAATTTTAGCTTTCACCGCTTCAAAAGTTTTTTACATTCTCTCCCTTGAAAGTTTTTTACTTAACTCTCAATCCTTTTAATTTTATCTATTTATAAATTTATAGTATCTTGCAAAATTTTTAAAATTCTCCCTTGAAAGTTTGTCACTCTCTTCCGCAAAAGTTTTTAACTTTCATTCTCTCAAAATTTTCAGTCTCGTTTAAAAGTTTTTGACTTTCTCTCGCTCGAAACAATTTACTTCTTTATTCTCAAAATTTGAAATCTCTTTCAAATTTATTGCTTTGTATCTTTTGAAAATTTTAAATTTCTGTCCCAAGATTTTTTAATTTCTCTCCCTCAAAAGTTCTCCATTTTCTCCCTTAAAAGGTTTCAACTTTGTCTGCCTCAAATGTTTTTATCTTTCTCTCCTTCAAAAGTTTTTAACTTTCACTCCCTAAAAAGTTTTTAACTCTCTCCTTTAAAGTTTTTCACTCTCTCCTTCAAAAGACTTTATTTTCTGTCCAAAGTTGTTAACTTTTTCTCCATCGAAAGGTTTTAATTGTTAACTCTAAAAAGTTGTACTTTGTATGTTTTGGAATTTTTAAATCTATCTCCCTTGAAAGGTTTTCACTCTCTCTCCCTTGAAAGGTTTTAACTTTCTATCCCTCAAATGTTTTTAACTATCTCCCTCAAAAGTTTTTAATTTTGACTCCCTAAAAAGTTTGTAACTCTACATCAAAAGTTTTTACTTCTTGACTCTTGAACTTTTTAATTCTCTCTTTCAAAATTTGTACTTTGTCCCTAAATTTTTCTATTTGTCTCCCTTAAAAGTTTTTCACTCTATGTTAAAAGGTTTTAATTTCCATTCTCTCAAATGTGTTTATCTTTCTCTCTCTAAAAAGTTCTGAACTTTCACTTCCTAATTTTTTTAAACTTTCACTCCCTAAATTTTTTTTATACTTCTCTCCCCTAAAAAGTTTTTATTTCTCAACACTCAAAATTTTTCACTCTCTCGCAAAAGTTTTTACTTTGTAACTCAAATTTGAAATTTATAATCTTCTCTCTTTCAAAATTTATACTTTGTATCTTTCACTCGCAAAATTTTTAGCTTTCACTGCTTCAAAAGTTTGTTACATTCTCTCCAACGAAAGTTTTTTTAACTTTCCCTCGCTCAAAAGTTTTTAATTCTATACCCAAAATTTTATACCCTCTTTTAAACTTTATATTTTGTATCTTCAGAAATTTCTGAATTTCAGTCGCAAAATTTTTCAATTTTTGTCCCTTAAAAGTTTTCCATTCTATCTTAATGTTTTAATTTCATCTTCCTCAAATGTGTTTTATCTCTCAATCCCTCAAAAGTTTTTAACTTTCACTCCCTAAAAAGTTTTGAACTTTCTCTTCCTCAAAAAATTTCACTCTTTTTCAAATGTTTTTAATTTTTGACCTTCAAAAGTTTTTAATTTCTATCCCTCAAAAGTTGTGAACTTTTTCTTATTTCCTCTCCCTCAAATGTTTTCATCAGCTTTCTCGCCTTGAAAAGTTCTTTTACTTCCTAAAAGTTTTCACATCTTAACTCTCAATTTTTTTCACTTTCCCTCGAAAGTTTTTACTTCGTGAATCAAATTTATAATTATCTCTTTTAAATTTATTCTGTCTTCCAAAAATTTTAAATTTCCTGCCTATAAAGTTTTCAATTTAACCGCTTTAAAAGGTTTCCACTCACTCTTTTAAAAGGTTTTAGTTTTCTCTCCCTCAAAAGTTTTTAATTTCACTCCCGCAAAATTTTTAACGTTCTCTGCTTCAAAAGTTTTTACATTCTGTCCCTCAAAAGCTTTTAACTTTCACTCGCTCAAAAGTTTACTTGTTTACTCTCAAATTTTTAAACACTTTCAAAATTTATAGTGTCTTCCAAAATTTCTGAATTTCTGTCCAAAATTTTTACAATTTCTCTCCTTTAAAATTTTTCCGTTCTATCTCCCTTAAAAAGTTGTAACTTCCTCTATTTCAAATGTGTTTTCTCTCTCTATCCCTCAAGTTTTTTACTTTTACTCCCTAAAAAGTTTTGAACTCTCTTCCTCTGAACTTTTCACTCCATATCAACTCAAAATTTATAATTCTCTCTCTTTCAAAAGTTTGTACTTTATTCTCAAAATTATTAACTCTCTTTTAAGTTCTTTAATTTTTATTGTTCGAAAATTTTAAATTGTAGTCCCAATTTTTTTCAATCTCTCTTAAAGTTTTCCATACTCTCTTCCCTTAAAGCGTTATAACTTCCTCTACCTCAAATGATTTAGCTTACTCTGATCACTCTCTTTCAAAATTTATATTTTGTATCTTCCCAAATTTCTAAATTTCAATCCCAAAATATTTCAATTTCTCTTCTTTAAAGTTTTTTTATTCCATTCTATATCCCTTAAAAGATTTTAACTTCCTCTCCCTCTAATGGGGGGTTATATACACTTTTCCCCCACTCTACTCGACCTCGGTTTACAAATGCATCATTGGATTGAAATTTTTTACGATTATTGAATTGTAATTTTTTTACAAACCGTTACAAACTTCTTCCAAACCAATCGACTTTAACGGAATAAAATAAAATATTACAAAATAATAATAATAATAATAATTTCAAAATAATAATAATAATAATAATTTTAAAATAATAATACTAATACTAATACTAATACTAATAATTACAAAATAATAATAATACTAATAATAATTACAAAATAATAATAATAATAATAATAATAATTACAACTGGTTTGGACGGATTTTCTAACGGTTTGTAAAAAAATTACTGTTTAATGAGTTGACTGTAAAAAATTTCAGTCTTGTGATGCATTTGTAAATTAAGGTCGAGTAAAGTGGCAAAAATGTATTTATCCCCCCTCTAATGTGTTTTCCCTTTCTATCCCTAAAAAATTATGCTTTCTGTACCTCAAAAATTTCCACTCACCCTCAAAAGTTTTAATTTCCGTCCCTCAAAATTTATTAACTTTTTCTTAACTTTCTATCCCTCAAATGTTTTTTTCTTTCTTTCCCTGAAAAGTTCTCAACTTTTAAATTCACTCTTTCCCTTAAAAAGTTTTTTCATAACTCAACTTTATAATTTTAGCTTTTTCAAAATTTATACTTTTTATCTTCCGAAAATTTTAAATACCTACCCAAAAAGTTTTAAATTACGCTGCTTTAAAAGTTTTCCACTCTCTTAAAAGGTTTTAACATTCTCTCTCTCAAAAGTTTTAAGTTTCACTCCCGCAAAATTTTATCTTTCTCTTCTTAGAAAGTTTAACATTCTCTCCCTCAAAAGCTTTCAACTCTCTCTCGCTCAAATGGTCTTAATCCTTTACTCAAAATTTTTGAATTTCTCTCTTTTGACCTTTCTCTTCCTAAAAAATTCACTCTCTTTCTCTTCCTAAAAAATTCACTCTCCTTCGGAAGTTTTCAATTTCCGTCCCTAAAAAGTTGACTTTTTATTAACTTCCTCTCCCTCAAATGTTTTTATCTTCCTCACCCTGAAAAGTTTTGAACTCTTACTTCCTAAAAGTTTTTACTTCTCAACTCTCAAATTATTTTTTCACTCTCCCTGTAAAATTTTTACTCAACTTAAATTTATAATTTTCTCTTTTTCAAAATCTGTACTTTGTATCTTCAAAAACTTTTAAATCACTGCCCTTAAGTTTTCATTTCACTGGTTTAAAAGTTTTTCAGTCTCTTAAAAGGTTTTGACTCTCTCTCCTTCAAAAGTTTTCAAGTTCCACTCCCTCAAAATTTTTAGCTCTTCGTTTCAAAGGTTATTGATGTGCTCTCTCTAATGTTTTTAACTTTCTATCGCTCAGAAGTTTTTACTTTGTAAATTTTAAATGCACTCTCTTTCAAAATTTAAATTTTATATCTTCCAAAATTCTTAAATTTCAGTCCCAAAAATTTTCATTTTCTATCCCTTAAAAGGATTCCATTCTCTCTCCCATAAAAGTATTTAACTTCCTCTCCCTCAAATGTGTTTTCTCTCTATCCCTCAAAAGAGTTTAACTTAAATATATCTCCCTTAAAAGGTTTCCACTCTCTCTCACTTGAAAGGTTTTAACTTTCTATCCCTCAAATTGTTTTTAACTATCTCCCACAATTTTTTTTTAATTTTTACTCCCTAAAAAGTTTTTAACTATACATCAAAAGTTTTTACTTCTCGACTCTTGAACTTTTTAATTCTCTTTCAAAATTTGTAATCCCTAAATTTTTTGATTTGTCTCCCTTAAAAGTTTTTCACTCTATGTTAAAAGGTTTTAACTTCCATTCCCTCAAATGTTTTTATCTTTCTTTCTCTAAATAGTTCTGAACTTTCACTTCCTAAGTTTTTTAAACTTTCACTCCCTAAATATTTTTATACCTCTCTCTTCTCAAAAGTTTTTAATTCTCAACACTCAAAATTTTCACCGTCTCTCGCAAAAGTTTTTACTTCGTAATTCAAATTTACAATATTCTCTCTTTCAAAATTTATACTTTGTGTCTTCCGAAGTATTTAAATTTCAGTCCCTAAAATTTTCAATTTCATTCCGTTAAAAGTTTTCCACACTTTCTCCCTTATAAAAGGTTTTAACTTTCTATCACTCGAAAGTTTTTCTTTCAGTCCCTCAAAATTTTTAACATTCTCTGCTTCAAAACTTTTGACATTCTCTTCCTCCAAAGTTTGAAACTTTCTCTCGCTAAAAAGTTTTTACTTCGTTACTTTTAAAATTTTAAACTCTTTCAAAATGTATACTTTGTATCTTCCAAAAATTTTAAATTTCAATCACAAAACTTCTCAATTTGTTTTCCTTAAATGTTTTCCATTCTCTCTCCCTTAAAAGATTTTAACTTCCTCCACCTAAAATGCTTTTATCTCTCCCTCCGAAGTTTGTTACTCTCTCACGCAAACTTTTTAACTCCCCAAAAAGTTTTTAACTCTCCACCTCAAGAGTTTCTAAATTTCACTCCTCTCAAAAGTTTTAGCTTTCACTGTTTCAAAAGTTTTTGACATTCTCTCCCTCAAAAATTTTTTAACTTTCGCTCGCTCAAAAGTTTTTACTTCTTTACTCAAAATTTTATATCCTCTGTTTTAAACTTTATATTTTGTATCTTCCGAAATTTCTAAATTTCAGTCCCAAAATTTTTCAATTTTTCTCCCTTATAAGTTTTCCATTCTATCTTAATGTTTTAATTTCCTCTCCCTCACATGTGTTTTATCTCTCAATCCCTCAAAAGTTTTTTAACTTTCACTCCCTAAAAAGTTTTGAACTTTCTCTTCTTCAAAAATTTTCACTCTTCAAAAGTTTTTAATTTGACCTTTAAAAGTTTTTTATGTCTATCCCTCAAAAGTTGTTAACTTTTTCTTATTTCCTCTCCCTCTAATGTTTTCAGCTTTCTCGCCTTGAAAAGTTTTTAATTTTTACTTCCTAAAAGTTTTCAGATCTGAACTCTCAATTTTTTCACTCTCTCCCTCGAAAGTTTTTACTTCGTAACTCAAATTTATAATTTTCTCTCTTTTAAAATTTTAACTTTGTATCTTCCAAAAATTTTAAATTCCTTCCTATAAAGTTTTCAATTTCACCGCTTTAAAAGGTTTCCACTCTCTCTTTTAAAAGGTTTTCGCTTTCTTTCCCTCAAAAGTTTGTAATTTCACTCCTGCAAAATTTTTAGCGTTCTCTACTTCAAAAGTTTTTACATTCTGTCCCTCAAAAGCTTTTAACTTTCGCTCACTCAAAAGTTTACTTTACTCTCAAAATTTTAAGCACTTTCAAAATTTATATTTTCTTCCAAAATTTCTAAATTTCCGTCCCAAAATTTTCCAATTTCTCTCCTTTAAAAGTTTTCCATTCTATCTCCCTTAAAAAGTTTTAACTTCGTCCTCCACAAATGTGTTTTCTCTCTCTATCCCTTAAGTTTTTAACTTTCACTCCCTAAAAAGTTTTGAACTTTTTCTTCGTAAAATGTTTTCATTCCACATCAACTCTCGTAATTTATAATTTTCTTTTTTCAAAATGTATACTTTGTATCTTCCGAAATTATTAAATTTTTGTCACTAAAATTTATCAATTTCATTCCCTTGAAAGTTTTCCACTCTCTTCCGTAAAATGTTTTTAAGTTTCTCTCCCTCTAAAGTTTTGAACTTTAACTCCGTAAAAAGTTTTTAACTTTCTATCTGAAAAGTTTTTGCTTGACAACTTTTTAATTTTCTCTCCTTTTGTTATTTGTTTCTTTCCAAAATTTTAAATTTCGACTTTATCTCCCATAAAAAGTATTTCAATTTATCTCCCTAAAAGGGTTTAAATTCTTCTGCCTAAAATGGTTTTAACTTTCTCTTCAAAAGATTTCACCCCCTAAATTTTTTAAACTTTTTCTACCTTGAATACTTTTAAACTTCTCTTCCTTCAAATTTTTTATTTCTTAACTCAAAAGTTTTCACTCTCTACCGCAAAAGTTTTTACTTCCCAACTCAAAATAATAATTTTCTCTTTTTCAAAATTTATACTTGATCTTGCGAAATTTCTAATTTTCAGTCCCTAAAATTTTAAATTTCTCCCCTTTAAAAGTTTCCCACACTCTCTCCTTTAAAAAGATTTTAGCTTTATATGACTCAGAGTTTCTTACTTTCATTCCCTCAATATTGTAAACTTTCCCTTTTGACTTTCTCTCCCAACTTTCTCTTTTTCAAAATTTGAACTTGGTATATTTTGAAATATTGAAGTTTTTCGTTTCCTCTCCCTTAAAAAGTATCAACTTTCTCTCATTTGAACGTTTTAGCTGTCTCTACCTCGAAAGTTTGTAACTCTCTGTCACACAAGTTTTAAACTTTCTCTCTCATAATTATTCACTTTTTCTCACTCAAAAGATTTTAACTTTCTCCGCCTCCAAAGTTTTTAACTTTCATGCCCTCATAACTGCTCTAAAAACTCTTAACTTTTTAATATTCTCTCTTCAACAATTTATACGTTGTAGCTTTCGAAAATTTTAAAATTCTCTCTTAAATTTTTCACTCTCTCTCCCTTAAAAGGTTTTAACTTTTTCTCCTTTAAAAGTTTTTTACTTTCATGCCGTCAAAATTTTTCACTTTCAGCCTACAAAAGTTTTTCTCTCCCTCCAAAGTTTTTAAATTTCCCTCTGTCACAATTTCTTTGAAAACTCATAAACTCTTAATTTTCTCTTTCAAAATTTTTCCTTTTCGAAAATTTTAAAGTACTTCTTTAAATGTTTTTCTCTCTCCCTCAAAAGTTTTAAACTTTCTCTCGCTCAAAAGTTTGTACTTCTGTATTCTCAAAAGTATTATCTCTCTTTTAAAATTTTAAATTTTTATCGTTCCAAATTTTTTCACTCTCCATTGAAAAATTTCTCTTAAAGGTTTTCCGTATGATCTTCCCTTAAATAGTTTTAACTTCCTCTATCTCAAATGTTTTAGCTTTCTTTGCATCAAAAGTTTTTGACATTCACTCCCTCAAAAGCCTTTAACTTTCTCATCGCTCAAAAGGTCTTACATAACACTCTTTTAAAATATATATTCTCTTTCCAAATTTCTAAAGTTCAGTCGCAATTTTTTTCAATTTCTCTCCTTTAAAGGTTTTCCATTCTATAAAGGTTTTAACTATCTCCCTCAAATGTGTTTTCTCTTTCTATCCCTAAAAAGTTTTGTGCTTTTTCTTCCTCAAAAAATTTCACTCATAACTTCCTTTCCCCCAAATGTTTTTATCTTTCTCGCTCTGTAAAATTTTTAACTTAAATTTATAATTTTCTCTCTTTCAAAATTTTTTAAAATTCCTGCCCCTAAAGTTTTCCTTTCATTGTTTTAAAAGTTTTTCCCTCTCTTAAAGGGTTTTAACTTTCTCTCCCTCAAAAGTTTTTAAGTTTCGCTCTCGCAAAATTTTTAGCTCTTTGCTTAAAATTCTTGATATGCTCTTTCAAAAGTTTTTAACTTTCTATCGCTCAAAAGTTTTACTTTACTCACTAAATTTTAAATGCACTCTCTTTCAAAATTTATATTTTATATCTTTCGAAATTCTTAAATTTCAGTTCCAAGAATTTTCATTTTCTCTCCCTTAAAAGGTTTTAACTTCCTCTCCCTCAAATGTGTTTTCTCTCTATCCCTCAATAGGGTTAGACTTAAATCTCTCTCCCTTGAAAGGTTTCCACTCTCTCTCCCTTGAAAGGTTTTAACTTTCCATCCCTCAAATGTTTTTAACTATCTCCCTCAAAAAGTTTTTAATTTTGACTCCCTTAAAAGTTTTTAACACTGCCTCAAAAGTTTTTACTTCTCGACTCAGCTTTTTAGTTATCTTTTAAAATTTGTATTGTCCCTAAATTTTTCGATTCGTCTCCATTAAAAGTTTTTCACTCTATGTTAAATGATTTTAACATCCATTCCCTCAAATGTTTTTATCTTTCTCTCTCTAAAAAGTTTTGAACTTTCACTTTCTAATTTTCTAAAACTTTCACTTCCTAAATATTTTTATACTTCTCTCCGCTCAAACGTTTTTATTTCTCAACACTCAAATTTTTCACTCTCTCGCAAAAGTTTTTACTTCGTATCTCAAATTATAATCTTCTCTCTTTCAAAATTTATAGTTTCTATCGTCCGAAATTTTTAAATTTCAGTCCGTAAAATTTTTAATTTCATTCCTTTAAAAGTTTTCCACACTTTCTCCCTTAAAAAAGGTTTTAACTTTCTATCACTCGAAAGTTTTTCTTTCAGTCTCTCAGAATTTTTTACGTTCTTTGCTTCATAATTTTTTTACATTCTTTGCTTCAAAAATTTGACATTCTCTCTCTCAAATGTTTTTTACTTCGTTACTCTCAAAATTTAAACTCTTTCAAAATGTGCCACTTTGTATCTTCTGAAAGTTTTAAATTTCAGTCAAAAAAGTTTACAATTTGTTTCCCTTAAATTTTTCCATTCTCTCTCCCTTTAAAGATTTTAAGTTCCTTCCTCCCCCTAAAATGATTTTATCTCTCTCCCCCGAATGTTTTTTACTCTCTAATGCAAACTTTTTAACTCCCCAAAAAGTTTTTAAGTTTCACTCGCAATATTTTTATCTTTCACTGTTTCAAAAGTTCTTGGCATTCTCTCTGTCAAACTTTTTTAAAATTTCGCTCGCTCGCTCTAAAGTTTTTACTTCTTTACTTATAATTTTATACCTCTCTCTTTTAAACTTTATATTTTATCTCTTCCGAAATTTCTAAATTTCAGTCCCAAAAATTTTCAATTTTTCTCCCTTAAAAGTTTCCCATTCTATCTTAATGTTTTAATTTCCTCTCCCTCAAATGTGTTTTATTTCTCACTCCCTAAAAAATTTTGAACTTGCTCAAAATTTTTCACCCTTCTTCAAATGTTTTTAATTTCTGTCCTTGAAAAGTTTTTAATTTCTATCCCTCAAAAATTGTTAACTTTTTCTTATTTCCTCTATGTCAAATGTTTTCAGCTTTCTCGGCCCGAAAAGTTTTTAACTTTTACTTCCTA